>CM060593.1:38766246-38911246 GCA_030578255.1 Tiaroga cobitis
AAATCAAAAGACACATCTGACCTCAGTAGGTATCAATCTCTGCTCTCTGCCTTCTCTGTTGATGTTCACACCGCAAAATCTTCATATTTCCACAACAAGATCAACAGCGCCACTAACACACGTTCACTGTTCAAGACATTCAACTCTCTCCTCTGTCCACCTCCACCACCACCCACCTCCTCGCTAACTGCTGATGATTTTGCTAACTTCTTCACTAACAAAACTACAACTTATCAGCAGTCAGTTCTCAGCTTCACACACACAGGAACCCAAACTAATCTCTCCCACAGCCAACAACCTTCTCTCCTCCTTCACTCCACTAACCGAGGAAGTAGTATCTAAACTTCTCCTCTCCAGTCATCCTACCACCTGCCCTCTAGACCCCATCCCCTCACACCTTCTACAAGCCATCTCTCCCACACTTCTTCCAGCTCTCACACACATCATCAACTCATCCCTCCACACTGGCATTTTCCCTACAGCATTTAAGCAGGCTCGGGTAACTCCTCAACATTAAACACATCACTTCTAGAGAACTACAGACCTGTCTCTCTCCTACCATTCATTGCGAAAACACTTGAACGTGTTGCTTTTAACCAAGTATCATCTTTCCTGTCTCTGAACAACCAGCTGGATGTCAACCAATCTGGCTTCAAGAAAGGACATTCAACTGAGACTGCATTGCTGTCAGTCACGGAAGCCCTGCGGATCGCAAAAGCTGCTTCCAAATCATCAGTTCTCATTCTACTGGACCTGTCTGCTGCTTTCGACACAGTGAATCATCAGATCCTCTTGTCCGCCCTCTCATCACTGGGCATCACTGGAACCTCCCTCAACTGGTTTGAGTCCTATCTCACAGGTAGGTCCTTCAAGGTCGCATGGAGAGGTGAGGTATCCAAAGCACATCAGCTGACCACAGGGGTTCCCCAGGGTTCAGTTCTTGGACCGCTCCTCTTCTCCATTTACACCACATCACTGGGACCCATCATACAGGCACATGGTTTCTCTTACCATTGCTATGCTGATGACACCCAACTCTACCTCTCATTTCAACCAGATGATCCCACAGTAGCTGTACGGATCTCAAGCTGTCTGGCGGACATCTCGGCGTGGATGAAGGAACATCACCTGCAGCTCAACCTGGCAAAGACTGAGCTTCTCGTCCTCCCTGCCAATCAGTCTCTACAGCACGACCTCACTATCCAGCTAGATTCATCCTCAATCACCCCATCAAGGTCGGTCAGAAATCTTGGAGTAATCTTTGATGATCAGCTGACCTTCACTGACCACATTACAAAGACAACTCGATCATGCAGGTTTGCTATGCACAACATCAGGAAGATCAGACCTTTCCTAACTGAGCATGCAACACAACTTCTCGTCCAGGCCCTGGTCATTTCTAGGCTTGATTACTGCAATGCTCTTCTGGCTGGACTTCCATCATGTGCAACTAAACCTCTACAAATGATCCAGAATGCTGCAGCTCGTCTCGTCTTCAACGAGCCCAAAAGGGCCCACGTCACTCCTCTGTTCATCTCTCTGCACTGGCTACCACTCTCTGCTCGCATCAAGTTCAAGGCTTTGACGCTTGCTTACAGATTGACCACAGGTTCAGCCCCCTCCTACTTCCACTCACTACTACAAGTGTACATCCCTACCAGAAGCCTACGATCGGTCAATGAGCGACGGCTTGTGGTACCATCATAGCGGGGCACAAAATCACTCTCCAGAACATTCTCATTCACGGTTTCATGCTGGTGGAATGATCTCCCCACCGTCATCCAGAATGCAGAATCCCTGACAGCATTCAAAAGGCAACTGAAAACTCATCTCTTCCGGGAGCACTTAACATTAAAAAAAAAATCCTTTCCTTTAAATCCTCGCTTGCCTGGCTTATGCTACTCCGAGCAATGTCTGAACTTTGTATTTTGAGCACTTCTTGCGTTGTTTTTGCCTCTTCATGATGACTCGCTTGGTTTAGTCCTCAATTGTAAGTCGCTTTGGATAAAAGCGTCTGCTAAATGACTAACTGTAAATGTAAAACTGCCTTTAAATAATGCATACAAAACTTTACAGCTTTGCATACAAAGACAAGATGCCATATCTGTGTTCCTGATAAACAAGTCACTTCATTCATTTCATACAAGTGGTTGTAAAGGGCTACGGGTTCTGAGACTGCTGAGATTTTATATATGTGCCTAGATGAGTAACGACACTCAAGTAGTATTAAGTCAAGTATGATGCTGTTATGCTAATTGAGCTAATAAGTGAGCTCTGCTTTCCGGTACACAAGGTTCAGCAGAGTGACGGCGCTGGCAGTAGATGGCATTGAGTCTAAAACACAAAGTGGCTCCCTTGGTGCCAACTGAACCGAATCCTACTTACCACATCTCATTTGACACAGGAGCAGGCACGGTCTCTCCTCCTGTGCATTATGGGTGAAAAGGCACACAAGGAACGTGCCTGCTTGTCCTGCTGTCTGCTGTGAGTAATGACTGAGAGCAGAGAAGATCATAGGAAAAAGCACAAGACTGGAAAGGGTGAATGGAAAAAGCAAAATATTTAATAGACGACTGGTCAACCTATTTACCAACCCATTGACAAATCTTTAGAACCAGTATGAGAAGTTTGTCTGGTTCAAATGAACAGAGAAGGATGGTTGCACTAATGTACAGATATGCCGATATTCATCGATGGAAGGCAAAAATGTGGAAGAATTTTGACAGCTTTGGTTTCGGTGTAAAATAATAGCACTATATATGATTAATCGTTTAGTAAGCACAGCATAATATGAATAAAAGTACTGTCAACTGGTCACAGGGCCTGAACGCATCTTGTATCACTCTGAAGGGGTTTATTTTGGAATAATGACTGCTTGACAGTACATTCTCCCTGTTATTACCAAATAAATTAAATGGACATGGGATATTGATTTGAGATCAAATTATTGTATTATGTGGGAAGAAAGAGGCAGTGGAGTGATACGAGAGACAGGAAACTAGCACCAATATGTAGGAAATTAGTTGCCAAGGAGAACCGTGAAATAGATATTTTTGTATAATGATGCTAAACTGTATATCCACAGAAAGCAGTGACTGACCAATCAGAATCAAGTATTCCTTGGAGCTGTGTAATAAATAGTGTTTTTTTGTGGAACTATTTCAAGGCTGCTTACGAAATAAAAAAAGCACTTTATATTCACTGCAAATGTTGGTCATCATAAGGTCTGTGCAGAAATACAAACTAAACATGCTTTACTGTATATTAGATATTAGGGATGTGCCCGTAGCCGAATACGGAACGGAAATTACGCATTCTATGTAGTCCCTAAAGGGACATGGTGATGGGGGGAAAAAAGAGATAGGAAGGAAAAATATATTTCAATGCTTTTGCATTCTCTCGCAATTATATAGTTGGGTTGTTATATTGTATATCATTTGCGGGCTTCAGAGAGCTGCTATCAATATGCGGGGAATTGAAATAGTTTCCGAATTCGCAATCACGTGTACTCTGTGTATAGGGAGCGGCGGGTACTGACCAATATTTTAAAAGATACGTTTTTTGTCAATGATGCTCAGGATCTGTTGCGCACCAAATCATCCGGCATTGTCCTTCCAGTCATTTCTCCATATTATCTTCACATTATAAGTGAAATCTGATGAACTGTAATGTCACCAACTACTACAGCACGCCTAACCATGTCCCTTTAGGAGAGTCAAAGGGAACTAAAACCCTTGACTACTGCTGGATCACATTAATTCCGGTCTAAAGCTTAGACAAGATTTGTTGTCTTTTTGTTTGTTTGTTTTGTCAGAGTCATTTCTTTCTGCCCGGAAGACTGCTTAACAAATAAACCTGAAGTAACCTGTGCAGAATACCTGAATAACCTTGTACAAAAAAACCTACTAATTCTTTTAAATGTCTAAATGTAAAAAAAAACAAACAAACCTAAAATAGGGTACTACTTTGTATAACATTATACAATTTTGTCCAATAGAAATACAAATATATCAAACATGTATGGAGGTTAGTAATTAGCAAATTAGATGAAAATAAAAATATTTGAAGAAATTTGATGATATTCAATTGTATGTTGTAAAATGAGTTTATATACTAAGCAAAGCAAGATTTAAATTTTTTTTACAGCCCTAGTTTTAAGAGTGAATTTGAGACATTTTAATACTATGGCCCACAGATACCCAAGTTCTAGATCTGAACGGCTCTAAATCACACTATAGACTACAATGTGAAGAATGCATTATCAAATAATTACTTCAGCTCTCTGGAGGTTCAGAACAGGCGAAGGAAAAACAGCAAAATAGAGACAGATAAGAGCAGCACACATACAAAAAGATGACCACTATTCTGCAGGGCATCCATGATATATTCCTGCAAAAAGAACAAAAATTGAAATACAAAGCAAAAAGAAAACAGCAACCAGCTAGACCAGTGATGGCTTTGCCGAGTGGAATCATACATAATACATGCACTGTGCAAATGACCCCATATTGATTCAAATGACTAAAAGAACATGAACAGGTTCTGGAAAAAACAGTTTGAGAAATAACAGCACTGCTGTGAAGTTCATCGCCTGCAATGAGCAGTTTAATGTTGCTGAAGCAAGCAGGATGTGCAACTTCACCCCTCAGGTTATAGTGCCCTTAAATGAGCAATACATTAAAACACAGATGGCAGAAATATGGGTGCACATGCTAATCAGCAGATTTCTGTAGTCGGTCTATGCATTTCTTGATGCATAAATGTTGAGTAATTGCTATACAATGCTGCATAGCACCACTCTACAAGCATTACTGAAACCCACACAGCTAGAACAACTGCCTTTATTTTTTGCCTTGTTAGTGCCTGTGGAACTGTTAGGAAACGTATCCAACCGCCATTGACTCTCATACACGTCTCATTGTGAATCAATGAGACGAAGAGGAGAGAAAGGTGAGTAAAAGGACACATGGTTGTTTCTTTGAAGTTTCTATGAGCGCTGAGAATATTTACCCAAGAATACACGTTCTTTGTGCATTGTATGTTCATTCACCACTGCATGCACATGGGAGCAGAAGCCACGATTCAGTGCGGCTGTGATTTGAGAGGACGGAGAGGAAGGCCGGTTTTATTTTGGGCCATTCATCTGGTAACTGACTGCCCAATCACCCCCGAGACGGCCTGTCTAGGCTGTCAGGCTGAAGTATGAGGGAGACAGAAGGCGGAGACGGACGGACGGATGGAATGCACTTGTCCTTTACGTATATTATTGAAGCTTTAACGAAACCTACTTGCAGAAACATTTCAAACCTCCTTCAAAACACCATGTAATTTATTTTTCCATAAGGTACATCTTGAATACAATAGACTGTTTTGTTGCAACCTAATAACAAAAATATTATTTGTACAGTGAAAAAATAAATATAAAATAAAATAAATAAAATAAAAAAAAATAGCAAGGAACTTACCAATCCATCTCATTACAGAGGTGACGATCTGGAGGTATTTGGTCTTCTGCGCATTAAAAAAGGTGAAGGGCCCCAAAAACAGTGTGAAGACACCCTGAAAAGAAATACAAATACATAAAAAAAAATAAGTCAAGTAGGAGGCCAAGGTAGATCTCATAGACATAATATGTTGACATTTAAATAACTAACAAACGTGGTTTCACAGGGTACAGAGTAGAATAAGCAACAAACAAACATTTCAACCTGACGTAGACAGACCAACTGCACTACTAAATGGCCAAAACTAGTAGAAATGCGCATTCTAGCCATACATGAAGTGTATTTATGGGCGCTGCACACAACTTCATGAATGATGGGTGTTCCATTTCTACAGAATCTGAGGAGCTTTTCTCTGAGCTCTGAGGGAACAGAGTCTGCATGGGTCTGCTCATGACTCTTATAGTACGCATATAATTGCTTTTTATGTGCTTCTGTGTAGGCACATAGATTCATCATGACTCATTTCTTATGTACTGCATTTGGTTGAGTGTTGATGAGAGACGTGCCAGTCTCTTTGATATTTATATTACAGACTTTAGCATCTTCAAAGGCGGCTGCAAGAAGAACTGGACCTCCCAGTCCTGGTGTGGAAATTCATGCAAACAAGGCGTTTACTCTGGATCTGAAATGTCCAACTACTACTACCACTAGTACTCACATTTAATATACCTTTTGTGTATTTCCCATCATGTGTGGTTATCAGCTTACAGCGTAGTGGAGGTATCTGTCCTAAATACATTTAACTGTTCTAACAAGGCAAACGCCTCCCACCTGTGAAACCGCATGTCTATTTTTAGGCGTGATCTTCAAATTAAAATGAAAAAAGAAACAATCACAAAAGCAAGAGGATAAAACACATTTTAATATTCGTGACTCATGTGTTTGTTTATCTCTGTGGTAATATTTAAGTAATCTGTACTCTGATTCAGCTGACCTCTTCTGGTACATTACAGAAGAACTGATACACAATTTTGAATATGTAAATAGTTTTTCAGGCAACTAGCTTGCAGATAAGCTCTGTTTTCCAACACAGTTGAATTAAAATCTCTCCCCTTTCATTCACAATCAGACCAAGAATGTGAATTTAACTAAACTGATTAAATTTGGATTGAAACTGCAGTGTTAAATTGTGTTTTTGGCCATTAATCTGACTCCATTGAAGTCAATTGGAGTCAGATTATTGGTCAAAAACACAATTTAACACACTGCAGTTTGTTCTAGTTAATACACTGTACATTGTTGATGGATGTCTCTCATTAAACTGTGAATTGTAAATCATCATGACACCATTCATGCTTTATCTTGAGAGGTGAGAAGTGTCTTGGTTTTTGTATAGTCAGATAGGATGAGGGTGAGATAACAGTCCATCATGATGCCTGAATGTCTGTCCTGATAAAAGAGCTGACAGAGAGGCTGCTAAACATCTAAAGCCCCGAAGGGACAAGACAAAAGAGCAGAAGGATCTAAATTCATCTGCCATTCCTATAAGGGTTTTAATGGGACATGAAACAATATAGCAAAAGTTAAACAGTGAGCAAGAAAAGGTTTGGACTCATATGATGATTAAGGAGAGATGTTGAAGATTTTAAACATCCCTTAAGACAAAGAAGGTCTTTAAGAGTTATTATAAATAAATAAACAAATAAATAATAATAAACAGTTCATGTCAACTATTCATTAGCTATTAAAGTCATTATTTACATGAGGGATATAACAAGGCACCTGAGAACAACCAATAAAGCGGAAAATAGGATAACTGAGCAAGAAATGCACTTTGATAAATTCCCATAATGCATTGCTGTCTGCATGAGTTATATCGAAGTGCATGCCTGCATCACTCCCACCACACAAAAATATACAACCCCCACCATTTCATGACGGTTGACAACACACACAATCCTAACGATAAATAAATATTCCTGAGCAGAACTCCTACATCCCAGAATGGCCATAAAATACCATATGCAATCTCATGTCAACAAATAATGAAACTGAAAAGAAATAAAAACCCTGTAAAACATCTCAGTTTCTTTATAGGAAGCGATGTCTAAGCTAACACATCACCCAATCTCAGTTCTGATGGCCGGGCCTGCTGTAGCTTCTTATTCGAAGCCTAACTTATAACATATGCCGCAGTTTCCGATTTGAAAAAGGGACGCTGGCAGAAAGGTTGGAAACTTGACAGGAGCTCGCCCACTCATGCCAGGAGTGCAGAGCGATAGTAATGGTTTTCCATTCCCTGTCCCATTCTATGAGTGTTGTTGGGGCTGATAGTAAAAATGGTGCAACATTGGCATGCTGGTGCACAACGCATGCCAGGAAAGGACAACAGGAAGGAAGTTTGGCAATGAATAGGAGTGAAGGGAGAAATGGAGGGACAGGGCCAGGCAGAGAGGGCATCAGGGGAAGCAGAAAGAGCGAGAGCCGTGGGGTGCTGGGTGACTCAGACATGACATGAAGAGAGACAGAGAGGCACTGTGACATACTGTACTTGTTATCAGAACACAGAGCTCATTCACACTCTATTAGTGTAAAATATGCATGAACCCCATGTGTTAGAAAGCATCACTATTAGTACTGCTCACGCTTGGGGTTAATGTATAATCTATAACCTGAAATCAAAATAGATTCTATTCAGTGGCTTAATTATTATTATTATTTTTAAATAATGGAGTAAAAAAAAAAAAAACTTTCAGCAGTCCAAAGAAATAATATGTGCTTATATTACTTGCCAGTGCAGAAAATTGGGTCTCATATTACTTGCCAGTGCATTGTGGGAAAAACTGTACATTAGTCTGCTCAGGTTGTATATTGTACATACGGTGTATACTATGCATACAGGGGAAAACACAATATTCCAAAACATGTCCGTGCAGAATATTTAGGATTTTTTTATTCCTTTCTTTAAAAAAGGAATATGCACATTTAATGTTGTTCTTAAAGGGTGTTCACCCAAAAATGAAAATTAAGTCATTAATTACTCACCCCCATGCTGTACCAACCCCGTAAGGCCTTCGTTCGTCTTCGGAACACAAATGAAGATATTTATGATTAAATCTGAGAGGTTTATGACTGCTACATAGGCTCCCTAAGGGAACAAAACTTGACGGCCCAGAGAGTCATTAAAGAAAATGTTTAAATATTCCATGTCGCAACAGTGGCTCAACTATAAGTTTATCAAGCGACGAGAATACTTTTTGTGCGAAAAAACAAACAAAAATAACGACTTTATTCGACTATTCCTTTTCTTCCTTGTAGGCGCGTCGTGGAAATCTCTTGAAGTCTCGTTTCAGGCCTACAAGGAAGAAAAGGAATAGTCGAATAAAGTCGTTATTTTTGTTTGTTTTTTTCGCACAAAAAGTATTCTCGTCGCTTGATAAACATATAGTTGAGCCACTGTTGTGACATGGAATATTTAAACATTTTCTTTAATGACTTTCTGGGCCGTCCGGTGTCATTCCCTTAGGGAGCCTATGTAGCAGTCATCCACCTCTCAGATTTAATCATAAATATCTTCATTTGTGTTCCGAAGACGAACGAAGGCCTTACGGGGGTTGGTACAGCATGGGGGTGAGTAATTAATGACTTAATTTTCATTTTTGGGTGAACTAACCCTTTAATATATTTTATCTTTCGGGATCAAAATATTGTTGCTGGGTAAACCGAGTCAATTTCCATGCTAATTTTGACCTTTTGCTGCCCGAAAATTGTGGTCATTGGGACATTCGGACAGATGTGGATATCTTCTGTCGGATGACTGTAATGTTCCCAAAGCAATATCAGATAACAAATTCAGCAATACTGAGCTAATTTAAAACCAACATTTGACTGAAATGAGATAAACCAAAAAATTAAATGAGAAAATGCAAAGGTGAATAGCTTGATGGAAGAGCAGGACTTGACTCATCACATCAATATGAGTGAAATGAAACCAACAGTTGATGACCGTTATTTGGCACCAGGAGATGCTGACAGTGTCATGGTATAACACGTACAATTCAGAATATCAAATCTCTGAGCAATTGAGATATTAGGATAACCATTTGAGTTTTCGGTTCCATTTTTTGCAACTTGTGGCATCAAATGGAATCCTTCACCCTTACATAATTGGGCAAGGTGGGACTACAGAAACGGACCAATCTACAACACCTGTCATCGTCTGTTGAATGTGTACAATGAGCAAAGCCAGTTTATGGTTTTCTTCTTAACGTACTCCCCTAACTTCATTCCAAGTGTGGGCAGCTCTAGTGGACATTTGTGTCTATGGACTTTGGGTGAGCCCTTGTGGCAGCACAGAATGCAGGATTATAACTCAACTGATAGTAACGTGCAAAACGGATTATATTTCCAATCCCCAAAGTGTCAAGATCCCAGTGGCATTTGTCTCCAGTGCTAATCTTTGTTAGACATTCTAGACAGGATCAACAAATGGGAAGCAGATACGCTGCTACTACATCGGCTAACAGAACGGACAGATTAAAAGACTTCATAATCAGAACAGATCCATTAATTCAAAAGTAAACTCTCTCAAACTAAAATAAAACTTAGAGACATGATAATACTAATAATAATAATAATACATAAATGAAAAATGTAAAAAAATAAACAATTATATCAAATTAATTTACATTATTAAAAAAACATGTATAACAACCACACACACGCAGTTATGTAAAAAAGAAGGGACACCCTCCCTTGAATTCTATGGTTTTACATATGTCAGGACATAATACAAAAATCTTCTGGTCCTTGGCAGGTCTCAAAATCAGGTAAATACAACCTCAGATGAACAATAACACATTGCATATTATGCCGTGTCATTATTTAATGAACAAAAACTAGGCCAAAATGAAGAAGCCATGTGTGACAATCTAAGTACACCCTGCATAGGAATTAAGAGTACAAGTAACAGTCAGCGCTGCAAATTAAACGCCTTTGATTAACTGATCAACAGCAAATGTGATGAACGCTATAAAAGCAGAAGTTTTGGCAGTTTGCTGGTCTGGAGCAATCAAGCAATTGTTGCTGCCCATCAATCTGGGAAGGGTTATACGGCCATTTCCAAACAATTGAAGTCCATTATTCTACAGTAGGGAAGAATATTCACAAGTGGAAAACATTCAAGACAGTTTCCAATCTTCCCAGGAGTGGACGTCCCAGTAAATACCCCCCCAAGGTCAGACTGTGCAATGCTCATAGAAATCGCAAAACACCCAAGAACTACACCTCAGACTCTACAGGCCTCAGTTAACATGTTAAATGTTGAAGTTCATGACAGTACAATTAGACAAGTATGGCATGTTTGGAAGGGATGGCTCTTCGCTCTAAAAAGAACATGGCAGCACGGCTTAACTTTGCAAAGTTGCATCTGAACAAACCATAAGACTTCTGGCACAATGTCCTTTGGACAGACGAGACAAGTGGAGATGTCTGGCCATAATGTACAGTCCCACGTTTGGTGAAAACCAAATACAGCATATTTTAAGAGCTGCTAAAGACTAGATGATTTTTTTTATGTCCAAATATTTAAAACCATAGAATTTGGGTGTCCTTTCTTTTTCACATATATTCTGCAAATTGTAGCCTCTTTTTCCTATGTGTATATTCTATACACGCAGAATATACAGGCAGAATAAACCTGCTACAAAGCCAGTGTAAAAACTGTAAACCAATAATGACTCAGTAATTGAGCTTTTTTCAGCTCGTATCTGTCAGGCAGAAGCATCACTAACCACCAAAATGAGCTGCAATAAGCTTCCACAATTAAGAGCTCAATTAATGAATAAATGGATGTGTAACAAGAGCATTCAAGAAAGTGAAAAAAAAAAAAACTAAATAAAATGTATGCAACCGCAGCTTGACCCATCCTTCAAGTAGTAAGGAAAGCAATTAAAGCATTGCTTTGGTTTGAGGTCAGCATATTGGCACAAACTGAATACTGGATTTAAACATAATACAAATTTATGATTTGATCCCATGAGGGAGACGAGGGAAAACATTACATAAAAAGCAGCAAATATGCCCAGAACTCCTGGAAAGCTGAAAGCTGTCAAGACAGATCTTTCCTGCATATTGATCTTTACAATAACAGAAAACATGAATATTTGTTTGTCCCAGTGGATTTCCATATTAAGACAGGAAGTGTCATAAAATCAATGCTGTATCTGACTCTTTGGAGAGGTCAGTGGTTTTGTCTGCTTGAATCTGACAGTAGGAAAGGGAAAAAGACCACCGTTTTTTGTTCCAGACATATTTTTCCTTACTGGTCTCCATATCCATGACAAAATTTTGGCAAATAAATAAATAGTACGTAAAAAGAGAAATGAATGGCCCAACACGTGTAACAAAGCTTGTGCATTAGATGTGTAACTGATCCTTAATATAATTTTAGCCTGCTTTACATGCTTTAAACACTTATCTTTAATAACAGAACACAAATGAACAAGCTAAATTGTACAGTGAACATTCATATTTAAAGCTTAAAATTAAGACCAATAAATACCAATTAGCTTCTTTCAAGACTCTTTAATTTACACACAACCAACTCAAGATTTAGGCTCAAGGAATATCTTTGAAATATGATCAACAAGTCTGTTGTAATGGGTCTAACTCCCCTCACTCTCATTCATATCTGTATTCTAACAGTCACAGAGCCAATAAATCATTGCGGAAGTGCTTGTCGTGAGTCAGGCGGTGTTCATTAAGGCTGGACAGTTGCATTACTCTGCTATTCATGGGTCAACAGCTCTCTCCTAAAGGCCTTTGGTAAAAAAAAATGTCTGTATATTTTTTTTACAAAGAAACCATTCATCCATTTACAGTCATTTACAGCATGATTGCACTGGCTACTATGGTGTGAATCAAAGCTGAAACCTTTCTAAAACAATGGGAGCCACTGAGGAGCAGGACTAATTCTCATGACTTTGTAATACTGTGTCAAGTTCACCGAAGCACTTAGTTCTCTTATAACCATAGAGCTCTCAAGTTTTGTCAAGTTCATCAGAAGCTAAATAGAATAGGATCTTTTTTTTCATCAAGATCGGGGCTGACATGACTTTCACCACACGTCACCATATTAAGTCATAAGGACAGTCCCTCTGGAGCAAGCTGACGCTACGTGCCTTGATCAAGGGCACAACAGTGATAGCTGAAGTTTCACAAATGCAGTGTTTGAACATGCAATCTGTCGATTAGAAACCCAGATGTACAACAACTAAGCTTAACCACTCAAAAGAACAGAAAAAAGCAAAAGGAAATAGGGCTGCAAGATATACACTCACCTAAAGAATTATTAGGAACACCTGTTAAATTTCTCATTAATGCAATTATCTAATCAACCAATCACATGGCAGTTGCTTCAATGCATTTAGGGGTGTGGTCCTGGTCAAGACAATCTCCCGAACTCCAAACTGAATGTCAGAATGGGTAAGAAAGGTGATTTAAGCAATTTTGAGTTTGGCATGGTTGTTGGTGCCAGACGGGCCGGGCTGAGTATTTCACAATCTGCTCAGTTACTGGGATTTTCACGCACAACCATTTCTAGTATTTACAAAGAATGGTGTGAAAAGGCGAAAATGCCTTGTTGATGCTAGAGGTCATAGGAGAATGGGCCGACTGATTCAAGCTGATAGAAGAGCAACTTTGACTGAAATAACCACTCGTTACAACCAAGGCAGCAAAGCATTTGTGAAGCCACAACACGCACAACCTTGAGGCGGATGGGCTACAACAGCAGAAGACCCAACCGGGTACCACTCATCTCCACTACAAATAGGAAAAAGAGGCTACAATTTGCAAGAGCTCACCAAAATTGGACAGTTGAAGACTGGAAAAATGTCGCCTGGTCTGATGAGTCTCAATTTCTGCTGAGACATTCAGATGGTAGAGTCAGAATTTGGCGTAAACAGAATGAGAACATGGATCCATCATGCCTTGTTACCATTGTGCAGGCTGGTGGTGGTATGTACACTCACCTAAAGGATGATTAGGAACAGCTGTTTAATTTCTCATTAATGCAATTATCTAATCAACCAATCACATGGCAGTTGCTTCAATGCATTTAGGGGTGTGGTCCTGGTCAAGACAATCTCCTGAACTCCAAACTGCATGTCAGAATGGGAAAGAAAGGTGATTTAAGCAATTTTGAGCGTGGCATGGTTGTTGGTGCCAGACGGGCCGGTCTGAGTATTTCACAATCTGCTCAGTTACTGGAATTTTCACGCACAACCATTTCTAGGGTTTACAAAGAATGGTGTGAAAAGGGAAAAACATCCAGTATGCAGCAGTCCTGTGGGCGAAAATGCCTTGTTGATGCTAGAGGTCAGAGGAGAATGGGCCGACTGATTCAAGCTGATAGAAGAGCAACGTTGACTGAAATAACCACTTGTTACAACCGAGGTATGCACCAAAGCATTTGTGAAGCCACAACACGCACAATCTTTAGGCGGATGGGCTACAACAGCAGAAGACCCAACCGGGTACCACTCATCTCCACTACAAATAGGAAAAAGAGGCTACAATTTGCAAGAGCTCACCAAAATTGGACAGCTGAAGACTGGAAAAATGTTGCCTGGTCTGATGAGTCTCGATTTCTATTGAGACATTCAGATGGTAGAGTCAGAATTTGGTGTAAACAGAATGAGAACATGGATCCATCACGCCTTGTTACCACTGTGCAGGCTGGTGGTGGTGGTGTAATGGTGTGGGGGATGTTTTCTTGGCACACTTTAGGCCCCTTAGCGCCAATTGGGCATCGTTTAAATGCCACGGCCTACCTGAGCATTGTTTCTGACCATGTCCATCCCTTTATGGCCACCATGTACCCATCCTCTGATGGCTACTTCCTGCAGGATAATGCACCATGTCAAAAAGCTCCAATCATTTCAAATTGGTTTCTTGAACATGACAATGAGTTCACTGTACTAAAATGGCCCCCACAGTCACCAGATCTCAACCCAATAGAGCATCTTTGGGATGTGGTGGAACGGGAGCTTCGTGCCCTGGATGTGCATCCCACAAATCTCCATCAACTGCAAGATTCTATCCTATCAATGTGGGCCAACATTTCTAAAGAATGCTTTCAGCACCTTGTTGAATCAATGCCACGTGGAATTAAGGCAGTTCTGAAGGCGAAAGGGGGTCAAACACAGTATTACTATGGTGTTCCTAATAATCCTTTAGGTGAGTGTATGAGAGTGTGTGTGTGTGTGTGTGTGTGTATATATATATACACACACACACACACTATATATATATATATATAAATAACAGTTTTCGAGTTCCGAATTGACTTCTCTTTCACTCTTGTGCTTGACTGCTTTAAACATGGTTGAATGTTTAAACTGACAGGGCTTAAAAACAGGTGGAAATGATAAATTTACTCTATGATGGTTAAACTTTGCAATTAATCCACGAATCACATGTTCCGAACCGTGGGGTCTGGTCCGTACAGATCACGGCTCGACTTCAATCCCTAATTACTTGACATCCCACATCCAGCGATGTGACGATCACGGATGCGCACATCGCAATGTTGATGCTGAAACGATATATATTGTACAGCCAAAAAAGGAAACGATAACAGAAAGGCGAAGGGAAAGAAAAGAAAAGGAAAATACAAAAGGAAAAAAGGACAAACAAAAGGAAGAGAGAAAACGGTAAATCCATTAACTAACATGAACTAGCAATTAGCAATACATTTGTTACTGTATTTGTTAATATTAGTAAACGTTAGTTAATAAAAATCCAGCAGTTCATTGTTGGTTCATATTGTTTTACAATGCATTAACTAATGTTAACAAATACAACTTTTTGATTTTAATAATGTATTAGTAAATGTTGAAATTAAAATGAACAAAGATTAAGAAATGCTATAGAATGCATTTCATTATTAGTTCACTTTAAACAAACTAATGTTAACTAATGAAACATTATTGTAAAGAGTTACTGAGAAAATAATAAAATCAAAAATGATATGAAAATCAAAAAGACAATAAAAAAGGTAATAAATGTAAATGTAATGAAATGTATAATCATACTTCAATTTGGTCTCCAACGAGTCCAAAAGAGCCCACGTCACTCCACTGTTCAACTCTCTGCTCTGGCTACCACTCACTTCTCGCATCAAGTTGAAGGCATTGACGCTTGCTTACAGATCTATCACAGGCTCAGCTCCATCCTACTTTCACTCGCTCCAACGAGTCCACGTCCCTACCAGAACCCTACGATCAGTCAATGAGTGACGGCTCGAGGTACCATCACAGAGAACCACAAAATCACTCTCCAGAACATTCTCATTCAGGGTTCCATGCTGGTGGAATGCTCTCCCCACCGTCATCCGGAATGCAGAGTCCCCGACAACATTCAAAAGACAATTGAAAACTCATCTCTTCCGTGAGCACTTAAAGGGTTAGTTCACCCAAAAATGAAAATTAAGTCATTAATTACTCACCCCCATGCTGTACCAACCCCGTAGGCCTTCGTTCGCACAAATGAAGATATTTATGATTAAATCTGAGAGGTTCATGACTGCTACATAGGTGACTGCCCTAAGGGAATGAAACTTGACGGCCCAGAAAGTCATTAAAGAAAATGTTTAAATATTCCATGTCGCAACAGTGGCTCAACTATAAGTTTATCAAGCGACGAGAATACTTTTTGTGCGAAAAAACAAACAAAAATAACGACTTTATTCGACTGTTCCTTTTCTTCCTTGTAGGCTTGAAACGAGACTTCAAGAGATTTCCACGACGCGCACGCGCGAGAACTTAACTGAAGTAGTTGAAGGAGATCGCAATTCTCGCACATGCGTTAAGTTCTCGCGCGTGCGCGTCGTGGAAATCTCTTGAAGTCTCGTTTCAGGCCTACAAGGAAGAAAAGGAACAGTCGAATAAAGTCGTTATTTTTGTTTGTTTTTTCGCACAAAAAGTATTCTCGTCGCTTGATAAACTTATAGTTGAGCCACTGTTGCGACATGGCCCAGAGAGTCATTAAAGAAAATGTTTAAATATTCCGTCAAGTGTCATTCCCTTAGGGAGCCTATGTAGCAGTCATGAACCTCTCAGATTTAATCATAAATATCTTCATTTGTGTTCCGAAGACGAACGAAGGCCTACGGGGTTGGTACAGCATGGGGGTGAGTAATTAATGACTTCATTTTCATTTTTGGGTGAACTAACCCTTTAACCTCATTTAAAAAAAGAAGATAATAATAATAAAAAAATCATTCCTTTTCCCTTAATCCTCCCTTGTCTGGCTTATACTACTCTGAGAAATGCCTGCACTTTGTATTTTGAGCACTTTGCAATGTTTTTGCCTCCTCACAATGACTCGCGCAACTTAGTCCTAATTTGTAAGTCGCTTTGGATAAAAGCATCTGCTAAATGACTAAATGTAAATGTTACTCTTGTGTACTGTGTTCATTTTCTGTTCTTTCTTTTCGTTTGTTTGCGATCTTTGCTTTATTTTTCGCAAAGCATTATTTTTGCTCCACTTCAGCTAAGATAAAGCTCTTGCATTGTGTGTTTGTGAGTTTTGGGGGTGGATCAATGAAGGGAGGGGTGTGTTCGTTTGGGTTGATTTCAAATATCAACAGTGTTTCTCGGAAATCGCTTACTGCACCTTTAAGTTGAATTCATGGAAAATGTATAAGACGTACATAAACAATGAAAAAAACGAAAAATATTATTTAACAAGTAAATGTGCATCACAAAGTAAACATGCATCAATCAAAAAAAGGTCATGTGACTGAATAATTAGCTCTGCACTAAATGTGTCTGAAATCTGCTTTAGTAATAGAAGATATGACTAAGTAACACCCGATAATGATTTATTTAAAGAGGGAGGAGGCTGCACTCAGTCATTTTCATGTGATTTAAAAAAAAATATTGTTATATATTTACGAGGCAAACAACCAAATGCTATCAAACAGCTTTTTACTGGTGTTCAGATCACACACAGATTACATCACAACCCACAGGTGCAAATCACATCACGTGACTTAAATACCCTCTCCTAGGCATAGGAACCAATGAATGCACACCATGCATATACACATTATCCCAATACACGACAAATATATATATATATACACACACCTATATATATATATATATATATATAAAGCGGACAAGGGTCCTAAATTATAATTTTAAAGCAAATGAAAGGTCAGGACTTCAGATGGTGACTTTAATAATAATAATAATAATAATAATAATAATAATAATAAAAAGAATAATCTTCCAGAAATTTAAAATCTAGGCAATGTTTCTTTCCAGATTGATTTTAACATGTATTCCATCTGGCAAGCACTGAAGTAAAGCTCAAGTACAGTAAACAATTAAATTCACTGCCATCATCTCAAAAATTGTACTACAAATATTTGTGTAAATCTAAAAATAGCCAAACAAACAGTAGTCTGAACACCTTTCAGGCAAACAAAAGTCACAAACACGAGGTATGAAGGTTAAGCAAGTAGCTTCTGTGCTCAGGGTGACATACGGAAGGATGTTTTGATAATGAGACATCGGTTGTGCTTGTGGATTTAATTTCATGGAAATCACATACAGCCTCGTCCTGACACCCACCGAGGAAGACCATTACATCATTCTGCAATGTCCTTGGACAAGATAACCAGCTTTTCCAAACCGAGAACAATATTGTACCCAGCAGGTAGTCCCGGTGAACACACAAGCTGTTCAGTGGACTGACGTTAAGCCTGCAGAAATGGATTTAAGGGAAATTAAATTAATTTTAATAATGGGCTACAGCTAATTAAGACAGAACAGAACCTGAATGAGCACTAGACACAAACCTTTGAGGGCTGTGTGTGGTTGCCAGGGCACTGTGGGTATTTTCTAGGTGGTTTACAAGGTTATTTACTGGTCCAAGTCTCTATGATATTCCAGTCTCTTTAGTGTAAATCTATGGGATTTTTCAGGCAGCGAGCACAGCGAACAACAAAACAAGACACATTAAAACGTGCCGACAGCTGTGGGATACTTAAAAGTGGTTGGGACCAGAACTGTTGCTGTGTGACATCAACTACGCTATGTTTACAGCATTTTGACAGGTTCATCCTTGCATATCTTACAGAAGATATAAAGAGCTGTCAAGTGTGCTACAGACGTGGTATATCATGATCTTAACCCAAGGCTGAGTTTGTTTTATCTGCATTTACTTCCCTGTCTAGTTTATCTGCCACATCTTTTCTTAGTCCTCCTCGACAACTCCACTTTCCCGCTTGGCAAGAATCACCAGTTTGACTGTGGGTCAGCCAGTGTTTGCACTGGCACAATAGTCCCACTGTGGATTAGAGAGAGGACTCTTCGCCTGGTGGGCCACTGCTTAAACTCCTCATCCTGCTGAGCTAATATCCACTAAACCATCTGCGTTGTCTTATTCCTGCAGATCCACCCACAACATAAGAGCTTTCTAAAAGACAGCTTCAACTACATCACTTGCTAAACAAAAAAAAAAATCTACTGCTGTCAACTTGAGCTTTCAAATGTTTCAGTATTTTTGGGAAAAGTAAATTGAACAATCATCATTTAGGAGAGCTTTTTCGAAAGCATGAAAGCACCAAAATGGAGAAAGTTTAAACAGTTGTAACATGTCGATACAAAAGGAAATCTGACTCCTTTAAGCAATTCATTCAAAATTAAATGTTCAAGAAAGTCCCTGCAAGAAATGATGAATCCTTTAAAATGTTTAGCACAAAAATATCCAGGTAAATATTTCTCTATTATTGCATTAAACATTTTAAACCAACTTTGGAACTTTTTGGTCCAAATAAGAGTTCCTCAAACAAATGTATAAAATAACTTGTATACATCAAGGGGAATGGCGGTGTATCTTAATTCACAAGCATGTTTTTTTTTCCTCCAAAGATGAGAAAAAAATAATTTTATCTTGCAAATCTTTACGCTGGTTTGTGACCCATATTTCACAGAGCGAGCGAGACAGTGAGCAAATGTGTGTAGGAGAGAGGCCAATGGATACTGAAGGTTGCTGAAAGGATGGGCTCTAAACATGTTAGCCAGGAAGACAATCTCTCAACTCACTGGGCAGATTTCCTCAACAGGGGGGAAAAAAAGAAAAGAAATGAAAGAGAACATTCTGCCTCTGCATATACTACATAGACTCCTACATACTCTATACTGTCCTATCCAATGAAGGAATAAAAAGGCCCAAAATATAACTTAACCCTTACGCTGTGTTGAAAACCTTGTAACACCTATGGGGCCAGATTTACTAAACAGGGCAAATTAGCATGATAGCGCAATTCCATAAAAACGCCGATGGGAGTGGAAAGATCTGCGCGTGATCTACTGACAATGCGCAAATTAAAGAACACAGACGCAGCCGGATAATTTCCATAAATCACCAACGCAATCTAGCAAGAGCAATGCAAAATAGCGTCTGGTTTAAGACAAGCTTTTTTTTGGGCGATAAATAGCGCAAATTTCAGTAAATTGACTTGCGCAAACCTTAGTAAATCACCTTGCGTGATTCATTTAAATCAGGTGTGCCCAATCCTGCTCCTGGCGATCGACTGTCCTGCACAGTTCATCTCCAACCCTAATCAAACACACCTGAAGGTCTTCAATTAAGGTCTTAACAACCAATTAAGGTCTTCAGGATTACTTGAAAATTAAAGGCAGGTGTGTTTGATCAGGGTTAGAGATAAACTGTGCAGGACAGTCGATCGCCAGGAGCAGGGTTGGGCACACCTGATTTAAATACTCTCCTCCAATAGATTTTGCGTCTGAAAGGGAAACTCCAACAAATGCATATGCAATAAGTTCAGCCGCAAAAATAATCCTGTGTAACAAGGTGGGGAAAAAAATAATGCCAAAAAAGAAATGATCAGGATGTAGTTATACCCTGTGTGAGAAAAGTCAGTAAGTTTTAGTCTAATGCGATAACATTAACGTTTTGGGGAAAAAAAATAATCCTCTCTTGGTCAAAATGACCCTAACACAACATAAAGGTTAAAAAAAAGAAATGGTAATCCTTTGTAACATTGACATGGCTAACATTACAAGTGGACTTCAAGTGAAAAAATTAAATGATACAAAATAAGATCTCTTGATTTTTCATCAACTTTATGCCACAACAATCAGCTGGTTTGGAGTGATCAATGAGCAGTTTCAATGTGTTAAATGAGAAATGACCATCATTTGACTCCTTGAGAAATGTAGCTTCTGACTGTTTTGTACAAAGGATCCTCCCATCAAGATGGTTAAGGAAATTAGCTCATTTAACATGGACCCATAGAATAAAGGTGATCATGTACAGCCATTAATCCAGCTTCCCCTTCAGAATAATTACCAGCCCAATGAGAAAAGGGAGGACACCTTCCTGTCCTTTATACAATTTACATCCTCACTACACATCACCCCTTCCATATATAATGGCGCTTTTCCACTGCATGGTACGACTCGCTTTACTTTCACACTGCAGTTTAGTCCTGCTTCGAAGTGGGTGGGATTATAGACTGATTGTTATATTTGTGCCGCCACCTAGTCTACTGACCACGATAAAGTCATTTTCTTTGACCAATCAGTGATCTGTAGTGTTTACAAGTCACATTTTAGTATCGGTACGGCTCACTTGGAACCTCAACCTAGGTGGTACTAAAAAAGTACCAGTTACTAGGTAATGTACAAAGTGGGAAAACCCCCAAAAGTGAGCCGTACCATGCAGTGGAAGTGTGACAAAGGCAGATCCATGCAATACTCTTAATACATTCCCTGAATTAATCAACAATGTCTTGGACTTTAACTCAAGTTTATCCTTTGAACTTTCGAGAGCTTGTTTGACAACATTTCAGTCATAAGATGTCAGATGCCAATAAAACCTGAA
Organism: Tiaroga cobitis; assembly: GCA_030578255.1. Taxonomy (NCBI): domain Eukaryota; kingdom Metazoa; phylum Chordata; class Actinopteri; order Cypriniformes; family Leuciscidae; genus Tiaroga; species Tiaroga cobitis. Next base: position 38,787,615 of record CM060593.1, read on the forward strand.
CAGATACTCCAGTTCTTTAAACTGCACATTGAAATGAATCGACAGCAGATGAAGACTGAGTCTACTGATCTTTTTAACAGCTTTCAACGTACAACATAAAACTGCAGGATTTTACACAGAGGGGACCTTTACTGCTGATCAAAGCCACAGCTTGCTGGGCAGACAGGTCTGTTTAACTTGAAAGACAACAAAAAGATTTCTGCTTTAGCCATACCCGTTTCAGACAACCCAAATAGGTTTACTGAAGTATTTCACAGTTGACACAACTGCTTAATTAAGAGTAGATAAATGACTATGCTTTGAAATGCCATTTTTGTCCTTGTCCCGCAGCCCTGAGGTTTGTGTGTCAAGCGTCTTGGACTTTAAAAATATAACATTGCTCAGGGACAGCTGTTGAGCCAGAGATCAAAAATAGCTCTTTGTTTGCTGTGCCACTAGAACAGCAAGCGCTGGAATAGTTTTCTTTCAATGATGGGATAAAATAGTGACAGCAGTGATCTACATAACACTTAAAAACAGAACAGTTTGAAGAATTGAGGAGAGAGAGAATAAAATTGGTATACACACTGTTCATTATAAGAACTAATGTGCAATGAGTTAAGAAACATGGAGTTGGTAATATACATTTGGTTGGTTAATATAAAACTATTAAAATGTAAATAATATAAAGTATATAAAGGTTATTTCAGAAGTAGAGAAAGATAATGTTAAAAACATTTAAATCTTTCTCTACATAAGAAATACTCCTGTTACTGATGAAGCAAATCAGTGCTGACAGGGAAAAATATTAAACTACATAGGTTAGTTGTCACAACAAGCGAGAAAGGTTGACATGGATCACGCTAAATCTCGAACCTTCAGGGAATAACCCATAAAAAAAAAATGCAGCACAGAGGAGTTTGCTGGCAAAAAGAGAACGTGAGAGCTTGTAATAAAACCAGAATCAACATTGGCTTGATTTTTCGGAGATAGCGAGAACTGAGGGATTTGAAATGTTGTAAAAATGACACAGAGATGGTGTTTTTATTGCTCAACAGGTGAGTGGTATTTTATTGAACATAAATTGCCATATGTAGCTCTATAACAGAGTTCATTGTAAAGCATTACCTGTTGTGAAGGATCTTTTCATTAGTTGTTGCAGCGCTGTGCTGGAATTTATTTTCAATTAAAGCTCCAGTCCGTGCGGACTGCAGCTTTAAGTACCGGGTCTATTAATGGGTAAATCTACAGTAACGTCTTCAGCTAGTCAGCTTGAGATCCTTTTCATCTAGCTGGTTGTGCATAACATATGTTTTATGAACAGTAGGATAACCATATTCATCTGCACAGTCATGCAGAGGCGAAGCACAACCAAAACGCATGCAGTTTTGTTTTAAAGCAGCACTAGGTAACTTTTCAACCTTCATAATATATTTCCAAGTCTCGTGATGGTACATCGACTTACAATAGGTTGAATGAGACACCTGCCATAGCCTGACGGGGTCTGTAGCATTTTTAATCGTACTTTTAAACTTCGGGTTTCGGGTAGTAACCGGCGAACAAAGAGAACTACAAAATTCGACTGCTCTACGGCATATACGTCACTTCCACCACCACCCCCACTTCCTTAAAATCGGACGTGCGAGCCAAATGTTATAGTCATGGCCGAAGCAGCACAGAAAAACAAGAAAGCAAAGGTTTTATCGGAGCGAAGCAAAAAGAGAAAGAGAAAAAGAGAAAGTGAGACCGGCACATATGCGCTTCCATATTGGCCATGACTGCGGCTGTCCTGAGTGCGGCGGGATGGATTTAACCACTCTGCTCGAGCCGCACAAGAAAAAGCGGCGTTCACAGAAGATGCCAGAGCGGACGGAGACAAGCGAGCAGAGACCCGCCCCCCTGTTCACATATCACGTCTTTTGCGCGCTCAAGTTTGTTATTTCAAATGTAGGCGCGCGGGATGCGCGCTCATAATGGAAGCGACGCGCTCGTTTTTTCCAAGCGCGTCTGCGCCACATCGAGAAAAAGGATCGGGAGAAAAAGGCTATCAATCGATTCCTCCACTCGAATATAAGATGATACTGAATATAAGACGACCCCCCCATTTTTCAGCCTATTTTAAGGATAAAAACCTCGTCTTATATTCGGGTATATTGCTTGCATACTATCTCTTTGTTTTTTTGTCTGCCTGACTATGTTACGGAAGCTATCTTATCCTCCGTTTATCTTCATGAATCAAGTAATGATAGTAGAGTAGCAAATTATCAATCTGGTAGCTAGTAAACGATATTCTAGTTTTTGATGGTTAGCTATCGCTAGCATTCTCGTTCTGATTTGAACTTGAATAGCAAATGTTTGACCTAAAAAGTGTACTCTACTCAACATGTACAAAGAAAGGAGGAAGATTATTAATATTATCATTGTGTTCTCATAGCTTCTCATTTGTTACATGTGTAAAGTTCCTTGATTGTGTAATTTTCGATTATTGATAGCTACAGAGGCAAACGAGATTCTTGTCGCAATTTTTTCGGATGACGAATTTGGTTATTATCTACCACTCAAACATTGCATTGAAGTATCATATAGATTCAGTAAAACGGTAACCAATAGACTAGGCTACTATAATGACGCTGGCTTGTAAACGTGATCATCGCGATCATTTGTCGTTAGAAAAAAAAATAAAACCCATGAAATTATATTCATATGACATGCTGAAATTCCTCTTGGAAAATAGATTTTTAATCTCAACGAGTTTTCTTCTGGTTAAATAAAGGTATATATATATATATGCCACTGTACCTGGGATAAAGACATTTCACACGCGACGCAAGCAGAACACCTGCATGTGACCTCCTCCTACAGTGTTCAGGGCTATCATGGTTGTCAACAAATGCACGTGCATGTAGGATGACAGAGTTTCCGACAGTAGTAGAGGACAATACTGTTTCCCAACTGTAGGGGGACCCAGAGAGCAAAAGTTACCTGGTGTTACTTTAACCACTAGAGGGCCAAATGTTACATAAGTGGGTTTTGAACCAGGTAGTTCTAGGAACTAGCCACCAGTGTGGTTCCCCGAGAACAAATGGCTCCCTTAGGAACATTTTCCTGGTTGCATTGCACCGCCAGTAGGAACTCTGTCTGAAGTGACGTAAGACAGGCTTGATTTTGTGACTTTTATGTTGACGGCGTGGCAGAACTTTATTTTGAAGGCGCAGAGAACACCAAAGCCTGAGCCTGAGCACACAGCATTCATTAGTTTACAATCTGTCTAACAGTCCTGTCTAATACGTCATTAGATAGAACTGTTATACAAAGAAAGAAGAGAGTATATGAAAAGGCATTAGCGTATGCCGTGCAGTTGATGTCCAGTGTTGCTAGCTGAGCAGAAACATATAATCATGTTTAGCTTGGTCCCCTCAAAGTTGCATTGGATTGTCTCCTTATCGTAAAGGTTGAGAGGCCCACCTATCACTGTTTTCCATGTCCGTAGAGTTATTTTGTGGAGTAAATATATAAAGGCTATAATCTGTGTGTTTACATGGCTTTTTAAAAAATGTCGGGTGTTGTTTCGCGTGCGTTCAGGCAATCAGCGTACACTAACGTCACTGGTAGTTCTTATAGTGCTGGTTTAGACCCCACTCTGAAGTAGGAGCTAAATTAGTTCCTCCACAATGAGTTCCTAGAACTAAAATCGTTCCTAGTTTTTGCGATGCGAACACGCAAAAAAAAAAAAAAAACGGGTACTTCCTCCAATAGTTTTAGGAACTATGAAACGGTTCCTCCCGTGCGAAAGCCCCCATTGTGTACTTTTAAAGATGCAACTGCTCGAAAACAGTATTTAGATACCCAATTTGTGTAGCTATACTCACATGTGCCTGAAATTGACTGCACTATTCTAGCATATCATAGCTGGGTTCATTACCAAATCCATTTCCTTTAAGCAGCACTGCTTAAATTTTATTTATTTTTTTTTAAATAAAGAGCAAAGACAACTAGTCATCCGTCCAGACCCATCCCTAACTATGTGTCAGGGTAAAGTCAGAATCATACTCTGCTGAGGCAGGAATTTTTACACAATGTACAGAATAGCCCTTAAGCAATACAAAGCAAAACAGCAACTATAAAGGCCTTTTCTGAGATAGGCAGTTTGAGAATCTTTAGTCCAGTACACTCCATTCCTGGAAACTCTTTGGCCACATTCCCCGAAGAAAGACATGCATAACATCCTTCTTTGTGTGCCACAGGTAGAGAAAGAACAGTGTCACGGTCTGCCACCCACTCAGGGATTATAGTGAGGCAAGGTGTTATGTGAAGGCATAATGTGCCTCTTAATCTTCCCTTTTTTCTTTTCTAAAGCTTATGTCATGAGGCTGCACTAATGTGTCCAACATCAATCCCGCTAGCCACGGGGGAATACAACTGACCACTGCTCTCAAATATTCTCAGGCAGACCACGTACCGTTTTGAGTCAAAGTCAAGACACACCAAAAGAAAGAAAAACAAATGCATCTGTGCTACAGTAGCTGTAGGGTCATAATTCACACGGTCTGCAAAAGGCAGGTTTCAAAAGTAAAGTTAGCATGATGATTTAGGGATATATATATAAAAACACTATAAAGACATGTTAGAAGGACAAATGGGCACTTAGATACAATTCAATAATCTGGAATATTTCCTCGAAACATGACTCCCTAGCAGACATCCAAAAATTGCCATGAATGCATTTCTGAAGATTTCAGATATAATAACAGGTGAAACTGTTAAATCTCCTAATTTTTCTCACATCATGGCGCCTGTAATAGATTTGCGCTACATCTCAGCAGCAGTCTCCTTAAAACAGGAGATAGATTTGGCATGTTCAGCACTGATCTAGAATGCAAAGCCAGATAAGTGAACAAGGACTCTGGTTAGACCCTGACTAGCTTGCTTTGATATGGAAGAAATTTACAGAGTGCCAGTGAGGAACTGCTAATTAAAAAGGTAATTAAAATCCCATCATAGCGATAAACTAACATCAGTTCCTGGACAGGGTCAAGTACAAACTCAAACTGAAAACAAAGTTAGTGCCAATACGGTGGATTTATGTAAATGTCACTCATTTGCATGCAAAAGTGACCTGACATTTTTGTGATCATGTTGAAACACCGAAGCACCATTGCGTGTTTAATTTTGCTGACGTGGTAAATTTGATGGCATAACCTCAAAGGGTGAAAAAAAAAAAGTCAAAGAAACAAAAGAATGCTTTTTTAGCACCATTAAGATGTTTTAGCATTTTTAAATTCTCATGGCTCATTCTCATGACAAATATGCACATTTCCCATCAAGATTCTCTTTACTGTAAAGCAGAAAAGTTTCGACTCATTCTCTTTAAAGGCAGGGTAGGCAGTTTGTTTCTAAAACACTTTTTCCCCAAATTTGTTTAAACTGTCTTTATATACCAATACATATCTAAAATGTAAGTTCTCTGAAAAGGAGAGTATAAAAATCGAGTGTCTGTACTGTAGTCCTCTCAGGGCTGCAATAAACACAGCTACTCTTTCCATTCAGAACGAATGCAATGATTGGCTGGCCAACTGTCACTCTCCCTCGCTACCATGGCTACCACCCCTGAAACCCAAAATTCCGCTGAAACCTATCAACCACAGAAACCAAAAATTCTCGGGCCAGCAGCATGTGTCCAAATTTCAATCTTAACCGTTCTATTTCATCAGAAACGATCTTAAAACAGGGCTTTCAGTGTAAAATACCGAACTTGTCCTTTAACTAATGTTGACTAATGAAACCTTATTTTATTACAGTAATGAGAATTGGCAAGTGCTGGATTAAGTGGCCGAGGAAGACAACATCCTGTGGCACAGATTCACCTGGTCTGATAAAGCTCATAAAGTTGGTGGCTTTGACAGTCTGCCCCTTTGGACATTCCTCAAACTCAAAATTGGGCAATTTTCCTTCCTCACAACAATAGAGACAGTTGGAGGTGAAGGTGAGAGGAAGAGAACAGCCCCAGTGACACTAGGTTCATAAGCCGGTTGGATTAATCTTTCATATATAAAAAAAAAGATGATTTATTTAAGGGAATATATCCAGAAGAAAAACTAATGATTACCTTCTAGTCGAAAGATTCAGAGTTTGGGGATGGAAGATGTAGGTTGTTTCTTCTAGCTTCCTAAATTATCTATTAATCTAAACTCAATTACAGCCGATACACAACATACATAAAGACACGACATGTGATCTCATTTTACAATTTAACAAGGGATGACAAACCGAGCATGAAGGGGAATAAAAATCCTAATCTCTAAAGCCATATTCGGACGGGATTAGTTTTACAAGAGTAGATGGAGTAATGTCATTTTACCACAGGACGTCCGTAATAATAATGGCCAATTCGTACAGGATAAGAAATCTCAGTAAAACCAGCAGAAGTGGGAGGGGTAACTTGATTTACGCACCGTCGTCGTGTGCGTATTACTAGGGCTGGGTACCGAGTTCGGTACGTTTTAGGTACCGACCGGATTGCTTCGATACTACCGAGTATCGAAACATGTCTTGTTTTTCGATACCAAATTTCGGTACCTAAGTGGTTAATCTCGTCAACGTCAGTGAAACAATAAGCATGCAGCATGATTGGCTGTGGCGGAAAAACACTATACGCGGCTGCCCAGAGACGTAGCTCGTCGCACGTGAGGCTAGTGTGTGTGTGTGCGTGTAAGCGTCCCAATCCAGATAGATAGAAAACATGTGGAAATGATCCAAAGTGTACCTATGTGCCAGACTCAATGTCAGAAGCACGCAATGCAATATTTTCGACAAGATAATTGCTGCCAAGACCAACACGGTAAATCTGATTAGGCACTTAGAAGCGCATAGAATACACTTGAGAGTAATGGTGTGTTCACACCGAACGCGAATAGAGCGTCAAATACACATCTATCGCATCTAGTTCCTAGACTGTGGTCTAGTTAGACGCTTGAATCTTCCGCTCGAGTTCAAATTTTTCAAATTGCGCGGAAGACGTTCGCGGCAAACGAATGATGCGTCTATTAGCGTCTTTGCATTGACTTTGTATGTAATCTACTCGCGTAAATAATTAAATTAGCGTTCGGTGAGAACACACCATTAGTAAACACTTGTTCATTAATAAACAATTAAAATATCTCCTTGCTATTGTTTCCCGACACATCCATTATCATTAGGCTACTTTTGCCTGTGCTTTGCGGCAAGCTTCATGTGTGCTGAGCGCGAGGCATAGGCTATATCCCGCCTCCCAGTAGCCTACATCTAATTTAATTCACATTTATTTGTATAGCATTTTTCACAATATATATTGTTTCAAAGCAGCTTTACAGAAAATGCATGTGTCTAAATTACAATTTAGAGTGATCTGTGACAGTGTAATGCATTTCAATTCATTTTCATTCAGTTTCATTGTTAAACAATGCATTAAGTTAAGGCAGAAACAATGAGCTCATTGAAGTAAAGAATACATGTTGTTAAATGATTAGGAAACATAGAAAACTTCCCACAAAAACATTGCTTACATTGCTACATTGCTTTCCCGATCCACCCCGTTCCGAGTGACGTATCAATCTCCCCCCGTCCTGCTGCACTTAAAGACATCCATTACCTGTTTGATATTGTGACGGATGGCCGAATTCACAGATAAGTTATAATCATTATGTCAAAAAGACCGAAGCCCTCTGGTGCCCAGGGAAGAAAAAAAGAAGAGAAGAGGAAGAAAAACGGGATAAAGAGATAGAGGTAATGAATGTGATGTATCGGTTTATCTCTGTTGCATTATGCATAAGTTAGCAGTTAGTTCGACGATGCTAGTAACGTTTGCTAATTTGAAATAGCTTATCATGACAGTTAGTTGAACTTGTGCACTATTTAATGGTATTTTTATTTGAATTGGCTAAATTAGTAGTTAGTAGGACATTGCTACCATCTAACTGTTACTGGAAAACAAACACTTTCAAAATTAATTTTGAAAATGTAACTACTGTATGTATGCTAGATAAGTGCTCAATGAATACAGTTTTGTGCATGAATACCAGATGTAATTATTCTTGCTGTTTGTGTGTTTAAGCTATAACGTGGTTAGGTGCTGCCATATTTTTATAGTTTTACTATCATCAGCTTTTTTAACCCTTTATCTGTCACCCCCCTTTTTCGCATAGAAAAACTATCCAAACTTAAATGGTTGTAATTCAAGAATGCTTTGGAATATAGACTTATGGTTGGTCTTGTTTTAAAGAAGACATTTGCCAGATTTTTGCAGAAGTGTAGTTATGAAATTATGAAAGTGAAACAGAAAAAAAAGTTATCCAAGTTTGAGTTTATGAACATGTGCAATGTAAAAATATAATTATTATATATTATATAAAATATATATATTACAAAATATATTTTACTCTAAAACTGCAAGAAAATGAAAGACAAAAATCTGAACAAATGTGTTCCAAAATTTAGGTTGATATCTAAAGGCTGTAGAACATTTGCTACATTTTGCATTCTAGTTTGTGTATAGTTATTTATTTTTAGTGTATCTTTTTGTTTCTGTATTATTTTTCTGCAATAATCTTATAATATAAACTTATTTATATTATATTTATAATTTAGTTTTGTGTGTGTGTGTGTGTGTGTGTGTGTGTGTGTGTTTATTTCCAAAATATTTTCAAAATAAAGAAAAACAAGACAAAGCTGCGCAGTTTGTTTCTGTGTGAGTGTATGAACACAATGATCAGTGGTGAAATTGTCTGTGATTCCAGGGGCACCAGTTGAAATTTTGCCTAGGGCAGCAAATTGGCCAGGGCCGGCCCTGGACGGGACTAAAATCACTGAGAAGCTCTGGTAATAATTACTTTACCCCACCTCTCCATGTTAAACTAATCCCATCCAAATAAAGCTCGAGGCAAGCAAATATTGGCACATATTCTAAAATCAGCATTATTTCCTGTTGTTAACATTCAATAAGAGGCTTATCCAAGTGACAATTTAAAAAAAGCTGAAACAATACTTTTTATTGGCAGTTGGGATAGCCACTTTCCTCATTTCTAGAGATGAAGGAGGGTGGAACAGAGCGAAATGAATAAGCACATCAATCACTGTTGCGAAGCTAAAGCCGAGGAGGAAATCACACCGGCGTCTTGTGCTGTAGCTCTATGTGAATTTCAAGGGCACGCAAGAGCTTCCTGATACACGGGTGGGGTGAGGAGTCCACAGAGATTACGCAGAAGTATTAAGTGTCTCGTTTGTCTTTCTTACCTTCAGCCAGTGTGAGTCCAGCACTCTGCCGAGACATAAGTGCTGCCAACGTAGAGCGTATGTTTGACTGTGTAACGGGTGCTGCTGCACTCACCAGAAACACTCTGTAGGCGTCTTTGCGTCTTACAGGGCCCCAGCATGACTCGGTATCGTTGTATTTCACACTCCCAGCACTGCACGAGTGATTCCCACTGCGAGAAGGCAAACAATTACACTTCTGACATCTGCGAATCGATTTCAGGAGTTTATAAAGTACTACTACTACTACTATATATATACACTTGCATCAAGAAAACTCAAACTTGAGGGGGAAAAAAACACCTCAATTGTATTTATTATAAACTAAGCAAAAATATGCAATTTGGTGCGGTTGCTGATATTTATATGGCCAAAAAGAAAGATGAACTCAGTGAGATCTTTATAACAGTATAGCAGACTACTTACATAAAGTGCATATAAATATCAGTTATCACTATTTCTCCCAATAATATGTCAATATTGAAATGCGTAGTTTTATGATGAAAGGTCGGTAGATTTTATTATGGGTGGAAAAATATATAATGCAATACAATGATGATTGAGAAATGTACAAAAAAATGTGGCTCAAAAGCCTGATGTATCATATTTGATTATCATAGCAATTCATTATTTTCTAGAAAAATCATGTTAAAATGTGATTATCAAGTAAACTTAAGTTGCTTTAGTCCAGTGCTCATCTAGAAATATTACAAACAATATAAAAATGCATTCAGTAAAGATTTCACAGCAAAAAGAGACCTAACGGGGGACGTTTTGAGAATTATATTAAAAGGCCTTTTACTTGCTAAAAAAGTCAATCAGACGACAGAAGGCATGTAGTAGATATGCATATGCATTAGGGGTGTAACGATACCCTCATGTAACGAATCGATACATATCACGATACGATATTATTGTAATACTCCAAGACGTATGGTAAAAAGTAACAAAAAAATTAACTGTTGATTTAAATGCTAAATTTGTATAACATTGGGGGTGGAAATGAATAGGCTTAGACTTGGTGCTGGTAACCCAATGCACAGGACAATGGTGACACCAGAAGAAAAATATTCATGATTCTGAAAATACAGAATTATTTAGATGAATATGCTTTCACTCTGTCACTGGTTAGATATATTTAAAATAATGTAGGCCACTTTTTACTGGTAACATAAGACATTTGGCATTATCAGGACACACACATATTCCCCCATTGCATTATTATACATTATATTCAACATTATATATATAGTAGTTTAATACTGACACTAAAACTCTGTAAACTTAAATTTTTTTCCCTCACAGTAATTTTTATTTTGGGTGAACTATAACCAATACATATGGTCACTATCCACGATACATATTGTTGCATTTTTGTATAGCGATATATTGTGACACATGTATATCAAATATGACACCGGAGGCTTGTTTGGCGTGGACCAATTTTCACATGCATTTCTTATTGGTTTTAAACATTATCTTCTAAGTGAAAAAGTCTACCATAAGAAATTAGTTGTGTTGTTATGATCTGCAACCAATATGAAATAAATCTATGTTATCTAATGTTATCATTCAAAAAGTAAAGCTGCTGTTTCATTAATTAATGTCTAGAAGAACAGCAAGATGAGAGATTTTAAACTCACCAAGCGACCTCCATCAGTGATACAGGTACAGCAGCAGCATAAATGGCCAGGTCTCCGTACAGGTACACGATTAGGCAGATGTAGAACATGTTGACGCCAACTGCAGAGAGAAACAATCACATTCTGAAGATTCATGGCTTTACATAAAACATCACTTCAAATACAAACATGTGGAGAGGTTCACAGAACATGAAGATGGGCAGCATCATTCCCTAGAGGATTCCTCTGATGTTCCTCCCCAAACACTATAGCCGCTACACGCATAGAGCTGTATAAATCATCCTAATTAAAGAAGCAAGCACTTCATTATGAAATCCCCCCTGCTTTTCTCTTCATTAACCCCACACTCCTCTTCACCTGCTCTTCCATCCATCCATCACTCAGCCCCTGCCTGTTGGAGATGAGATGGAGAGCATTCAGGAGGAAACACAGACCGGCTTCACCACAACACACATTCATCATTCACAGAAGCTCCTACGAGGATCTCAAACGGTCCAGCCAACCAATCAGCTCATTAATTACCCTGAAAGTCAGACTAGCTAACAGACTATTTAAACTAGATTTAAATAAAGACATTTTTATGATGGACATTTGTATGAGCTTAATTGAGCCATCTTTCCCTCCACATAAAAAAAGCAGCAAATGTTGATTTCAGTTCCAGTTCATTATGTGAAGATGAGTGACGAAAACATGGGAAATTATGAATGCAAAATCAGTTGCTGTGCTCATAAGTTTTTTTTTTTTGGAAAGGAGAAATAGACTGTTAATTTAAATATAAAAATATTGATGTTTCTTAAAAAGGTCATTTTTACACCATTTCACTGAATCCATCCTTCTTGCTTTACCTGGCTACAATATCACTGTGTGAAGAGAAATAGCAGCTTCTTTTTGTAAATGCCTTTAAATGTAATAAAAAGAGATGCACTGATAATTCAAATTTGGGTTGATATAGTTATGGCTGATAACCAATGAATGGCATATATATTAAAATTCTAGACTGTTTGGTCTAAATTTTTTTTTTTTTTTAATCAAACACTAAAAGCTAAAAATCAATTGTTTTAAATGCTCAAAGTGCACAACTTTGAGTGAGGCATCTAAATGTAACAATTAGAGGAAATGAGCATCCACAAATATGATAAACATGACTCAGTTTCTTCCTTCAACTCAATTCTATAGGATTTTGATCCAGTTTTATCATCCATTACCCCGGTTTCACAGTCAAGGCTTGAGTCTAGTCCAGACTAAAATGCATATTTGAGCGGTTTTGACTGAAAGCAACTTGCACTGACATTTCTTAAAATATATCAGTGGCAATGTTTTGCCTCAAGATGGGTTTTTTTCTCTAAGGCACGTTTATAAAAGCTACTTAAATGTCCTAATTAAATGAAGGTCTAATCCTGCTGACTTAATCTAAGCCCTGTCTGTGAAACCCTAAATCTTTCTACATTTTTTTAAAAGTAATAGCAAGCCTCTCCTCAAAGAGCAAAAACATGCATGTAGGCTACAGTTCAAGATGAGCTACACACCAAAGTCTAATAGTTATGGTTAGAGGTTACCAAGAAAAAATTCCCCATTCTGAGCAAAAGTAATAGCACACCTAAAAACAAAATCAATCATGAGCTAATCTATCTCCTCTGTGGCATTATTCGAAGCAGTCTTCCAATCAACCTGTCAGTGGGAAGGTTACAGCCACTGTGAGCAACCCAGATAAACCAGCGGCCATTAAGAAACCGGTCCAATGATGAAATGACAGAAGCCAGGCTTCCTGTTGTTAATTTCAGACCAGAGCGGATTCACATTCTGCTTTAATTTACAAAAGCAATTGAACCCAAAGAATCGCTGTGTGTATTATCTGTAAAAACAACCTCCCACCTACCTCAACAATACTACAGTCCATTCACAAACGTTAAAGCCTTTAACTACAGTTCAATATAAAAGCCTGCAGTTTCTTTCCGCTGAATGGCAGCTCATGGATTAATCACCCCCATTACAAAGGCTGCGTTTAGCAATTCCACTTGGATTAAAAAGATAGCATGTCCTAAAACAGGAGGGCAAACAAGTATTATCTATAAAGCTACAGTCAATACTAAAGTCACACTAACTAAACTAATCTCCTTCACAGTGAGTTACACTTCCATTTAATACATTTACGGTCAGAGTCTGCTCAGATAGTCATTAGTTTCTCCCAAGTGCACCTCCAAAGTGACCACTTCACTCCATTCTACACTGGGAAAGGTCAGAGCACAGCAAGCTATTTTAACACATCACGCTTAATAGAATAACAAAATGTCGACAGGGCGAGCGTGTGACGTCTGTGCTGAGAAAACACAAAGCTCTGAAGCTACAAGTGCGTGCTTGTGTTCACCAAACGAGAGTGCATGCTGCGCATAAGAGGCAGTGCTGGTTTGTTTGAGGGTGTAACAAGTGCGTCACCTAGTGCATAACACTTGCCATCACATGCTATGGATATATGGAACCAGGGTCAGAAATTAACGTTCCCATTAATGGGCAATTTTTCCTTTTCTAAAGGGCAATTTTAATGATAACTGTATTAAAGGTATCGGTGTTATCTTTTATGTCAAATACTTATATTTAACCAAATTACTTTTATCCAAATACTATAGACTATTAGCACTAAAATTCTCGACATCAACAGAAGTCACATTTACACTGTAAAGGTGGAACAGAAGCTGCATCTGACATTTACATAGTCAGTTTAATATAAAGGTGGCATACGTGTATTTAGATTGAATTCTAAATACATACATAATAAATGCCTAAATGTACATTTACATGACAACTGCATAATGTTGCATAGTGTAAATCGCTTACATAAAGTTTATCAATTCTAAAATAAAAAAATCAGGAAATCATTACAGGGCAGAACTACAATTATGACAAATCATTAGTCGATTATTACTATCAACATTGTAATAATGATTATTAATGTCATTTAATAGAAAACATAAAAGGTTTTATGGGTGGAGAAACGTCTCGTCATATATATTTTTCTAGGCAACACAGACAAAAAAAAATCAAGTTAAAAATAGTTTATTGCTTTTTTTACGAATTACAAAAATCGCATTGGTTATCTTAGCAGCATGAAGAAAGAAACAGTTCTTCAAACTGGGAATAAATGAAATACAGAAAGCGAGCATATAAAGTTTCGCCATCACTTCAGCCTAGCGCAAGGTCACGGAGCTATGCCCTCACGCAAAAACTCCTGTTATATTCACAGAAGCTGCGCAAAGATGATAACATTTTCTACACTGCAAAATTAATCTCTTGTTTACATTGTATCTAAACTTTGATGTTTATGTTTATGCAGAATTCAGTCAGCAAACGTGTGCACTGAACAAAACACATTTCACTTTAACCCTGATCGTCGTAATAGAATTCCTTTAATTCTGATGGGGCATTTTTGTTCATTTCTGTGGCATTTTTGCCCTAAGCCCAGTTCATTTCCAACCCTGTATGAAACAGCTCAGCAGGCCATTTCTGATGTCCGTCCTTTGCTTGATGGCTGGAGAAGATGCCAAAAGTAATGCTGTTGAGATATTACAAGGCTGCTCGGGGCACTGTTGAGTCAGCCTTTGTGGAGCGCTGCTCGTGAAATGATGCTTAGGAGGGCAAGAATTCTGGAAATAGGAATCAGTATAAATGACACCTCGGTTTTTAGTTCAAGGTGAACACCGCGTTGTCATATTCATCATAAGATTCTCATTACCTGGGTTCTCCATCTTTAAGCGAACCTCTCATTTCCTTATATTAGAGTAGATAAAAGATCAACAGTGAGGTAATTACAACCAAAAGCAATTTAACTAGTTCTAATTGCACCCCATTAACAGCAAATAACCTTGTTCAAGGTTACTGAACACTGAAGCAAAACTTGACCTTCAGAAACCATCTTTTAAGGCCTGTCTTGTAAAGCTAAACATCTTAACTGAAGATTACATTGTAGTGCATAATGATGCAAGAAGTCTTACCTTTATTAAAAAACATGGAGGCCATTTGTCCCATCTCGACCCTCTCGACAATGTCAAAGTGGTCTATATTCGAAGCACGCTCTGTTACATCAGATGACAAAACCAACAATGACCTTGAGATTTTGATCTTGGGTAACATTGCAAACCATTATTGACAAAGACAGTGCAATACAAACAGAACTTACGGACAGAGAGAATGGGCCGCGTCTCAACAGGTTCCGAACGTCCCCGAATAGTGACCTCATCATCTGAATAGTCCGAGCTGGAGTCGCTGTCATTAATCTTAAAATGGTTGTAGAAATAAAATTGATTACTAATTCTAGGGCCTGAACAAACACGCTCACAACCAAAAAAAACAACATAAATTATCAAAAATTGACATGTGTCAGCTTGGTAATAGCAAGTTTGTTCACAGTTGAACAACTTTTTATAATACTTTATTCAGCAAGGGTGCATTAATTGATCATAAGTTACAGTAAAGACATTCATAATGTTACAAAAAATTTCCATCTCAAATAAATGCTGCTCTTTTGACCTTTCTATTCATCAAAGAAAAAAAACCATATCTTCACATTGTGGTCTTCAATACATTGATTATAATGAGTGAATCAGCATATTAGAATGATTTCTGAAGGATCATGTGACATGTAATGATTCTGAAAATTCAACTGTGCCATCACAGGAATAAATTACATAAAATATATTCAAATAGAAAACGGTCATTTCGAAATCGTAATAATATTTCACATTTGTATTGTTTTTACTGTATTATAATCAAATAATGCAGCCTTGGTGAGCAGAAGAGACTTCTTTCAAAAACAGACCCCAAACGTTTGAATGGTAGTGTACTGCTTGAAATATAGTTTGTTTCACTTCTATGTAGAGATGCACCGATTGATCGGCTGGTGACCGGAATCGGCCGGTTTTCACGTGATCGGCCATGATCGGCGACCGGCCGGTCAGTCTGACATAATCCGATTTTATGCCGGTCAAATGCACTCGGGCGCCGCATGATTAACATCGCGCAACATCAGCATCACACGTGCACACGGAACGCGCACATGTAGGAAACCTCGTGAATTACGGCCGTTTCACACCACAAGGTGCAGCGCGTTTTTTTTTTTGTTCGGCGTGCATGTTAATCAATGAGTGCATTCACACCGCGAGCCGGAGCAGCGCGTGAGCGTCGAGCAGGAGCGTCGCGGGAGCAACAGTGAAGCGTGGGTTTCGGCGACGAATCTATTTTTGCTGCACTCAATTTAAGTGAAAGCACACTTTTGATGGACAAAATAAATAGGATTTCATCCAAAAAGTGCCCAAAATGCAAAGAATTTGCATGTCTGGTGTGTTTTAACAAGAACTGAAGTAGGCTAGGCTATGTCAGAAAGAAAATGAAGACTCAAAAATATTTATAGAAAATTTACCCATTTAAACTTGTTTTTATTATTATTTAATTGTTTCCCTGCACATGCTCCACTTGTCCTGTTTAGCTTGGCTGGACATGTGTCAGATGAGAGAAGAACTGCTTGAGAAATATAACTTGCCATTGATATACAACAAGTGATTGCAATAGGCCTGTGTGTGTGTGTGTGTGAGAGAGAGAGATAAATATCTTTATACTGCAAGGCTATATTTATTGAATTTTTATTTGTTATTTATATATTATTTTATTGCCATTACCTGAAGTTGACTTTGCTAAATATATCAATTTAGTTTTATTGGATATTGGATGTGAAAAGGAAATGGTTCTTCCATAACACTGCACTTTAGATGTGTGAGAATTTTCCACACTAGGAGTAATTTATATAGTTCTATTTTATAGCGATTACTGTTCAAAAAATGTTCTATGCAAAATGTTCTATTAAAGAGAAGATAGAAAATAAATATTTGTGTGTGCTGTAAAGTGGTTTGAAAAAATAAAATCGGAATCGGCTAAAATCGGTATCGGCAGGTCAAACTCAAGGAAAAATCGGAATCGGGATCGGCCTAGAAAATTGTAATCGGTGCATCTCTACTTCTATGGTGCTTTTTTTGTCATTTTTGGGGCTGTACAGCACCAGTCCCTTTTGACTTCCATTGTACGGTGATAAAATAAGCCTAACTTTTTTGTGAGGTAATATCATACAGGATTGGATCAACATGAGGGTGAGTAAATTATAACATTTTTTTTTTTTTTTTGGTGAACTGTTCCTTTAAAACAATGTTACATATGAATGTGAGGGCGTTCTAGAAGAACACGTTTGATTATTGCTAGGGATGTCCCGATCAGGGTTTTTTGCCCTCGAGTCCGAGTCATTTGATTTTGAGTATCTACCGATACCGAGTCCCGATCCGATACTTATATAATACATAAAAAAAGAATAAAGAAGAGAGAAAAAACAGATCCAGGATGTTCCTTATTTTTTACTTAATTCACCTTATTTTAACATTCAACATTCAAACAGAGCACGTCTGTGAGGTAGCTTGAACAATCAAGTAATAAATAACATAAAATCTTCACTTTTGGACTTTAGTGCAACAGTAAATATAGAAAAAGTCTAATATAAAAACAAATAGCACCTCAACTTAAAATACCCGGCAGGCATGTAAACAAAAAATAAAAATGTTTTAAAAGTGTATAAAAAAAATAATGAGTGTATATATGTATGTATATATATGTATGTATATGTATATATATATATATATATATATATATATATATATATATATATATATATATATATATATATATATATATATATGTGTATGTATGTATGTATGTATGTATGTATGTATGTATGTATGTATATATATATATATATATATATATATATATTATAAATGGGGGTAATCTTTGAAGGATGAACAAATAATGTTTTGGTAATCACATTAAAAATAACATTTAAATATATATTTATATAATATTTGAGTTTTGAAGTGCAACATTAAATCCATGTTCATTCACGGCACAATGTTTCTCCTGGTTTTCCACGTCAGCGCTGTTTGATCTAATAGAGATCTACGGTTAATAACGGAGATATTTGAATGCTTCACACTAGATCTCGCAGCAATGTTATTAGGCTACTTCAGTGGCGAATTCAAATGTTTTCTTCACTGGATCTCTTAGCACAGTGTCGCTTGATCTCGCGCTGCACAGATGTTGCTGGTCCGAACTGATAAATGGACCGTTAAGCACAATATAATGAGTAGCGCAGTTTCGTTCCGCTTTCATTACGTTTGCCATTTGATGTGGCAATCGCGCCAGCGCGGATTTTGTCTGCAGGAAAAATGGTCCTAGGAATCGTTCGGCTTGTATGCGTACCGAACCGGAAGCCTCGTACCGAAACGGTTCAATAATCACGAATACATGTACCGTTACACCCCTAATTTACATATATCCGAGTCCTGATCGGGAGGTAACGTCCGATTCCGATCGAGTCTGAAACCACGTGATCGGGCCCGATTTCCGATCGCGTGATCGGATCGGGACATCCCTAATTATTGCCTCGGTTTACTCAGATGTACAGCTGTGTGCGCAATATAACGTGACTAAAACAAAGAAGCATTGTGTCAAAAATTCTCTTGATACGCTTATTCAGCATAAACACAATATATGTTGTTGTAGAAAAGAGATAATCTATTACGTAAAATATAAACATTCTGATTTTATAGTTGTATAGGCCGTAATATAGGTTTTCTGTATTCTGTTTGTATGGGTGAAACTGTCTAGAAACATACTAACCATGAGCCTCGTTCTGAGTTTGTCAACACGTAGCGATTTTAGTACATCTGCCCTAAATAGCCCCGTTTCATTCACTGATAGGCCAGTATGATTTCAAGTTTCATCGACTTTCTGGCTTGGGAAGTGTAACATTTCCATGATAAGTGTAATTTTCATAGGGAATAGATACTGAATAACAACATAGTGTTCAGGGTAACCAGGGTAAACGGGTGATGTCACTAACCTCTTCCTGTTCTCTCCTCTTCCAGCGTAGTTGGGCATTGGCAGCAGCCATGGCTTCAATCACAAATGTGGTGGTCATGAAACTGAGGGAATACAGAAAAGTTAAACATACTATTTCATGTGTAGCAAGTTTCATGTGTAGCAAAAAAAAAAAAAAAAAGGGAAAACAAGATGCAGACAAAACTAGATACAGAGCTGGTATCAGAAAGAAAATTCAAACAAAATTCAAGAAAAAGACAACATACAATAACAAATTGACCATCACGATTTTGCGCATTATATTACAGACATTTTTTCTTTATGTAATTTTGTTGATTAAAAATGTCATACATTTCCCCGCCTGAGATAACTTATGTTATTCTGACATAAGGCTGCGTGAGTGGAAACAATAATATTACCTGAAGAAAAAATTATTCAATATAATTAATCCCTGTTTATTTAGTCAAAAACAATGTGGAAACAAACACACACACACACGTGTGTTTTATGAGGACTTTCCATAATTTTTATACTGTTCAAACATTCTTTTCCAGGGGTGCCCAAACCCGTTTGTGGAGATTTACTTTCCCTAAAGTTCAGCTCCAACCAAGATCAAACACAACTAAACCAGCTAATTAAGATCTGCAGGAGAACTTGATAATTACAGACGGGTGTGTTGGATCAGGGTCAGATCTGAACTCTGTCGCTTCGTGTTGTGCCAAATTCAGTGTAGACAGCATCTCTGATTATAATGGGTTCTATTTACTTTTGTTGTGTTGCGTCGTGCTGCTCGAGTCTGGTGTAGACACGGTGTTATAGAAAACATTCTGCGTTTTTACATTTTCCAAAAATAACATTTAGTCTGATTTATAAACTGTTCTCCTCATGGAGACCAACATTTTGTCGAAAATTTCAAGTTTTACTGCCCGTGTGGGGACATTTATTTTTTTTATTTACTTTAAGCCTTTATGTATAATGCATTATAAAAGGTATTCATAAATGTACTTCATAATTCATTATATCTTTTTATAAATAATTGTAGCCAAAGTTAAAATACATTATAATATTTGCAGATTCCTTGTTACATCTGAAATTGGTTGTTTGTCACATGTTTTAATGCATTATACTTTCTAAAGGCGTAACAGTAGTATTATGCATTATGACTGTGGTTATAATTATTCCTGAGACCATACAACGTATTAAAAGATGCATTAGGCCCGATTCACATATCGCGTCTTTTGCGCGCTCAAGTTCATTATTTCAAATGTAGGCGCGCGGTATGCGCGCTCATAATGGAAGCGACGCGGTCGCGGTGCAACGCGCTCGTTTTTTCCAAGCGCGTCCGCGCCGCATCGAGATAAAAACATCTCAACTTTTCAGAATGCCGCAAGCGCACCATAAGCGCACAGTGGGTCACGTGACAAGAACCAACCGGAGCGCAACCGCCCTAGCGCTTTGGAAAAAGGAGAATGCGGCGCGCCCAGCGTTTTCTACGCGTTTTTAGGCGCTATATGTGAATCCGGCCTTACAAGGCATAACGCATTATATACCTAGAGTAACCTTCTTTTTTTTTTTTACATTGTGCATATATAAAAATATATAGAAATCATACATTTTTAAAGGGGCCATGACATGCATTTTTTTAAGGGGTTCTTGAGGTTCACTTATAAAGTGTTTTTAGCAAACAAAAAAACTCTCAACCCTCATTCTGACCCTCTGTCTGAAATGATCCGTTTTTAAGGGGCGGCTCCTTTAAGGCTTGTCAGTAAACTTCCGCTGTTATGATTGGCTGACGTCATTGCATATGAAACGGTATCAATGGCCCCTCGCTAATTGCACGTGAGTGTTTAGAAAACATTATCCATATAAAACCCTAATTTACAGACTAAGCATAATGAAATAATTTACGGTTTGTGATGCAGCTGCTGTCAGATCCAATACAGTCGGCTGCTTTATCTTTCAACAAAAGGGTTTTCGCAAACTCTCCATTACACTGTGCCTCATTTACAAAACAAAATGCTCCGAACAAACATACAATCCTTCAACGCGATCTGGGACGCTATTAAAATAAACCATCCACTTGGTTCTGAAGCTGGGATCCTTCTGAAGTCTGTACAGAGAACGCACTCTTATATGTCGAAAGATCAAGGCAAATTTGGTTTCTCCTGTCACGAGTCACGACCCCTTTAAATAGGGCTGGGTAAAAAAATATCGATTTCTCGATATTAATCGATTCTCATTTTTACGAACTGATATGGATTCTTAAATCTCAAGAATCGATTAGTCACCCTGTTTTCATTTGATGATCGCGTAGAACATTGTATCGTGCATCCCATCCAATAAATCGAAATAATCTTTGTGCTTTGTGACTATTATTATGAAAAAGTCTCAAATTTCGAAGTACGTCCATTTTCTTACGAAATTCAAAAACATAAATACCGTTTTGGCGCTGTGGTGTGAGATCGCTCTGGCTCAGCTCAAGAGAAGCAGCAGCACGGAGCGCACATGATCTCATTCTCCTCTTCCGCCTTAATAATACCAGTTACTCCGCCTTAATAATACCAGTTACTCCGCCTTAATAATACCAGTTACAGCGCCAAATAAACATCAATGAGCATCTGAAAGTGTGTTAAAAGATAGAGTACAACTTCGAAATCCGTATCATGTAACGTGGTATCGCTCAATCAGTGTTTCATCCGTGGAAAGACGTCAGTTAAACAGCAAGTAAACAATGGCATGTAACGTCACATTTACCTCAGAAAAAACATTAAACTTAGTAACTTAGTCAGCTAGAAAAAATAACTCTAGAGAGGAGAATTTTGCATTAAATATTGAAGAACATTAAAAATTATAATGAATATGTGATATGGTGCATATATTTAGCATGTTTGAATAAATCTGGCAAGTTTTTATGACAGCCACCATTTAAATGTTTATATTTCATATAACTTTCTTATTATAAAAATAAATAAGTGTAATTTAAGTGTTTGTATAGCTTCAAATCGGTTAATTTTTAGCTTCAAAATTACAGTAGGCTAATGAAGCCTATAGGCTACAACTGACCCCCATAGTTTACAGCATTAGTTAAGAGATTTGTTTTCCTTGAAAAAATTTGCCATGTATTGTACCTGATATCCAAAATAATCAATATTGAATCGAATCGTAATCGAAATCGAATCGAATTGCAAGCTTGTGAATCGAAATCGAATCGAATTGTGAAATTTTTGTCAATACCTAGCCCTACCTTTAAATATATCACTCAGTCGTGTAAAATATGAGAAACTGTGTCATATACATTACGTCAGTCTCATTCGGACATCTCCACTCATAACCTGTATTTAAAGACCACTGTTGTCTGCTTTCTTTCCTCAGCTGTTTTATTGATATACAGCTCCATTCTGTTGCATCTAAACTCTCATAACTCTCCCCTGGGCTCTATCAGTGGCTCAGACAGCTGGCAGGTTGGCAGGGGTGATAAATGTGTTTTGATGGCCACAGCACCAGCGGCAGCAGTAACAGGGTTGAGAGGTCAGCTAAAGATGAGCGAGTGAGAGAGAGAAATAGCATGCAAAGAAGCCCAAAAGAAGACACGCTTTGCTCTTATTGAACACAACATGAGGTAGAGACAGAATTACACTTCTCAAATTCATGCCCTAACTACACACAAATTAGAGACCCATTCTGACCCCATTTGGCAAACCACCAGAAAAGATTGGAAATCTAATACATACAGCCTGAGCCAGCTAAACCTGATATGTCAAAACCCCTGAATAATCAAGCGTAACAGCAATAAGAAAACAGCAACTAGTAGAACGCACACCAATATGAAAATAAAAAAATAGTATTACTTCTCAAAGTAATAACAATACAGTTTGTTAAAACTTTAAGGATATTCCACAATTTTTATTCAGTGTTTTAATTTGAACAGTAAAGGCCATTCCCACCAAGAACAATAACTATAAAGATAACTACAGCAATAACTGTATTAACATCCATACCAACGCGGGTATGGTTCTATTTACTATAAGGACATGCTGCAATTGTGTCTTCTGCCGCTTTAAACGCTCAAGCTTTTTAAAGCAGGATGGATTGAGATTGGTATTGGACTGCTATTCTTTTACATTTAGAACAATTTGTACAACTATATATTTATTGCTATCATTATAAAGTTATCGTCCTTGGTGCGAACGGGGCTTGAACCTCTGCTGTGCAGCGCAGAGAAATTATAATAAAAGGAATAGTTAAATTTTCACTGGATTTAAGACATTAAATTGGAATCCAAATGGGAAAAAAAATAAAACAGCTTTTACAAAAACAGAATAGACAGAGCCCTACATTTTGTTTTAGAATGCAACCCAATTCAGACCATTTTAAGTGTCCTTGGGCCCACTGTTTTTGATTTTTACCAATTATTCCCAAAATATGTACATTGAATACAATACTTGTACCCCAATACTGTGCATTGTAATAAATTTGATTAATCATTGATGCCACTGCAGCGTGTGTGTTTGTGTATTTCCCAATGCTTTGGCAGTGTAAACAAGGATGGTTCATTAGGGGTGTTGAAATTAATCGTTTCTACAATGCAACGCGATGCAGACGTGGACGATTCTGCATCGATGCAGTAATAGACCATAATCGATTATAGCCTACTGACATTTCTCTGACATCATTCGTCGCCGGAGGGAGGCGAAACACAAAAACAAATAATAAACAAAATGCACCTACTATTTTACCATTTACAGTGTGTGTGTGTAATAATTATTGTAACTCAAGTACACTCCTTGACAGTCTCATGCACTTTTAGTATTTACTACTGTTTATTAGTCCTAAATGCTCCTGCCGTGTGCTGTGTTCAGCCGCAAGTTTTACTTGATGTTTGTAACATTTAGGAAGTGTACTTTCTTGGATCAGATAAAATAAAAAGGGAGTTCATATATCTGACTGCTTGTATTCATTGATGAAAACATAGCCATGTGCAGTAATATTGAAAATTGAGGATCCAACGCATCGTGATATCGAATCGAAGCGTTGACGTGATAATCGCAATCGAATTGAATCGTGAGACCAGTGAAGTTTCACACCCCTATGACTCAAAACAAACACCACACCGATACAACACAACCCAAGCTGGAATTGGCAGCCTTAACAGAGAAAAGCGGAGAAAGAAAGAGATTGTGATGGATTTAAAAAAATTTTTTTTTTAAACTAGAGGGAGAGCATACCTCATAAAAGCCAAAAATGTGATGAGGGAGACGCTGACTACCCAGCCAGCTGCTGCAAAGGCCTTGGGCATGGTCAGGGCACCAGTGCCAACAATTAGATTGAACATGTACACCAGGCCAACCTATAAAAACACAAAACAAACACGTCTATAGCAGATTCAAAGTTTTCAGAGATCACAGATAAAATTTCAATGTATAACAAGCACTTAAGTTTTACAATGCACTGAAGTTTTATCACACAAAGTTCCCATTATGCAGGTCTGTCTTTCTTGTAAAGATTATGTCTGGAATTGTTCACCATCATGCATTTTTAATAATCTGATGTATGTGATAACTCATTTGAGCAGCACTGCATTTCCTCCCACTTGAGCGCACAAATCACATAAAACAATAACGTCAGCTGAAATTTTTTTTCATGAGCTTGACATACAGTATCTACTGTCAATTCCATTAGAAAGCGATGAGTATCTCCCTTATGATTGGCTGAAAAAAATGTTTCAAATTAACAAATGTGAGCAAAACCAACTGTACTCTCAAACTGTTACCTTATGTACCTTACTTTAAACGTATTGATTTATTTTGGCTTATTTCAAGGGGTTTCTTTTCAAAGAGTTTGCAAATGTAAACCAAAGGACATTTTGGTATTTTTGGAGCAACAAGAATACGTTTTGCATTACAAGCAGATTTGCAGGCTCTTATTTATGTCTTGAACTGTCTAAAAAAAATTAATAAAAGTAGGTCCTAAAGCCCCATATAGATATAGTTTAGAGGAAAAGTTAATGTGTTAAAGACTAAAGATATCTTTATTGCTGTTCACTTCTTTAACACAATTAATTTGCACAAATGTCTAGCCATTTTCACATATTGTCAGACGGGAAAATTAGTTCAAGGAAACCACAAGGCTAAATGCCAAAAACACACGAGTCTGGATCATGCACTGCTTTCTGCTGATTCAAGTCATTAAAGCATGTTTCTCCTGGTTCCTGAGCTTTCATTTCCTCTTTAAATGAGTAACACAAAGTGTGTGGTTTAAATCACATGACTCCAAATGACAAAGGCACCTAACAAACTCATGACAACTGACATTATTGAAAAACATAGAACAACATTTCAGCAATGTCTGTCATTGCTTTAATTACACATGCATGACATGACACAAACAGCTGAGTGTGCGGAACAGTTAAACTGACCGGTGTGATTATGTAAAGTAGTTCAAAAATGTTAATCAATACCAACTCCATGTGCTACTAATCAGTCAGAAGTAACGTTAATACTTACAAATGGTGAGTAAGGCTCCCCTGATTCTGTGATGCCCCCAGCCATCTCGAAGCAACAAACGCAACCCTCAAACCTGCAATTTCACCACCCTGAGGAAAGAAAATACTGTTTTAATATTTAATACAATTTTGCCAAAGGGACATAAGAAGGCTAGACTAGCAACAACCGTTGTTTATGTTTTATTTATACTCACTCAGCTGTCAGGCAGATTTTATCAGTATAGATTTAACAATGTTCATGTGTTTATGTTAACACAGACATATCACAATGAGACAACTTTGTAAAAACATTATTTTGCTAACAGAAAGGCTCACCTGTCACCGTTTGCAGCAACTCTAGTGTTAAGTGATATCGTTAGGAAAGCACGAGACCGTTTTCTTGTAACGTCCTCACTATCAGCAACGGAGCTCGTGCGCAAATACAATGTATTAACAAAGTAGAGCGCATCGTGCACACCTCCCCATTATTTTATTAGCAGCTAGCGGTTATTTAAGACAGGCTGCATAAGTTCTTCTGTTTGAGAAATCAAATCCATTAAAATGAAAGAGTAAACAGAACGTCAGCAGGAAACGGTTCCCGAGAGAACGTGTTGCGTAGATAGGAAGTGCTCGCTGATTGGCTGAATTGTGGTGACGTTTAGGTGATGTTTGCAGTGAGTGATGAAGCAAGAGATTTTAATTATATTTAGAGTTATTCACTCATTTAGAAAGCAATGCATAACGTGGTTTTAAAAAAAGAAAAGATGTAGCTATTATATATATTTTTTTAAATGTCTGATTAGAACGGTCAACACCAGTGTCTGATTTGTATTTAATACATGATAATAATGCTGATCACTGAGGCGAGTCTTTGACAGACCAAACTGGTTCTCGAGTAATTTTTGAATGTATAACAATCCAACATTTAGGTAATTTGCAGATTATAGTAGGTGGGGTCAGTGGTTTCAGTTGTCCCACACTAAAGAAATTATTTGGCATGCAGTACAGTATAGAGAATGTTTTCCCTGTAAAAAAGTAATCGGTTGACAACTAAAAGTCATGAAACCAGTTGCTTTAAATTATTAAGTAAATAAACAAACTTTGGAAAAAGGTTGTGTGGAATTGTCAAGTTGATCACCATTTTTATAGTGTTGGCATTCAATCAAAGTGAACCAAAAAAAAAAAATCACTTTACATGCATGTATGCATATGTTCATGTAGTTTTGCCACCTTTTCTAGACCGCTTCCAGTGAGTCTAGAAATTAATTTTTGTCAGCATCTGGACAGCTAAAGTTAAAAATCAGAGACCACAATTTGTTTTAATTGGACAGAAAATGTTTATTTCCCCATTCAAAGAATTTAAAGAAAGCTGATCACTGAAAAAAAGTCAACATAAAAAAAGAAGAGTGGGAAAGGGGGAGGAAAAGCAATGCTTCAGCAGACTTTCTGAAAATCATAAGCTAAATGCATTTGTCCTTTTAAATCTGACTAAAAAATTCTTTAAACAAAAAGAAATCAAAAGTAAAAAAAAAACTTTTAAAGTCTAAAAAAATCTTTGTGCATATGCACAAAATAAAATATATTAAACAAAACTATATTAACACAAACTTAAATCAATGTTAAACGAAAAAGTAAAAAATAAAAGAAAGAAAAAAAAAGATACCACGGTCTTGGAGGAACACAGGTCTGCTTGGCAGCATATTGTCATTACAGTAACTGGAGCAAATGCATCTTTGCACTAATCATTTAGAAATTGAGGCTTTTTTTCCAATTCTAAATACTTAACAGCATGATGGTAAAATAGGACCACACCATTTTCAATAATATCCACTTTGCATTTACACTTTTTTTTTTAATTTAAGGTTCAACTTCAGTTTTCTTTAATTAAATGTTAAAGTAGGGCACATCATTAAGGGCACATTAAGTTTTTTTTTTTACCAAATCTTTGAAATACAGTCTAAATGTTGGAATATAGGCTTTTACAAAAAATAAAATAAAACAACCCTAGAGGGTGGAGCAGCTTACAAAAAATGTATACATTTTAAAAATGAGATTGTCAGAGCTAGTGTTTAATGATGAGAGAAGAAACCTTAAGATGCAACTGTCTTTTCGTAGAGACAAACATGCATATTGCTTTAACAGGCATTTAAAACCAGGACAACAGCTTAAGCATGATCAAAACAACTAAAAAGAAGGGATAAAAAAAAAAGATTTGGGAACCCTTTCCTAAACCCCATCAACAGAGCAATGTACTTCCAATTACATGATACTTAAAATCAAATAACATTTTTCTAGTTTATTTTTACTCCCGATAACCTACACTGCACGTTTTCACACAATTCATCAGTCTGTCTAAAAGAAAATTTGCATATCGTGTAGAAGAATCTTACCACATTACATGCTATAACACAGGCTAGTTTTCTTTGCTAAAAGTACACCCAGTGTTAAATCGAAGCTCATTAAAGAAACCGCTTTATCACTCATGTTAGATTGTCCTTACACAAGCCAAGCATTCTTACTCATAACTTCAATAGTTCCCCATCGTATGAGGGGGAACCTGACAGTCCGACTCCTTATTAGAGAAAGTGCTTATCAATAATGCCAGTAACTTAAGTTCCTTAAATGATAGGGAGTTAAATAACTATAATTCTTATTTTAAAAGCAGCGGAGGCAAACACTCAATCTCTACAGTGAATTCTTGGTGCGAGCTGTCTTAGATCAATCTTTACATGTGATGTTTGCGACACGAAAGGAATAATGCTTAAATAGATCACATCGATCAAACCAGAAAAAGATTACTTGTTAGTTACTTTGTAAAGAAACCTCATTGCCCTTCTTGCCATGCGTTTTAGATGAACCAAAAAAAAAGAAAACAAAACCAAGTATCCGCTTAATGAAACATCACGTGAACATCGTAAAATCAGCAACTCCATTATGGTTCTTACAGGCTACAGCAGAATTATCAATGCATTAAAAGCAGTTTGTCCATGGAATGAAAATATAGCTCAATGTAATGTGCCGCAGCGGAAAGAAATTAAGCAGGCAGAAAATACAGAAATATGTGCTCATGTCATAACGATTGCATGCTTTAGTCATTAGCCAACACGTGTTAAACAATTAACAGCAAAACTAAACTTTTAAAGTGAAAGTGCACCCAAAAATGAAAATTTGCATAAAACAATAAAGTGGATAATGACTACAGCATTAAAAAAGGTATAAGAATATACAATAAAAGTTAGTAAGGCTTAAGTACATCTTGTGTTAAATAATTGAGCAACATTTTCAGTGAATAACTTCTTAATTTCAGCCTGTTTCTCACACATTGCATGGCTTCAGAAACATTGCCTGTTTCTCAAACACTGCATAACTACTCTTAAATGCTAACATTTGTCCTATTTGGAGATATAATCCACTTTTTTGTTTTATGCAAAAGATTGTGCTAACCAATATCTCACAGATGAGTTAAACGTAATTTTGAGTAACAAAAGGATGAAAACTTTTCATTTTTGGGTGATCTATCTCTAAGAAAAACTCATTTTGATCAGGCAGTTTGCCTTAAGCATGAATGCCGCTCGTTGCATTTTCCGTGTGTGTGTGTGTGCTTTTGGCATCTAGCTGAGAAGCCATGCTTTGCTAAGGCTGGACTACTGAATGGCGTCGTTTTGTCCAATAAGCAGCTGGTGAATCTTGCCTGAACGATCCCTCCCTCCCGATCAAGATCCCTGAGCTTCAGGTTTCATTCCCGTTATGAGCGAGTAAGAAGCCAAAGTGTGACGATAAAATGGTTGATTTCACATTAACTCTCAAATCCTCTTTCACTACAGGAAGCAGGATCACAACAGATCGCAAACCGTCACACGTCTTTGGCTCCAACAGCAGGTAGTTCCCACAAACAGACAGTAACCCTCCCGCAGATTTGACCTGCAAGTAAAGAAAAAGGTGGCTCGATGTTTCTCCAGCTTGATTTGATGAGCTTTTACTTGATCACTGAGGTTATTCTCACCTAATAGTAGAATCTCATGTCAGCAGGGGCGGCATCTACACACCATAACAGGCTGAAAGTCTCTCCTTCAGCTGTGGTGGAAACTGTTCTGAGAACTGCTGCCAGTTATCCTCGCCAACCTGATCCTTGAAGCCGTGCAAAATCTAGAGGATATGGACAAATGCTGTTGAAACATAGTGCTTCTATCTTGGCCAACTGTAAACCCATCAAATCAAAGTTTATAGTTTCTGAAGAAGCGCATTCGTACCTTGTAGAACATGTCCCTCAAATCGTCTTTTGGAGTTACCCAGGAGGCCACAGCATCACAGAAAAAGATGAAGTCCTGTGTCAAAGCAAAAAAAAAAAAAATGTATGAAAGCTAAACTGGAACATTTAGTGCTTATCAGTTATCTAAACAGTGCTTATCAGTTATCAAATTTTGTTTCACTCATGGTTAATCATGCAGTTTCACTGTTAGGCAACACCTGACCTAAAATCTAGTGCCGTCACCTTGTGTTGTTGACACTGTGAAACTACACGAATTGTAAATTTCAACATTAATAATATTATTAAAATCAAAAGTTGTTACTATTATTTAATCGATCGAAACTAACAGTTGTATTTTTTAACAAGCATTGACAAAGAATAATAACTCCTGTAACAAATCTAGCTATTCCTCATGGTTAATGTTAGTTAAGGCATTAACTACCATTAATGAGACCTTATTGTAAAGCGTTGCCTATTGATCTTTATCATTCTTTTGCACTTTAATCTGTTTGAAACATTTGTTTACTTTATACTAGGGCCGGGACTTTAACGCGTTAATTAAGATTAATTAACTACAGACTTTAACGCGTTAATTAATTACACAAATTATTTTTAATCGCACTTATTTTTGCACCGCGGAACGTTTCTCACTGGATGAGTTTCGGCGGACCGATTATACTGGCGCACCAACTAGCGTTCATGACGAAGAAGCTGACGAGATCGCTTTGGTTGGCCGGTGGATGGGAAATTTTGTTACAAAAACGAACGGATGGAAGCGTCGATAAGAACATGGTTGTGTGCAAGCTATGCAACAAGGAATTCGCTATTGCTATTAGTGTAGTGTAGCAATATGCTATTGCTACACTTAATGGCAAAAAAAAACACTGGTCTGCTGGACTTGGTTGAACAAAAATAAACAATATTTTGTTGCTTAAGCTTATGTATTTATTCAATGGTATACTAAAAATCCATGTGAAAAAAAAATACTTCTCACTGTTCTCAGGTCAAATATTTATGCAATTAAAATGCGATTAATTTCGATTAATTAATTACAAAGCCTCTAATTAATCAGATTAATTTTTTTAATCGAGTCCCGGCCCTACTTTATACATTTTTGTGTATTGCTCTATTGTATTTATATGTTCATTACTTTTTGTTATAAGAAAAAAAGTTATTAAACCTGGTATAGTATGACAACACTTTTTTTGCAACAATTCAATATAGGGATAATACCGTTTACCATGATAAAAGATTCAGCAATTATCGCAACATGAACATTTAATACCGTTACATGCATTCCAGTGTTATTCATGGGATTAGGCATAAGAATCTCGTTTTGAGGTTTTTTTTTTTTTTTCTCACATGGATGCTTTAAAGTCAGCATGAAATCAAATTTGACAAATCTTCTTTTTATATGTAATATTGTAGTGTTTATCATAAATGATTTATCCGTGCACTTCATTATTTTTTTTAAATTCATGTACCCTTTAGGGCTGGGCGATATGGCCTAAAAAAAAATCCCAGATTTTTTCACAAAAAATACGATTTAAATCGATTTTTTTCACTCCCTACTTAAAATCAATCTGTAGATGACAAATAAATTGTTCAAAACAAGTTTTAACTTTATTTTGTTTTGATATTCCCTTCTGGGATATTATCTGGATTAAAGTGCAATCAGAAACAACAAGCCAAAAAGACAGGGCAGGCCCTGTCATTGTAAATAGTGTAAATGTAACATAGCATAAAATGGGTGGATTGGGATTGGGGGGATGTGTATAAAATTTTTTTTTTTTAAAAATTGCATAACAATGTTTATTGTGATTGTCAAATTATTTGGTAACTAAACATAATTGTATCAAGTTTATTAACTATGTAAACACAATGTTTACATGGTACAAAGACTGGTATGCTACTGTTTTTATTATTGCTTAACACAAATTTCACAATTTCAGTTCAATTCTTGTGATTTGATTCGGATATTGATTCAATATCAATTCCTTTGGGGTAAATATTAGGTACAGTAGATAACGCATTAAGGTAGGCTATGTTAATTGTTCTCCAAAAATAAATCACCTAATGCTGTAAACATACAGAGACCCTGTCAGCTGGTATTATTAAAGGTTAAAACTAACTCAAATTAAATATAATGCGTTTTTTATAATAACAAACAACGTTATAATATTTTAATGATATAGGTAAAAATATAATAAATGTGTAATATAGTTATCATATTTAGCAAAATACTCCTCTCTATAGAAATTATTTTAAGTCCAACTAACATGCGTGCTATGGGTAATTAAAATGCATTCCTGAGGTAAATGTAACGTTGCGTGACGTGTTGTTCTCCAGCTGTTTTATGGACATCTTTCCGCGGTTGAAAAACGATCGATCGATTTTATTACATTTCGGTAAGTTAGTAGTGAAGAGTAACAGATGATCGGTTCACGTGCCGCTTGAACTGAGATCTGTCAGCGATCTTTCACGTCACATTTACAAGTGCCAAAATGGTGTTTATTGTTTGAATTTCGTAATAAAATTGACAATCTGAGAGCTGAGAATCTGTTTCATATCAATAGTAACCTGCTCTGTCTAGTCTGTCGGTGTCAGTGTGCTCTTTGCTGCGCGATTTTTCTCTGCGTGAGAAAATGCATGTCTGCGTGAGTGTGTAAAAAGTGACAATTGCGTCTCTCACAGTGAACTCGTGAGAGTGGACAGCCCTGCAGATTCAGTTTGTAAATGTTTTCGGCGGGTGTGCTTCTGCTGCCGCGGTCTTGTTCATTTGCCATGTTTGTGTATCTCTATCATGGCAAGCGCTGAGCCGGGTCAGAACTATGGGAGCCCAGATGGGCGCATCAGCGGTTGTTAAAGAGAAAACCGATTTTCATTTAAAAATAAATAAATAAATAAATAAATAAATAGGCGTAAACTACACATTCGAGTTAATCGATAAAATCGATTTATCGCCCAGCCCTAGTACCCTTGAAATCTTTTAATCAAATACATTACCCTTCCCCCCCCCCCCCCCCCCCCATCGAAACGACCTCTCTCTCTTTTGGTCACGTGGAATGGCAAAAGGGTGCAGCCAGATCCAATGAGGGTGCGGCTATCGGTGCACCGCCTCTCAGAGAATCGCATTCAAATTGTTTGCAACGCTCAACCTCCAATGATCCAATCAATTCCCGAAGGATGAAATCAAGCCCTGCCCTACATTTTTTTTCTAATTTCAGAAGCCGTTTCAATTGGATATACGTGACGACAAGGAAAAAATGACAATCTCAACTTCCGTTTCACGCAGACTTTAAAATGTAACCGTCTCCCCTTTTCACTTCTAATCTCTATTAGCAGGGTTTACTGGAATGTCTCTTAAGCAGGGTAAACAATATTTATGGTCTGTCAAAATGACAGAAATCACTTTAAAATATTATTACTCAATGTTCAGTTAAAAAACATTTTTAATTAAGACATGTTACATTGATTAACATGTGACCCTGGACCACAACACCAGTCACGTGGGTCAATTTTTTTAAATTGAGATTTATACATCATCTCAAAAGCTGAATAAGCTTTCCATTGATGTAAGGTTTGTTAGGATAGGGCAATATTTGTCCGACATACAACTATTTGAATGTCTGAAATCTGAGGGGGCAAAAAAAAAAAAAAAAAAAATCGAAACATTGAGAAAAATCACCTTTAAAGTTGTCCATTTATGTTCGCGATTGTGCTGCATTCACTCACAAAAACAAATGTTTTCTATATTTACGGTAGGAAATTTACAAAATATCTTCATGGAACATGATCTTTACTTAACATCCTAATGATTTTTGGCATAAAAGAAAAATCGATCATTTTGACCCATACAATGTTGGCCATTGGCACAAATATTCCTGTGCTACTTGTGACTGGTTTTGTGATCCAGGGTCACATATATATATATTACTACAGCAATGTTTAAGACGTACGTAATATTGCTGCAGAAATAATCAAGGTTTTGGGGTTATTTATGATCTATTGAAGTAATTAATCCAGTTATTTCGGATATTGCTATACAGCAAGTACGTTTTATTAAATTATAAATACAATCATTTAATTATCTCCATTTGGACAATGGATTTGGTTTCCCTCTCACCTGTACGACTCCTCCCGGATTTACCCCAATCATTATGCAAATGCCTCTGAAGGCAGAGTCTTTCTCTTCATTGTCCCGAATGTTTCTAAGTGACGTGCACCTAGGTAATAAAAAAAAGGATGTTAATGGAGAGGTTCGTTAGACTATGGTTTAAAACACATGAAAACAGAACTAGTTCACACATAAGATGCACTCAATGGTGCAATCAACATCTTACCAGGGGCGAATGAACTGTGCCAACATGGGGGCAACTTCCTGTGGACACACATATCCCAGTCGACCAATCGTAATGGCTGTTTCAAAAGCACAAAAAAGGGACTTGAGCGTGTCTCAGTTTCAAGCTAAAAATTAGCACCAGTCAAAGCCACACAAATCAGAAGAACAGTTTCTACAGGTAATTCAGGATTCGAATGTCTGTTTTTAGAGTTCATCATATATTCAGTGGTGATTTTATTGCAGTGATTGTATGAATTGTTCATGCTGGATCTAATCACCTGTGTTCTCCAGTAGAGTTTTGGGTGTATTAGGTCGGTTGATGATCTCCACAAGGTTATTGAGAACCAAGGCCACGAAAGGCTGCATCTCCGTACCTGGAAAAACACCAGACAAATTAAATGCAAGATTAATGATAAAAGCGGATTCCTTAAATGTGGCCCATTGCCTAAAAAAAAGAAAAAAAAAAAAAAAAAAAAGATCTGACAGATGTATTCATTGCTTAAAGGGATACTCCACTTGTTTTGGAAATAGGCTCATTTTACAACTCCCCCAGAGTTAAACTGTTGAGTTTTTGAATCCATTCAGCCGATTTCCGGTTCTGGCGGTACCGCTTTTAGCATACATCATTGAAGTGGACACGACCATTAGCATTTCTCAAAAAAAAAAAAAAATAAATGACCAAAGTGTTTCGATATTTTTCCTATTTAAAACTTTACTCTTCTGTAGTTACATCGTGCACTAAGACCGACGGAAAATGTAAAGTTGCGATTTTCTAGGCTGATATGGCTAGGAACTATACTCTCATTCCTGCGTAATAATCAAGAAACTTTACTGCCGTACCATGAGTGCAGCAGGCGTAATGATATGACGCAGCGCCTGAAAATAGTCCCCAGCTCGGTAACTTCCAACGTGACCGGGACTAAGTGCCTGCTGCACTTTTTCAAAAGCATTTTCCTTGCATCTTTTCCCACGAGGCAAATGAATAAATAAATAAGTAAATAAGCAAACAAATCCGCACAGTACTGACAGTGAGTGAGCAATACTATCTAAAAAACAAAACTTTGTATGGCTGCCCAAAACACAGGACAGATATCTGATTTGCAGAATCACAATGCATTACATATTATATATTTTGTATATAGGTGGGAGTTGTGTGTGCATAAACACTCACCCATCTGAATAGCAATCTCTCCGATGGCCCACGTGGCATTGTTGCACACAGATATGAACTCGGGGTTGAGATTGACACCCAGGACAGGCATGAACTCAGCTGGAGAGGGTAAACGGACAACAATGACAAACTGACCAGCACAACACACACACACAAGCAAAAGCTAGCATGAGAAACCGGCTCTCCAATTGTCAGGCTTTACTCAGTATGTCAAAGAACACAACTCACCGACGCATGGCTTCACGTGAAGGAAACACGCCTTCGTCAAGTCTCCTAGGAGAGCGAACGAACTCTGTCGCACTTCTGGCATGGTGTCCTTTAATTATATGACAAATAACCCAGTTAGGCATCGATCATACAGCACACAATTAGCATTTCTATTATTAATATTATTAAGTGAGTATACATACACATCACTTTATATATACCATTGTACTAGAGCGCTGCCTTTGAACGAACAGAATTACCAGACTTTCGTCCTCGGGAGTTTGTACTCCTAAGTCGAACTTGCCAAGTCCAAACTTTGCATACTTGGTTTTGAGAAACACCCAAGGATTTGATCATGCTGTAAAGTGTAACAATCACCAGGCAGTTGGCGCCCTCTGCAGGATCTTGTTACAATACATATACATAAATAAGTTGATTGTTTATTTTATGTATATTACATTATGTAGTTTAACAGTGTGGTTTAATAAAACCACATGATTACTTTAGCAAATATTACATATAAATATTATCATGTGTATTATTATTATAATTATTATTATATACAGTGTATCATTGAGAAACTATTGGTTTTTGTCAATATTTTGAATTAGATTTTAATTTTATATTCTTCATTTTAAATGTAATTTTAGTTTAAGTTTTGTTGTGTTTGTCATTTTCTATCTTTATCATTTTAATTATTTTTTGTTTATTATGTTTAGTTTATTCAGTTTCAGGTATTTTAGCACTCGAGGATAAACTAAACCAGACTACAAGACCACTAAACCGATTTGAGTTGGATATACCTTGACTCATCCCAAACTGATTTAACCGTACCTGCATGCACTGGAAGAGCAGGGTCATGATGTTGCTGCGGGTGACCAGCTGTTCTACATGAGCCCCGAGTCCCTCGGCCAGACCACTGAGCAGATCAAGGGCCACAATCATGAAGTCTTTATCAGGGGACTCATACTGGTCAGGTTGCTGGTTATACATCTACAACAAGAGCAGGACAAACATATGTAGAGAATAAACTAAAGACAACATGCTATGGTGTTCACTCTCAAACAAGCGTGCATGTCGACTGACCATGGCTTGAGCGAGGTTCTTCTGGACCAGGGTGACACAGCGCTGGTAAACTGGTTCACAGTAAGGCAGGAAACCACTCTGCAGTGCTGTGGCCACTGAAGACAGACACTACAAGGAAAAAGGGACACATTCTTAAGACATTTCTGTCCTTGAAGTATGAATATCACACAATCCAAAAGGGCAGAAGAACTTTACCTCCAACAAGGGGAACAGATCTTTGTCTTCATCTTTTAACTCATTCCATTTCTGAATCAGAGGGGGCATGAGCTTTTGGATGTATTCCTGCTCCATAACAAAAAAGACATTTAATTAAAAGACGAAAACGTTCAAGAATCATGTTCATGCTCAAAATGAACATGATCTTACCGGCTGGTTAAGGTGGTGTCCGACAGAGTCAGCAAGGGTTCCGATGGCATCATATAGGATCAACAAGTTCTTATGCTGGTACTTGCCGAAAGCAAACACCAGTGTGTCCAGAATGAAGCTCAAGTAGGGAACAAGCTCTGTACAGGCCTCCTCTTCCAGGGTCGCAAATGCGCTGATGGAAAGAAAAGGGATCTGCATTAGCTCAACGTGCCGACATCTTCAGAAACACATTTCCTAACTGAAAGGTGACTGGTGAAAGATATTTCAGCAGGGAAATGTCCGGTTTGATGCGTTTAAGAGGATTTTAGGCACTTTCTAGCTCTTGAGGTTGGGAGGCTGACTGGCCAACCAGATAAACGCAGCGGAACAAAATCTTTGCCAGACGAGATGACCAGCTATACCATGGTAAACCAGAAACTCACCTTAGGGGCCATTCAAACAGAATGCGTTTTTGCGGTTAAAAACATTAAATGACAGGTCTAGGGCTGGGAATCGAAAATCGATTCCAATTCTGGAATCAAATACTTAACCTGTTAACTGTCACCCCCCTTTTTTTTAATATACATGAAAATGCACATTTCGAACTTAAATGGTTGTAATTCAAGAATGCTTTGGAATATAGACGTAAGATTGGTCTCGTTTTAAAGAAGACATTTGGCAGATTCTTGTTGAAGTGAAATAAGTCAAGAAAGTGAAACAGAAAAAAAGTTATAGAAGTTTGAGTTTATGGAAATGTACAATGTAAAAAAAATAATTATTCATATTTTATATCAAATATATATATTCAAAACCTGGGCTACTCTAAAACTGCAGAAAAATCAAAGCCAAAAATCTGAACAAGTTGTGTTTCAAATTTTAGGTTGATATCTCAAATGAGCTTTCAGTAAGATTTTGTTTGGGCGCAGTACCAAAC
Source organism: Tiaroga cobitis (assembly GCA_030578255.1). Lineage (NCBI taxonomy): Eukaryota > Metazoa > Chordata > Actinopteri > Cypriniformes > Leuciscidae > Tiaroga > Tiaroga cobitis. The sequence continues at coordinate 38,825,245 of CM060593.1, forward strand.
TTTTTCACTAGATGACAACCAGACTCCATTACTCCCCATATAAGGGCGGCTCCATTTCCATATGTGTTTTGAGTGATCTAAACCATTATTTCCACAATTTGCATACAATTTATGAAGTAGAGATCCTATTCAGAAGTAGAATGGGAAGTTTGGCAGATTTTGATATGAATTCAACCTCTAAGAAACACATACAAAGAACATGCATGTGCGTCATAGCTCGCTGCCACATCACAAATGGTGAATTTATTATTTTTTCTTTATATTTAAAACATTTTCAGACCTTTTTTTCTAAAATAATTGAATGGATGCTATCTTTTGAACTCTTGGCATGAAAACAAACTGAGGTTTCTACCATTTTTTCATGATTTTTCATGTTCATTGCCATTTCAAAATAAAGGTCTGACCACGCCTTAGGACTATGAAAATATTCTTGTTGCAAATTGATAAATTATGGCTATTCTGTCATTTATTTTGAAAATCAAATCACCAAATATGGAAACTAGAGATTGTAAGCTTTCAAATGATATATAGTTTGTCAATATTACTTTATATTTTTAAAACAATAATATCTTAGTAAAAACCTTATGGCAAACGTCCCACCTGTGGGAAGGTGACGGTCAGGATTAGGATACTTTCAATTCCTCTTGTGCATTGTTTTTTGTGCTGCACACACACACATCCAAAGCGCTCTCACAAAAAAAGTAACTTTAAACCATTCAAGCACAAAATTTATGTTCAAATGCTTGTGACAGGTGAAAACGTGTGAGTAAATGCAAAATTAGCATTTTTTGATGAACCAACCATTTACAGTTTGGCAATAGTCATTTTGACACTTTCTTGCGATTAGAACTGCGATTGATTGCATTGATCATCTGAAGAGGATACGTGCGCTGGAACTCAGTGAAAGCACAAACTTCATTTAAATCACCATATCACATTTACTTTTAGTAGTATGATTATTCAAAGCGTTTTATATGTTTTTAAATAGTGCATTGATAGCGAGTCTGTGAAATCCAACTAATGCCTGCATTGATAAAAGCATGCGCTTCAGTGACATTACTACATTAAACTACTATATATGTTGAATAGAGCTGGGTTAAAAATATCGATTTCTCGATATTAATCGATTCTCATTTTTACGAACCGATATCGATTCTTAAATCTCAAGAATCGATTAGTCATCCTGTTTTCATTTGATGAATGGAACATTGCAACGCGCATCCCATCCAATAAATCGCAATAATAAAAAACGTTTCTCTCTCTTGTTACTATTGATATGAAATAAAGTCTCACATTTCAAATTACGTCCATTTTCTTACGAAATTCAAAAACAAACCGTTTTGGCGCTGTGGCGTGAGATCGCTGGCGCAGCTCAGCTCAGCTCAAGAGAAGCAGCAGCGCGGAGCGCACATGATCTCCTCTTCCACATTAATAATACCAGTTACAGCGCGAAATAGACATGAATGAGCATCTGAAATGTTAAAAGATAGAGTACAACTTATCAAAATCCGTATCATGCTCACATGGAATCGCTCAGTCATGTTTCAACCGTGGAAAGACGTCAGTTAAACAGCATGTCATGTAACGTCACATTTACCTCAGAAAAAACCATAGAGGGAAAAAACATGTGACCATAAACTCGTTAGTCAGCTAGAAAAATTAACTCTAGAGAGGAGGATTGTGTTAAATATATGCACCATATTACATATTCATAATTATTTTTAATGTTCTTCAATATTTAATGCATGTTTGAATAAATCTGGCAAGTTTTTATGACAGACACCATTCAAATGTTCTTATTTTATAGCTTTCTTATTATAAAAATAAATAAAAGTGTAATTTAAGTGTTTGCATAGCTACAAATCAGTTAATATTTTACCTTAAACATTATAGTAGGCTAATGAAGCCTATAGGCTACAACTGACTCCCATAGTTTACAGCATTAAATAAGAGATTTGTTTTCCTTGAGAAAATTTGCTATGCATTGTACCTGTCTGATATCCCAAATAATCAATATTGAATCGAAATCGAATCGAATTGCAAGCTTGTGAATCGAAATCGAATCGAATTGTGAAATTTGTGTCAATACCCAGCCCTAATGTTGAATATAATGTATAATAATGCAATGGGGGAATAATAATAATAAATAGTAAAAAAACAAACTTATTTGGCTTAAAATATTTAGATAGTATCGTATCGTGAGTTGTATCGAATTGTGACACGAGTGTATTGTTACACCCCTGGCAGACATGGTTGGATAGTCATTTAGGAGTTGGTCTGGATGGAGTAAATGGATGTTCTTCAACAGCGGGTCAAACACACCTGCAGGCGGCCTCTTGAACCCTCTTGTTGCTGTCGAGAATGCGTTTGAGCAGCTCGGTCATGAGGGGTTTGAGGTAGGAGTCGGGTGGCTGGCTGACCACCCAGTGTGCATAGCGACTCAGAGTCCAGCAGGCGATGGAGCGGACCAGTGCTTTCTTATCACAGAGACACTGGATCAGGTGAGGAATTAACTCAGGCAGGTACAGCACCATATCCTGCATACAGCCTGGGGACGAGAGAGAGAACAGGGTCAGAAGAGTCATCATTCCATTCAAAGCATACACTACAATTCAAAAGTTTGAGGTCAGAAATATATCTTTTGAAAGAAATTAATACTTTAGCAAGGTTGCAATTTAATTGAAAAAAAGTGACAAGACATTTCTAATGTTAAAAAAAAGATTAAAAACATTTCTATTTAAGAGGAAATGCGGTTCTTTTGAACATTCTATTCTCAAAAAATATTTAAAAAATCATCATATTAGAATTATTTCTGAAGGATCATGTGACTGAAGACTGGAGTAATGATGCTGAAAATTCATTTTCAGGAATAAATTACATTTTAAATGTATTAAAAAAAAGCTAATAAAATTTATTCTTTACTGTAATTTTGCTAAAATAAACAGCCTTGGTGAGCAAGAGACATTTAAAAAAACATTAATATTAATTTTTAGAAACTCTTACGGACCCCAAACTTATGAACAGATATATATATATAAAGTGCATAGTACACAGATTATTTAGTATGCATTTTATATAGGGGTGGAACTGTCAATTTGGATATTAAATAGAAGTGGTGTGCATGTTCATCCATTTTACATTTAGCCTTTTTACAGATTTGCTATGAATGAAAGATCTCACCCGACCCCCCCAAAAAGAGAAAATTGTACAAAAATATATTTATTTAACTGTTAAACATTACAATACTTTACCCCTAATGAATACCCAAATTACCTTTTACATTTGCCAAAGTGACTAGATTAAATCGGCAAAAAAAATTAGCAAAACTGACCAAATTGCAACTTGAAATAAAAATGATACACTATCACATGACTTCACTATATTGCGCATTACTGTTCAAAAATTATTTCATAGTCTTTTTAAAAATAGTGGGCAGTACACATAGCATTTAGTAAGCTGTATTATTGCATTCAAGTCAGAACAAAGTCAAGGTTTAGTAGAAAGAGGGTTACATTTTACACGTTTTCATCCAGTGGACTATACCTTCAGCAATGGCTCCAAGCACCAGGATACCAGACTCTTTACTGACCCAGTCCGGGTGGAACAGCAGTTCCTTCAGCACAGGGAGCAGGTGGGGCAGCAACTCATCCCGAAACACATTTGCCAGGACATCAAGGGCGGCTGCCGAACACTTACCTACAGAGCAAACAAAACAGGGTTAGACCTCTTGGATTTCTCCAAGCACCAATCTAACTGCAAGCTTTGTGGATCAGACAGTATGAGTAATGAAACATCACTGACATTCATGACATTTATGAGTGTAATCATCTCCACAGAAAACACCAAGTATGTAATATTTGCTTAAAAAATTGCCAATATTTCCCCAGCATCAGGTTAGTTTCTTATTTAAAACACTTACGTAGATTCCAGTCGGAGAGACTGTCGTCGTCGTCGTCATCATCGTCATCACTGTCCTCTCCTTCCTCCGCTTCATCACCTTCATGGCGAAGGGTGACAGTACGAGACTTGTGAAAGCGAGGCTTTATGTCCTGCTCGTTGTCCGGCACGGCCTCGTCTTCCTCCACGTCACCCTAAACAGGAAGTAGAAAGTCACTATGTGATTAAACACAGCTGGTCAATTCTGGACCGCAATGACAAGAGTCAAAGGCCTTGGGTCAGACAGTATGAATACTTGAAAATCATGGAGAAAATCAGGAATAATGATATAATCATACCCGAGGCCAGACTGATGTGGAACTTCTTATGATTATGAAGCAAAGTAACTAACCTTTAACAAAATGATGTCAATCTCAGAGTACTTCATCCCGTTCACCAGAACAGGAACTAGTCTAAGCGAGATTAAAGACAGGAAGTCAAAATTAGTAATCAAGATATTTGAGGTATAGATGGATGTGAAAAGGTCAAGAGCATCTCTGACAAAAGGAAACATGAGATAATCTCTATTGCAACAGACAGGAAGTTCAAATGCTACATCCTGTATAGAAATGGCTACAGCATAAACCATATAGCAGCAGAATCTCAACCAGTTAGCACATTTCTACTGTTCTATTTTAAATGCATAAAATGTCAAAATTTAATTGAATTATTTTTATATATTACATTTAAAAAATACCAGTTGATCACAGCTATTTTAAAATGTCTTAAATAATAATAATAAATGATTAAAAACAAACAAAACAAAATATAAACAGTTCCAACTTGTTCAGATTCTGCTATACTGTTTGATCTGCAGAATGTCTAAATGTTTTTAAAGAAACTAAAAATATTGTTATTATTGTTAAGGAATACCATATAATAAAGTCCAATAAAATAATATATATAAGTGTAAGTCATTTTGGTAGCAACTTTTAAATAAGAGTTATTGATCTATGGAAGCAAAAAAGAGACTATTTGACCATAACTATTTGAAATTTAACAGCCACTGAACACTTAATTTTGAAATATTTTATTTTGAAAAACATTTATCTGAATGTATTTGCTCTGAATTCACCCCTTTGAAAATATTTGACTTTGGAAACCATGTATCTGAATTTATTTGTTTCGAATTTACCTCTGAAATTTAAACAAGCCTACGAAAATTCTTGATTTCCATTTTAAAAACCTGTATTTCGATTAACGTTTTTTCAATGCTCACAAATTCAGATACAAAAAAAAAAAAAAAAAAATCAACTTACAGAATTTCAGATAAAATAGATTCAGGTTGATCAAATTCAGATCTCAAATTCGACTGCTCAATCAGATCGAAAAATTCAAGTTAAATATTCACATGGTAACATCCGGGCAACCCAGGATAGGAAAAACAGCTGAGCCTGTGTAGAGACAGAGCGTGTTTAGGCCACGCCCACACCGAGGGGAGAAACAATCTAACCGTCTCCATCGACTTGCCTCCCTGCCTCCTTATAACATATAACAAAAGACAGAAAAATGCCTAAAAGCTGCTGTGTGACAATGTGTACAGCAAACAAGCTAAAAAAAAAAAAAAACAGAAATACATTTTTATAAGCTTCCGAAGCGTAAAAGCGAGCCTTTAAGGAGACAAAAGTATAGGCTACAGGCAATATAAGACGTGAAGCATCAGCAGGAAGAATGGGTAAATTGAATATATCTCCTCTTCTCAGGTTCACATTGGGTGGTGAAATAAGCTATCGACATGGTTAAAATTATGAATTTTTTTTTTTTTTTTTTTACAATATCATGTCGCGATCCAGTGGGCGTAGTTCTCAGAGTAGTTTGAGAAATAGGCTCTCTCAATTGATCCACTTTTATGTCCTGAAACAAACAAACCGTTTTTGGGGTCGACAGCTTATAAAAAATAATTTCTGGGTTATTTAGCTTGTTTGCTGTACACCTTGTCTCACAACAGCTTTCATTGTTTTGTTTTTTGTTATAAGTCATAAATGACAAGGAGGCAGCCTCTCGCAATGAAAGTCAATGGAGACAGTTGGATTGTTTTTCCCCCGGTGTGGGCGTGGCCTTTCCTGGGTAGCCCGGATGTTACCATGTGAATATTTAACTTGAATTTTTCGATCTGAATTTGGGCAGTCGAATTTGATCAACCTGAATCCATTTTATCTGAAATTCTGGAAGTTGATTTTTTTTTGTATCTGAATTTGTGAGCATTGAAAAAACGTTAATCGCAATACAGGTTTTTTAAAATGGAAATCAAGAATTTTCATAGGCCTGTTTAAATTTCAGAGGTAAATTCAAAACAAATAAATTCAGATACATGGTTTCCAAAGTAAAATAATTTCAAAGGGGTGAATTCAGAGCAAATAAATTCAGATAAATGTTTTTCAAAATAAATTATTTTAAAACTAAGTACTCAGTGGCTGTTAAATTTCAAATAGTTATGTCTCTCATTTGCTTCCATATTGATCACTGCATTTTATTTTAAAGACATTTTTTTTCCTGTTACACCTGGAAGTCACACTACAGAAGTTAAACTGGCTGCTAATGCCTGGCTAAGTTTTATGTTGACCAAGCATCATTTGGACTTGGTGTGAATCAAATGGTCAAGGTTATGATCCAGTTAGCCCCTGCTGGTAGATGCGCTAACTACACCAACTGGCTGCAATGAGCACCTTTCTTGATGGACACCCATTCAAACGCAGCCATGCATTTCAACAGATTAAAAATTAAAATACTATGTAATGTACCAAGCTTTAGTCACAATTTATAGCTTTATTCCTTCAATTAAACAAAAAAGTTAACCGGGTTTTGAGGGGGCTCACAAAAAGCAGAAAACTGATTTTTTCCTCGTCTTCTGCATTTCACGTCACGTTTTGCGGTTGACGTCTGAAGCAAATGCACTTATTGCATGACTCTTCCAGGGAAAGAGAAAGGTCACGTACTGTGCAAGGTGTCCAGAGAGGGCATCCTTACAGATGGGCTGCTCAGCCAGCGTAAGCCAGAACTCACAGGCCTCCAGAGACACGTTCTCATCCGGGTCCTGTGTGCGCTGCAGCATGTACTGCGGGAACAGTCAACATCATCAGCATCTCTGATGGGTCAACATGTACACCACTTCTGGGTCATCACGTTCTTCTTACCTCAACGATGCTGCGCATGTGAGGGATGAGTCGGTCAACTCGCACCTCCAGCAGCATGACCAGAGCCCTGCACACGTTCTTCCGCACCTCCGAGTCCTCGTCTGTGGCCAGCGCAAACAGACTCTGGAGTAACAGCCAAGGAGGAAAACAGATTAAAACAGCAATTACAGTATAGCGTATTCAGGCGTTAATTGTTTCACATGGGGATAAAAAAGTAATTTTGACATTCACAGGTGCTAGTCATGGGCAGAACTCTTTACTGCCCTACTTCAAAAAGCCTTTTAAAGGTATACATGTGAATTAAACGTAGCACAATGGCCTTCATCATCACAGTGTGCTTCTGCAGTGTTTGCATTTGACTGGACTTTGTTCGTTGTCGTCTTTATTGAAGCCAAAATGTGTCCAAACAATGGACACTGCGTGTTTCTTTGCTACAAGCGGCTCGCAGACTGGACGTGGCAGAGTCACGTAACTACACACGCGGTAATATGTTTAAAGGGGAAAGTACATTAACACACAGTGGGCGGAAATATTAATAGGATTAAAAAAACGAAATAACCGAGATGATAAAATGACGTCGGTTATAGGCTCTGAATTTCGGTTTCGATTACTTTTCGATTAATCATCCAGCCCTCACTGTTGCATAATCTTCACTAATGACTTTGTCTTTTTATTAAGTCACGTTATATAAAAAATAACTTATCAATAAATATATCAAAAGTGTAACTGGCAAAACCTTGTTATCTTCTATTGTTAGTCTTAATTCCCCCAGTCTCTAGTAAAAAAGATCTGAGTTCCTCCACTTGTAAAGTAATAATACCATAATGAAAACATGTTTAATTACATATGTAGGCTACAGTATTTTTATACTATTTTAAATTACTCAGCAAAATGTACTAAACGTGAAACTACTCTTTATGCAAAACGCTAGGGGTGTGACGAGACGCTTATCTTACGAGACGAGACACGAGATTGGGTTCACGAGAACGAGACGAGACTTTTGCACAATTTTTCAGAAATCCTCAATGACAAAATGCATGACAAAATAGTATGCAGGTGCATTTTGCAATGTTTAACTAATAATCTTATAAAGTAGACCTGAAATGACATGCATTATGAGTATGAATTATCAAATGCATTGAAAGAAAACAATATTCAAGCACTGTAAAAGGTTTTTATTGACTGGTTTTTCTCTGTATGATTTCACATTAGTCTCTTCAGCCCTTACTGTACATTTAAGAGCTTTCAGAACTTCTGATTGAGGCTGTGTGTGACCTCCTAACTGAACTTATTAAGTCTTATTAAGCAAAGTGCAAGTGCAACCATAATCAAAGTTAGCACACAGACTCTTTATAATTGTTTTCAAATTGCGGTTTTATTTTGCACCGGCGGTTATAGGGTTAATGTAGTGAGTTCGGAAAAGGCCGAGTAGAGAGAAACGAGGCTGGTGTGTGTCTCTATGTTGTTCTTGCGTTCCGTTTATAAGTTCAGAAACAGAGCCTCCCTTGTCTGTTGTACTTACGACATTACAGTACTCTCTCAATATATTCGAAGTGCAAACTGAGACCATAGTCGCAAATAAACAGTCCAGAGATATTAGGAGACGGACTATTGTATGTTCGCGGCCTAATTTGTGCGAAATGCACATGAGGGAGCTTGTTTTACTTTCACTTTCGTGATAGCGCAGCGGTGCTGAGCGTGCATTCTACAATACATTTATCAGACGTTAGTCTATGTTGCGCAACGAATCCTCCGCCATCCTCACGCGATCAGTGAACTGCGATTCGTGCTGCACTGATTGCAACGGCAACTCGTGCTGGATGAGCAGAGCAGACTTTTACATTATTTTATAATGGTTTTTATTATTTTTATAAAACAGCAAAACGATAGTTTAGGTGAATGTGAGTGTAGCGGTGGAATATTCTATGGTAATATCACCCTCACGCTCAGTCATGGCGATATCGCGAGACAGCTTTTCACTCGACGAGAAATCTCGTCATGTTTTAGTCTCGCGAGATTTCGTGGCACGAGATCTCGTCACACCCCTACAAAATGGCCCTATATAAAGTGTTATAATTATATCAATTATTGGAATATTGCTTGATGTGGTAAAGTAGCGTTATAGGCAGAATGAGCTTTAACACTGCATCTACACCGGATGCGGCCGTTGTTGCTCGCGTCACAACAGCTGTTTACCCTGGACGTTACGTACGAGGCATCAGTTTACTGTCAGAGATTTGTCGCTCGCGCATTCAGTGTAGACCACATCACAGATTATATTTGCGACCGGCTCCTATCAGCCGATAATATCGGCAGACCGATAAATCGGTCAGGCTCTAGTGTATAACTATGAGAAATAACTGCAGTCCAAATAGGGTGTAATGTTAATCAAATGATTATTAAATCCAGCAGGCTCACCTCAATAAACGTGTCAATGTTGTCCATCAGGGCTTGCGCTCTTCCGATGATAAAGTGATTCACACATGCAATAGCATGAGATCTGCAGAACCACATGAACGACCATTAGATTCCCAGAAATATGCCAAAGTTTTATTCAAGAACAGAATTCGGGAGATGAAAAGTAACCCCATCGTTCCCTTAACTGACCTGATCTTGGGGCTGCAGTGTTTGAAGAACTGCAAGAACTTGGGAATCATGATGTTGAGGGGTCGATTCAGAGCGTCACTGTCCAGGAGCTCAGACGAGTCCTCGCAGATCTTCTGTAGAGCTCCAAACGAGCCCTGTGTGTGTGAACGAGAACAAACTAAGATACAACTCACACCTGTGGGGAACATTTCTGGATGTGATACAAGAAGCATCACGACCACCTTGCCTGTGTCTTGCATCATTTCCAAACACATTTGAATAAGAAAATGTGCAAGACAAAATAGAAGAGGAGAAGCAGGATAAATGAGTGAGAGGACAAAGACAGGTTTAGGTTAAAGGGATAGTTGACCCAAAAATGAAAATGATGTCATCAGTTACCCAGTCTCATATCGATCCAAAACCATAAGATGCTTTCGTTCATGTTTAAAACACAAATGAGAATATTTTTTTATGAAATTTAAGAGAACCTTTCAGAACCTGTAGAAATGACATCAACTGATTATCCATTGGTTTCACAGACATGGCTTAAGCTAGTCCAGACTCAAATGCATATTGTTTTGACTGAAAGCAACTTGCACAACAGTAATGTTTTTTTTCCCAAGGCATGTTTATAAAAGCTAATTAAATGCCCCAATTGAACGAAGGCCTAATCCTGGCTTAATCTAAGCCCTGTCTGTGAAATCAGGCCGGAAAGTATTAGCGTTTCTGTAAGTCAAGTCAAGTCATCTTCATTTATATAGCGCTTTTAACAATGGATTGTTCCAAAGCAGCTTTACAGAGATAAACATATAATTTAAGGTAACAGAGATTGTTTTGGCTTTATAGCGGTTCTTGAATAATGTTATTTCCAGCCAAAGTTAGTTTTCGACTCACCTCCATCGAAATGATCACTCGTCATTAAATTAGGGACCACCAAGACGACGCCGTTCTCTCTAACAGACTTTAAACGCGAACCTGTGATTAACGCTGACGGCGTTAGTACTGCGGAGCTAAACCATTTAGTGCTTTGTAAGTAATCAACAATATTTTAAAATGTATACGATGTTTAATAGGCACCCAATGCAGTGTTGACAGAACCGGGCTAATATGGTCATACTTCCTGGTTCTGGTAAGAACTCGAGCTGCGGCATTTTGAACTAGCTGTAGTTTATTTATTAAGCGTGCAGGGCAACCACCCAGTAGAGCATTACAATAATCTAGCCTTAGGTCATGAACGCATGAACTAATTGTTCCGCATTTCCCAATGAGAGCATATGGCGTATTTTAGATATATTTTTAAGATGGAAAAATGCAGTTTTACAGACACTAGACACGTGACTTTCAAAAGAAAGGTTGGTATCAAAGAGCACACCCAGGTTCCTAACCGACGACGAAGACTTAACAGAGCAGCCATCAAGTGTTAGACAGTATAGGTTATTATGTGTGGAAGTTTTTTGTCCAATAATTGTAATTTCCTACTACTAAATTCTGAAAAAAAAACAGAGATTCTTAGTCAGTAGCTTTCAGTATATCAGCTATGCATTCCGTTAATTTTGTGAATTGGTAAGTTTCGTTGGGTTTTGAAGAAATATACAGCTGAGTATAATCGGCATAACAGTGAAAGCTAACTCCATGTTTCCTAATGATATCTCCTAATGGTAGCATGTACAGAGTGAACAGCAGCAGTCCTAGTACTGAGCCTTGTGGTACGCCATACTGAACTTGTGATCGATAAGACATCTCTTCATTTACTGCTACAAACTGATAACGGTCAGTTAAGTATGATTTAAACCATGCTAGTGCAATTCCACTAATGCCAACATAGTTTTCTAGTCTATTTAAAAGAATGTTGTGGTCAATGGTGTCAAATGCAGCACTAAGATCGAGTAACACTAATAGAGAGATACAACCGCGATCGGATGATAAGAGCAAATCATTTGTGACTCTAATGAGAGCGGTCTCAGTACTATGGTACGGTCTAAATCCGGACTGAAAATCTTCGCAGATATCATTTCTTTCTAGAAAGGAACACAGTTGTGAAGATACTGCTTTTTCTAATATCTTTGACAGAAAAGGCAGATTCGAGATCGGCCTGTAATTGACTAATTCTGTAGGATCAAGTTGTGGTTTTTTAACAAGCGGTTTTATCTTTAAGACTTTAAGACTAAGTCTGGATTTACTTGGTTAAGAACCTTTTCAAAAGTATCAACAGAATAAACAAATTCTCAAAGGGGGAGACGTATTACAGTCCAGCAAAATGTTTAATGGACAGTGGATTTGTTCACATTTAAACATTGATCAGTAAACATAAGGGGTGTGCATTGGCACTGCCCTCACAATTCGATTCGATTACGATTCACCAGGTAACGATTCGATTCAATTCGATTCTACGAAGCATTGCGATGCATCACAATTCTACTGCACACAACAAGGCACATTTTTCATCAGTCACGAGGCAATACAAGCAGTCAGATATCGAACAACAGATTTATTGGCTGCTATGTGTGTATTGTAACTCTCCTGTCTCTTTAACGTAAATGCCATTAAATAAAATAAAATTTAAATCTAAGCTTTGGTTGCGTTTTTGATTACCCGTCTATGGGCCTGTTCACATATCGCGTCTTTTGCGCGCTCAAGTTCGTTATTTCAAATGTAGGCGCACGGTATGCGCGCTCATAATGGAAGCGAGGCGGTCGCGGTGCGACGCGCTCGTTTTTTCCAAGCGCATCCGCGCTGCATCGAGATAAAAACATCTCAACTTTTCAGAATGCCTCAAGCGCACCGTAGGTCACGTGACAATAATGGTTTGCTGTAACGGAGAGCGCAGCTGATGTTGCTTCGCAACGACAGACGCCTCCAGAGCACAACCGCCCTAGCGCTTTGGAAAAAGGAGAACGCTGCGCGCCTAGCGTATTTAGGCGCTATATGTGAATGGCGCCATATCGCGGTCATCTCCCTCCGCCTCAGCCATCTTTATTGTTGTTATTATGCCCCCGGAAGTAATTGAAACTTCAAAACTTTATTGTCCAAGGCCAGAAAATAAACAGTGACATAATCGATTATGGCACTCTGCCGCATCGATGCTGAATCGTACATTTCCCGCATTGCGATGCATCGCCGAATAGATTATTGTTGACACCACTAGTAAACATACACAGAGCACTCAAATATGGTAAGCGGAAGCTCAACCGTACTTGCTAGAGGCGTGGGAACAAAACGTGATGGCGTGACGGGAGAATAAACCTCACTGGTTCTCCAGCAAGCATGCCTGAGCTTCCATTTACCAAATCTGAAAACACCATGTACATTTGCTGATCAATGATTATATAAGAATAAAAGCCTACAGAAAATCTGCTCATTATATAAACCGATCATGTCTATTCAGAAGACTACAGATTTCTTTTACAATCTCTTTATGAAGCTTCAGAGTTGTCGGTGAATATTCTTTCAACGGACGGACAGAAATCTCTCAGATCTCATTAAAATATCTTCTTTTGAGTGCCAAAGATGAACCTTACCGGTTTGGAACAACATGAGGGTGCGTAAATGACAGAATTGTCATTTTTGGGTGAACTATCCCTTTAAGGCGGCTATGAAGAGCGTAGAGGCAAGGCACAGACCTCACAGATGTTGTAGTCCTCGGAGTTGAGCATGTTGCACAGCTGGGGCAGCAACTCCGGCCATGTCTGCAACTCCCCTTTGGTGGAAATTGTTGTAATTAGGATACCTGAAGACAGAAAGAACAATAATCGTCACATTTCCTGATACTAGAGCATACTAGCAACAGAACGATATGATAACTGCTAGCTGTAGGGATGCGCAAATAATAAAATTCTGTCTGGTACCAGTAATTATTTTCATGTTGTTAACCGATAAATGTACAAATAAATAAATTTCACAAATTAGTATGATTTTTTTTTTAAGCATCACAATATTATAATGTGCAGTAAGAAAAACTAATGTTTGTTCTGATATTTGCCAAAGATAACGTTTTTAAAAAATAAAGTGCAATTTCCAGTCAATAACATTTGAGTTCATGTAGATGCTTGACTTACTCTAGAGCGCGAGGAGAGACTCACCGATAGTGGCGCGGATGAGAGGGGAAGGGTCTCCGATGTTGCTTAAACATTCCTGCTTGATGAAGTGTGCGACTCCAGGAGGGAAGTTCTGATAGTGAACCTTCACGTTGTTCTTCAGTATCAGACCACTGAGGGATCGAGTGGGCTCATCTGTGGAGTGTGAAGGAAGGAAACAGACATTTATACAATCAGTCGCAATATAAAGACTGTCTGAAACCCTATGGAACAACACGCACACACACACGTGTTATATGAGAACATGCAATAAGGTGAGCTTTACACAAAAATAAACCCAGACACCAACCTTCAGTTTTCAGCCTCGTCAGGACGAAGATGAGATAGTTGTTGAAATCAGGAAACTGATTCAGCTGCTCTAGTTTCTGAGAAATGTTTAAGAATATTACAGTTGCTGTAATAATAGCTGCAGTTCAACATGCACATTTGACACTATTTTAGAAAAACAGATGAAGTATATTTCATCTATATTATGCCAATATATTTAACACTTCCCATTAGTTAACGTAAGGTCCCATTAGTTAACGCATTGACTAACATGAATTAACAATACATTTGTTACCGTTTTTATTAAGCTTTGCTAACATTAGGTAATAAAATACAACTGTTCATTGTCAGTTCAGGTCCCCTAAAAATTAACAAATACAACTTTTGATTTTAATAACACCATTACAATAAAACCTGCTTTTAGAAGTAGTTTTCATTGTAATTTAACATGTTAACTAATGTAGTTAACTAACTAATGATAACAAATGGAACCTTATTGTAGTGTTACCAACATTTTTCTATTAACTTCCCTGTACTGAAATAAAAGACCCACAACCGATAATTGACAATATTTCTGGCCAATTTAAAATCAGGTATCCGAAAATTATTGTACATTGAAAAAAGGTTTGATAACGGTTTAGTGCTTTTGAACTCTGGTACACCAAGTTCACAAATGAATAAATAAGGGTGCAAGGTTACATAATGATATCAATATGTTCATACTAATACCTCTGTCAGACTTATGTACAATTTAAAATGCCCCTAATATGCTTTTTTGGATATTACCTTTCATGTAGTGTGTATAATATAGCTGTTGTTCGTGAATGTGAAAGGTCTGCAAAGTTTCAAATCCAGAAAGAGCATTTCACCATTTTATTTGAGAAAAACTCAAAGGTCTTCACCACAAGCCGTCAATATAAAAGTTTGGATTAGCTTGAAGACATATTGACAGAACTATATTACTATTGTATAATAGAATGTACTTCCCAAAATAATAACAATAAAATTTCAACATTACTTAAGGAATTCAATTTTTGTCCATGTTTTAATTTAGTAAATCTATGTTGTGCAGCACTTAGAATAAAATCATTATAAAAGCATATGCATTCACTTGATTACCACTGTTTTTGAAAATATATTTGTATTAAATCATTAAAAGAAAAATAAATTCTTATTTTATAGGACTGTATTATTCTTACATTTTTTTAATAAATTATCAATGATACAAATAAGTTGTTAATCTAACCCAAAATCAATTACTACATTTAATTGATTAGACATGTTTTTGATTATTGAAATTTGAATGAACAAAACATACAAATGGTTTCAAGTTTGTTATAATCAAGTACAGAGAGACTGAATCCTTTATTGAACTGTTTCAGATATTGTGAAAAAAGAGGTGATGCTGCAAGTAACTTGGATGCATGTAAACCTATTGTAGGAGACTTCCAAACAAAATTAGGAACCTTTACAGCATAATAGAGGCACTTTAATAAAAATACTACAAATTCTCAGAATCAGTATGGTCACCACCACCGCCCATATCATGGATCCCTTGAGTTCTGTGAATGGCAGCAAACAGAGAGTTGTGTTGACGAGGATACCTGCTGCACAGCTCTCTGTGTGGCTGTGTTTGGAGATTGAGAGTCTCTCAGGAGTTGCAGGACCTGCTGGAGGCCTTGTTCATCCGGCTGCCACTCCATCCTGCACACAAACCACGAGAGACAATTACACATCCTTCATGTCTTCACAAAATACTTCCTCATGTGAAACGATTGCAACACCAAAACAACTTTTTTTGCGGTTTGTAAACTTCTGTAGAGCAATTTATCCACAACTACTACCAGCGCATTACGTATAATGTTGTTGAGGACAAGGGAAGGCAAAGATAAAAATACAATATCAATATATATATATATATATATATATATATATATATATATATATATATATATATATATATAAATAAAGGTCTTTTACACATCCTGCAACTGTGTTTCAAACCTGCAAAACTGTGCTTTATCTCTGCATCAGTGATTGAATATGACGCGTTTTAAGACAGGTTAAACCAAAAAATTTAATTTAAGTTCATTTAAGTTAATTAGCAATAAGAGACCACAAATCAGATACACAATTATATTAAACAAAATCCTGTACAAAACAAGTTTCCAGCTATGTTTTGATTTCATCTCAATTTCAGATTTAAAAAAAGTATTTTTGTTTTTCAGTCCACATTCACTTCTTTGTGTTTAATATATATATCGATTTAAAAAATACTTGGCATAAAAAAACCCTGGCTTTTATTTTGAAATACATTTTCAAAATGAATGCACTTTATGATTAGCCCAAAATAAGGGTTTAAATATATTCGACATGTATTATCTATTCCACATTTAATCTATTAACATTTTTAGGACGAATATTTTCTCTATTTTGTTATCTCAGAACTAATGTATGCGTGTAGTTTATAATAGAAAAAAAAAAATCGAAATGCATGTAGTACATAAAATAATACTTGAAAACTGCAAAAATATCTGGCTAAAATTGGTAACAAACATCTGACTTGAGACATTTTGAAGAAAAAAGCGTGAAGAATCAGGAAATGCACATGGTCGTCCCTGCATACCGAGGCCTTGTCTTTCTTTCACCCCATGCAAGAGTAACATTAGCTCAAAAAACCCAGGCACGACCCACATTAATACGCGATAGAAAAACCCTTATAAGACGACCAATACAAAAACAAAAACATCACGCGAAACCTCAAATAATAAAGCAACAGGTAAAGACTATCTAATCCCAGTTAAGTAGCATTATACACACGATAAGTGTATATCTTTAGTACACGATCTAGCGAGCATACTCGATCTAATCCACGTTACCAACTATTATTGTGTTAAGCTCCATATACATTACAATACATAGACACTATAAACATCAGACTCGAGCGTGTTCACTTACACATGCCGCGTGCGGAGGCCTATTGATCAGCTCGTGCAGCGTGGAGCTCGCGCTCGTCTCGCGCAATGGCACTTTCAAACACTTCCGCAGGACGAGCGCTACAACGAGGAAATGACGAGGTGTTCTCGGTCAACGCAACACTGTGGCCAGTTTCAAATAAACGAAATCTGCCAGGCATTTGGTAGTAAACTAAAATATTTGAAATGGTTGCATTTATGCGGTGTTTGTTTCAGTTTGGAAACGTGCTACTCTGATTATGATTTTTTTTCTAGCAACTAGTACTAGTACTAATACTAGTTAGTATTATCTGCAGACTAATGATTTTATATAACGCCTTAATAATTTCTAAGTATTTTTATTATTATTATTTTGTGTCGTATTTAATTTTATGTCTACGCACACAAAAAAAAACTTTTTTGATTATTAAACTTTTCCGAACAACTTTAAGCAGTGCAAAATACACATTAAATATGCAACAAGTGCGCTCATATAATTGAACCATATAAATTCATTCACAAAGGCAAGAAATAAAATAAAAAACGGATTTAAAAAAGTATAAAATACTTTTTTATGATTAAACATTAAGGACAAATAAAAATATTTACAACTATAACAAGACATCCAAAAAGAAAAGGATAAAATACATTTTGCCGAGATCCAGGCTCGTGACGTCATCATGGGAACATGTCAGCGCCCGGAGAGAAGTACACCGATAAACGTTAGGGATGGGCGATACCACACTTTTAGGATTCGATACGATACCGATACTTTTTCTTGCATTTTCATCGATATCGATACCGATACCGTTCGTTTCATATTGACAAGTTTTGTCATTAAAAATATTATTACATTTAAGACAAATCACAAGACAAATACAGACCATTTAAACTAAATTTATTATGGTCAATACATAATAAAATTAAATTTTAAATAACATAAATGAATGAAATAAACTAAATTAAATATGAATAATACACATTTCCACGTTTCTTATTTCTCAAAAAATAAATAAAAAAGACCAATCTTGGTAGAAAAAGCTAAAAAAAATAAAATAAAATCAAAACTAATACATCAACACCACGCTTCGTTTTTTGTCTGCCATAATATTATACTCTTGTAACTCTTCTTTCCCTCCGACTCCGACTCCCGCTTTCGTACTGGACTGTGTGTGTGTGTGTGTGTAATCGTCGGCTGTGTCGCTCATTCGCTCGTCTCCTGTCACGTGACATGGGCCAGCTCAATACGCCGCCAGGTACAGCCAGGGGTGTCGCGGCACATAGTAATTTAAGGAAGTAATCTAAAACAGCTGAAAGTGATACATACACCCCCAATTATATATATATTTTTAGTTTATATCGATATTTTTTTAAGGAAATCGATGCCAAATGAGTAGCGTGAGCATATCGATCTATCGATGCCACAGGATCGATCCGCCCATCCCTAATAAACGTTTAAGATAATAAAATGCATGAGTAAGGCAAGGTTCCAAAAATTATTTACTAAGCGTTTGCAGTTACGTGTACAGGAATATATAATTAAGATTCTCATATTCGTCTTTAAAAGATCGTCTGAATCATCATGAAGAAGTTTTAAGTTTTGTGGGTGGGCACAAACAATCTTAAATAAAACTTAAAACAATCTGCGCATGCGTCATTTTCTCGTCCGATCTGAAGAAGAGCTGTAGTGCGATTTGTTATGTTTTGACACTGAACGATATTACATGCTTTCTTGTTGTATTCTTTTACTCTTATTTTACAGTTTCGAACTCGTGTAAAATCCAGGAAGAACCAAACCCAACCCCTTTAAATGGCCAGAATTGGTTGGCTCCTGCACACATGTGCACTATTGACCTTAATATTTCTGAATTCTGTACTTTATATCCTGGTGCACAAAGACAATAGTGTTTCATTAGCCTTTTCACCATCAAAAGAATGGCGACATAGTTCAAATATCTCACACAGGAGCGTTCAATCCCAGAAGAACTTCAGTAATAATCTTCACTTATCTGCTGATCCCAGGACTCACGCTAGTTCTCTTAGAGATCAGTGTAGCATAGCTGTGGAGAGCCGCATCGACTGTGGCCGTGACAGATCTTTGAGTCGGGCCAATTGTGAGGGGAGAGGATGCTGCTATGTGCCTCTACCTAAGTCTGGATTAAGAGGACCACCGTGGTGTTTCTACCCAGTCCGTTACCCAGGCTACAAAATGGGGCCCTTGTTGACCACAGAGAGGGGCCAAAGGGCCACGCTGACCCGTTCTGCACCCTCATACCTGCCCCGGGACATCCCCACATTGCAGCTAGATGTGATGGCCGAGTCTTTGGGTCGTCTTCACCTCACTGTGAGCACTCTTTCAGTCTTTTCAATTACAAAAAAGTACAATTTCAAATCAGATATTGTAAGTTTTGGAGGAATTTAATACAGTCACATGATCTTTCCTTGAATTCTTGGAAATATAAACTCTTGAATTAGTCATGTCTGAAATGAGCATGGGAAAAGATTAATTAAATCTATTATATTTAATTACATGACTTTTGCCCAGATTTTTGCCCTGATTTTTACTCTGGAGTAGTTGACAGTAGCTTTTATTATTATTATTATTATTATTATTACTATTATTATTATCAGGAGTACATATAGCCAAACATGTCAGGGGTATGTAGAAAGAAAAGGAAAAAGAAAATATAGAAAAACATTGTCTACATCTTAAACAATTGCATAGTTAATTTTTTCAAGATTTACCTTTATATATTGTTTCCAAAATACATTTTAATGTCAGTTTTAAATTGTTCTAAAATATTCATTATTCAGACCATTTCACTTTATGGATATAATAACAAGCAAATATAATTATTAAAGAAAGAATGAATACTAAATATTTATCACCATCCAATGAGAAACACCTTAACATCACATCAGCTTCTACAAAGTTAACAACAATCTTAGCATCTTTTTGTAAATATTTTTGTAATTCTCTCCAATAATAGGTAACTTAGGACATTCCTAAAATAAATGACAAATGAAAAAAAAAAAACGAAAAAAAACTGACATTTCCACATTAACTTTAAAGTGCGTAGTAGTGTATAATGGCATAGATTTTTAGCTTCAAACTATGACTCCATCCAGTCGCAGATGATCAGAAATATTTGATATTTTGAGACGATTTTACAACACTTATTTTAAAACTTTTTTTCCCCTTATACTTATACACCCAGTCATTTAGTGTACGATTCCTGTTTTTCTCTGTAACCATTTACAAAATCTGCAAGTGTATGATGGCTAGTGTTTGAAAACCTGTTCAGATTTTAAGTCATGCCAGCCTTTAGATGACCTAATCTTACTTTATCTTGCTGACTTCACTTTGCCACAGCTGAAAGATCCAGCATCTCAACGATACGAGGTCCCCTTTGTGACGTCCAAATCCAGGGGCCACAAAGACACACAAAACCCCCTCTATGATGTTGACTTCCAACCAGATCCGTTTGGGTTTATTGTACGGCGAAAATCCAATGGCCGTGTTCTGTAAGTGTACTTCCATTTTTCTTTTCTTGTATTGTATGTTTTCTGCTTATATTGTGCTTCTTCTGTTTCTGTTTTCTGGGTGTCAATGACAGTCCACAGATCTATATGGTAAAAAAATGTGTTGGGGACAGAACATTGCACAAATGCATTGTGTTTTTCCCCCTAGTTTGAATACTACAATAGGCCCCCTCCTGTTTGCGGATCAGTATCTACAGCTCTCCACCAGCATGGCTTCCTCTGTGATATCTGGACTGGGTGAACATTACACCCCCATCACGCTGGACCTCAACTGGAGCTCTGTTTCATTATGGAACAGAGACATGGCACCACATGTAAGACATTCACATCATTTCACATTCTTCTTTAACTTCCCCTTTTATTCACAGCTGTACTTAATTGTTTTATATGGCCCTTTGTAGAGAAGTGCCAACCTGTATGGCTCCCACCCTTTCTTCCTAGTCCAAGAAGGTGATGGACAGGCACATGGAGTCTTTCTTCTCAACAGTAACACAATGGGTACAGCGTTTTGTTGTCTGAGTTGGCTTCTTCCAATTTTGGCTTTCACTAAAAGTTTTCAAATTTGCCAATTGTAGAAGTGTTTATGCAGCCCTCTCCAGCATTGACATGGGTGACCGTCGGAGGAATACTGGACTTCTACATCTTCTTAGGCCCCAGTCCTCAGAGTGTGATACAGCAGTACCATGAGGTTATAGGTATTTAACAATAGACCGTCCACATACTGTATTAGAATTGTCGTTTACCCACAGTGTAACTTATTTTGTTGTATCTTTGAGGTTATTCTATGATGCCACCCTACTGGTCGCTGGGCTTCCACCTCTGTCGCTGGGGTTATACGTCCACCAACGTCACAAGAACAGTGGTACAGCTCATGCGCCAGGCCAAGATCCCTCTAGTATGTCAATAAAATAAATAATGGCTGTGTTTGGAAGATACTGAACAGTATATACCAGTGGTTCTCAACCGGGGGGCCACAGCATACTTCCAAGTGCACCTCAAGATTACCTGTTAAAATAATTTTATAAGTGTGATTTCTAGACTTGGAAAAGTCATGCAAATGAATACAATCTTAAAACTACATTTATAATGAATATTATGACAGCGGGGGGCCTTGGAGTCAAAAAGGTTTGAGGGAAAAAAAGGTTTGAGAACTACTGGTATGTACTGTGTGCTCGCTGCTATATTTTAAGAAGTACTTTAAACTAATAAAAACTGTTGTATGCTATATTGTTGTCATATGACAATATCACCCAATTATCGTCTCAAAAAAATTTTTTTTATCCAATTTTGTGTAAAATTGTTGTTCATATTGCTTCTGGTTAGTTCGTCATACTAGAAATGGAAGGTTAAGTTGAATACATTGCATTGTGGGATACAGTACCCAGTTTGATATGCTCTGTTAAAGCTAGCATGTGGTTTGAAATTGGTAAAATGTGCTTGGAAAAAAAATATAATCAGAATATTGACATAATAATTATTCACACACAGCGTATAAATTATAACATAGTATAGTATACTGCACATTGCAGATGTAGTACTGTTGGTCATCCAGATATTCCAGATTATGCAGCATACACTGTAAAAATGTAAAGTAGTATGGTAGTATGCCATTTTGAAAAGAAGAAAAAAAAAAAATATATATATATATATACTGCATAGAGAGAGAACCAAGTAACCAAGCAAGTTTTACATGATAATTTAAATAACCTTCAATTGACTTCTGTAGGATGTACAGTGGAATGACCTTGATTATGCGGACCAAAGAAGAGTGTTTACTTTTGATCCACAACGGTTTGGAGATCTGCCCCAGATGGTTGAAGAGCTCCATCAGCTGGGCATGAAGTATGTGCTCATTCTGGTACGTGGATAATATTCTGTGATGGAGATTCTTTCATCCTTATTTGAACTTCATAGCATGATGCTTGTGTGTTAAAATGTCAGTGATATCAATATATTTCCTATACTATATATATATATATATATATATATACACACACACACACACACACACACACACATTCACTGGCCACTTTATTAGGTAAACCTAAGTTGCTAGTACCGGGTTGAACCCCCTTTTGTCTTCAGAACTGCCTTAATGCTTTCTGGGGTAGCTTTAACATTGTGCTGGAAACATTCCTCAGAGATTTTGGTCCATATTGACATGATAGCATCACACAGTTGCTGCAGATGTATCGTCTGCTCATCCATGATGCGAATCTCCCACTCCACCACATCCCAAAGATGCTCTATTGGATTAAGATCTGGTGACTGTGAAGGATATTTGATTATAGTGAACTCACTGTCATGTTCAGAAAACCAGATTGAGATGATTTGAGCTTTGTGACATGGAGAGTTATCCTGCTGGAAGTAGCCATCAGAAGATGATACACTGGTCATAAAGGGATGGAGATGGTCAGCAACAATACTCAGGTTGGCTGTGACATTTAAATGATGCTCAATTGGTACTAAAGGCCAAAAGTGTGCCAAGAAAATGTCTAACACACCATTACACCACCAGCAGCCTGAACCACTAATACAAGGATCTGAGAATGGATCCATGGCATGCTTTCATGTTGTTTATGCCAAATTCTGATCCTACCATCTGAATGTTGTAGCAGAAATCCAGACTCATCAGACCAACGTTTTTCCAATCTTCTATTGTCCATTTTTGGTGAGTCAGTGTGAATTGTAGCCTCAGTTTCCAGTTCTCAGCTGACAGGAGAGGCACCAGTGTGTGTCTTCTGCTGCTGTATCTGCTTCAAGGTTTGATGTGTTGTGCGTTCAGAGATGCTTTTCTGCAGACCTCTGTTTTCTCTTTTTCGGACCATTCTCTGTAAACCCAAGAGATGGTTGTGCGTGAAAATCCCAGAAGATCATCAGTTTATGAAATACAAAGACCTAGCCCGTCTCCCACCAACAACCAGGCCACATTAAAGTCACTTATATCACCTTTCTTCCCCATTCTGATGCTCAGTATGAACTTCAGCAGATCGTCTTGGCCATGTCTACATGCCTAAATAAATGCATTGAGTTGCAACCATGTGATTGGCTGATTAGATATTTGCTTTAACAAGCAGTTGCACCTAATAAAGGTGTCAGTGAGTATACATGCATACACCCAAAAAGCACATTAGTCACAGTACACAAATAAGCACATCAGTGTTGAATAGCATGTGGTCTTGTGTTAGGATCCAGGCATCAGCAGTACGAGTCGTCCTGGTTCATACAAACCCTTTGATGATGGGCTGAAGAGGGGAGTGTTCATCGCCAACTCCACTGGACAGATCCTAATTGGGAAGGTTAGCGCCACACATGGAATATTACCCTCACTAAAACTTAGTCGTGATAATGTCATATACAAGATGTATTTTCTTTCTGCACCACTGTATTATTAGTAATATTATAGTCATGATAGAATATGGTGGGGGGGTATAAAGATTTTGCATGCATTTATATCCAGGTATGGCCAGGTCTAACTGCATTCCCAGATTTCACCAATCCTACAACACAGGACTGGTGGATGGACTGTATCAGAGCCTTTCACAACAAGGTACCTGTGGATGGACTCTGGATAGTAAGTACTTACAGAATAAACTATAAATAAACATACTCAGGGTATTTTAAAAAGGTGACAAAACATGAATGTATGAATTTAAAGGGACCACACTCTTTACCTACATTTTTCCCTTTAAATCCCGAATCATGTTATGAAAATGCTAAGCAAAAATAATTTCATGTCATTTTTTATATCATCTGGACTTAAATAAAACATATCCAAAAGAATTTTTTTTAAATTTGATATATTTTGGATATTTTGGAGTTGTGACTCCTGAGTCACGTTGCCTGATTAGGGTATAAAAAAAGTCATTAATCTGTTAACTGTTACTGCCACTGCATGTTTAAAACAATTATATCCCATACTTCACCTGATCTAATGTTGACAAATGATATATCATTCGAAAGCTTACGAACTCAAAATTCAGCCTGTGAAACCCGTTTTGAAATTGGACTTTGCGTTACCATAGAAACGGTACTCTAAATTCCCCTTTTGGGCATCGTCATGTTTCATAATTTATGATCAAAACCTTTTCAAATCTTGACAAAACACATATTGTCAGAAAGGTCTGAGTCTCAAGGTTCCATATTTAGTGACAGAAGTGATATTTGGACAGAAATTCATTAATTTGTCATGGCAGAATGCATACAATTAAATTCAATGGAATGTAAGTCACCCGGTGGCTATTTTTGGTATTATGCCTAAACAAAATCTCATGGGAACTTCAATTTTGTGATATCAACTTCAAATTTGAAACACAACTTGGTTAGATATATAGCTTTGATTTTATAGTAATTTTATGGTAAAACATATTTTGTAAAATACATATTATACATATACATAAAAATATTAAGTACAGTATATTTGATTTACTGTAAGTTTAAACTTCCATAACTTTTTCATACTTTCATTTTTTGAAGTACTTTCACTTCAGCAATAATCTGCTGACTGTTTTATTTAAAACAAGACCAAACTTTGGTCTATATTCTTGAATTACAATCATTTAAGTTTGAATAGTGCATTTTGAATAGAGCTAGTTGAATCCCTTTTTTATACCCTAAACAGACAACGTGACTCAGGAAACACATACATTTCAAAACGTGCTAAATAACAACATGAACAACATATTACTTAATTTTCTCCTTTAGTACCTTGAGACAATGTTCACACTTAATGTTAGCAGTATTCTTTTTTTTTTTTTTTTTTTCAGAAGAAAAGTAAGTTTAATATATATTTACTTATCTCAAAATCTGAATGTTCTGCACCACTGGCAGCCATGTTGGATTTAGGTCAGGCTGACTAATTGATCACAAAAAATTTGAAGCAAATCATGTGACCAGCATACTCAAGACAGACCAGGGTGTCATAAGTGATAAAAGGATTTGATGAAAAAATCGTTCTTATGCCCCAGAAAAGACAATAAAAACGATGTGACTCGTGAGTCACGTTGCCTGTTTTAGGGTTAAAACATTTTTTTTTTTTTTTGTAGTGTACCTTTAAGATCTCTAAATGTAACTGACATATTTAATTAAAATAAATATTTTTTTTTCTATGATATTATAATAGAATATTATAATTAAAAGTTATTTTTAGTAGCTTTAGTATTTTGACCACTTTTGCCATTGATTTCATTTAAAAAAGTGAACAAATTTACCTGAATTAAATGCACACATATATAACTTAAGGCCGGTTCACTCCGGGAATGATAACTATAAAGATAAATACAACTACATTAGCGTCCACACGAACGGACAATATCGTTCTGTTTATTCTAAGCGCGCACTGCGGTTTTGTCGTCTGGCGCTTTAATTGCTCGAGCTCTTTAAAGCAGAAAGGATTTTAATTGGCTGTTAATGTTTGTCAAAGTTTTTATCGTTTGAAATCGCTCTAAAAGTGATTCCAACAATATTGTTTCTCTGTGCCGTTATCGTTATAGTGGTGATGTGAACTCTACTATTCTCTCTACTACTCAACTATAATATTATAATTTAATATTTAGAACAATTTTATATCTTTATCGTTATCGTTCTTGGTGTGATCGGGCCTTTATAGATAACTTCTAAATTTCTTTTGAAATTCTGCTCACAGGACATGAATGAGCCGTCAAATTTTGTCCAGGGATCTGTGGATGGATGTCCTGACTCTGACTTGGAGAAACCTCCTTATACTCCAGGTAAGAACAGTAAAGTCTTAATATACTCTCTTGTAAAATGACTATCACTGTTTTTCTGTGACCTGCATGAAGAGATCTGTCTGGGTTTACAGGTGTAATAGGATGTCAGTTAAACTCAGGAACTGTGTGTATGTCCGCTCAGCAGTATCTGTCCAATCATTACAATCTGCACAATCTCTACG
Organism: Tiaroga cobitis; assembly: GCA_030578255.1. Taxonomy (NCBI): domain Eukaryota; kingdom Metazoa; phylum Chordata; class Actinopteri; order Cypriniformes; family Leuciscidae; genus Tiaroga; species Tiaroga cobitis. Next base: position 38,851,670 of record CM060593.1, read on the forward strand.
GTCTGACCGAGGCCATTGCCACCCACAGGTCAGAGAAATACCTCTTCCATTCATACAACAAGTCTATTGGTGAACAGATCCATTTGATATGGTTTGACATTATTACCAACTTTCCACTCATTTGTATTTCAGGGCATTGTTGAAAGTAAAGGGCACTCGTCCATTTGTCCTATCCCGGTCGTCTTTTCCAGGACTGGGCCGTTTCTCTGCACACTGGACAGGAGATGTGCAGAGTGACTGGGAGCAAATGCGCTTTTCAATACCTGGTGAGAGAGAAAGATCATAAACATATGCTAATATATAGTTACAAAGAGGATAAAAGAAGTTTGGCTTAGTCCTGGCCCTGCGAGTGCTCGCCAACATCCACATATACTAACACACATCCACGTCTAGAGATGCTCTAACATTCACAATGCAGGCTCCCTCACCTGGCCGCCTAGATATGGAAATGTTTTGGAACATAAACTGAGAAGTGACATGTACATGTCTTGTCTTCATTTTTTGTTCCTATACTTGAAAAGCATGATTTGTCCCCGCTGTTGGTTTATTGCTGTGTTTGTGTGTGTGTGTACCAGCTGTGCTCCTGTTTGGACTCTATGGCGTTCCCTTTGTGGGGGCTGATGTATGTGGATTTGGTGGAGACACTACTGAAGAACTGTGTGTGCGCTGGACACAACTCGGAGCCTTTTACCCTTTCATGAGAAACCATAACGACAAACCCAATGCTGTGAGATATAGGTCAACAATTTACAGTCATCTAGAAGAAAAAAAATCAAAGATTATTATATATATATAATTTAAAATAACTGGTTTCTGTTGTAATATATTTTAGAATGTAATTTATTCCTGTAATGGCAAAGCTAGTATATATATATTTATATTTATAATATATGTTTACATATACATATACACATTTACATATATATATACTACAGATCAAAGGTTTGGAAACAATTAACTGGAATTTAGATCATGTGACGCAGAAAACTGGAGTAATGATGCTGAAAATTCAGCTTTGCCATTACAGGAATAAATTATATTCTAAAATATATTACAACAGAAACCAGTTATTTTAAATTGTAATAATATTTCACTCTAAACTATACCTGTTCTCCGTGCAGCATATATTCTCTGGCTCTGTAGGCATCATTGTCCGACTCCGGTTCGAACATATAAGGCTAAACACCGCCACTGACAATTTCTGCGATTTTCAGTGTGTGGGATTGTCCTGTTTTGTTGTTGCATTTAAAGGGACACACACAAAAACGGCATTTACCCCCAAAAAGTGTCAATTTTAACATGTTATAAAAAATGATCTGTTGAGTATTTTGAGCTAAAACTTCACATTCACATTCTGGGGACATCAGAGACTTGTTTTACATCTTGTAAAAAGGGGCATAATAGGACCCCCTTAATGTTTACGAACTTTTGACCAGTACTGCATATATATATATATATATATATATATATATATATATATATATATATATATATATATATATATATATATATATATATATAAATTTAAACATTTCAATCATTTTACATTATTAGTAATATATGAATATTTCTTCTCATATTTCATACTCTCAGCCCCAAGAGCCGTATGTATTTAGCCAGCAAGCCCAAGATGCCATGAGGACTGTGACTACACTGCGATACTCTCTCCTGCCCTTCCTCTACACACTGTTCCATCATGCGCACATCTCCGCCAGCACCGTGGCACGCTCCCTCTTCCTTGAGTACAGTACACACGCTCATTCTAGCTCAATATCTCAGCGATGACCTCGTCTCTGAGATTACTCATTTCTTTTAGGTTCCCCACTGATCCAAATTGCCAGACCATTGACAGGCAGTTCCTGTGGGGGAGTTCACTGCTTATCAGTCCGGTCCTGGAACAGGGAGCAGTGGAGGTGACTGCTTATCTCCCGCCGGGGACTTGGTACTGTCTGCACAACGTAAGCCTTCGTCTTATACTATATACATTCACTACCAGTCAAAAGTTTGAATTTTTTTTTAAAAATTAATGTTTTTGAAAGAAGTCTCTAATGCTCGCCAAGGCTGCATTTATTTGATCAAAAAACAATAAAAATAGTAATATTGTGAAATATTATTACAATTTAAAAGAACAGTTTTCTATTAATTATATATTTTTTTAAATGGCAATTATTCCTGTGATGTAAGAAATGTTTCTTGATCATCAAACAATCATAGAATGATTTCTGAAGGAAACTGTAACCAATTATCATATAATTAAATGGGTTTGTTTTACCTTCTAAGTAAACACCTTCTCTTTTTACCCCTTTTTTGCATAACCTGCTTCACATTGTGATATGTTTACAAAGTTATTATGGTAAAATGTAATTCAAAGACATATGATATGACGCCTTTAAGGTAAATGAGACTGAATCCTCTGTGTTTTCTTATAGGGGCAAGCATATTACAGTAAAGGGCAATACATTTTGTTTCCTGCCGCTTTAGACACCATTAACATTCAAGTGAGAGAGGGGAGCATCATCCCGCAGCAGGTGGTGTACAGACTAGATCTAGCAACAATCATAATATCTCCTTTATGCTGTGTAGCAAGTGAACTTCTGCTATTTCTTCTTCATTTCCCAGGTTCCCGCATTGACGACTACAGCATCTCGCAGAAACCCTTTCACTCTGATAGTGGCACTGTCTGCAGAAAATTGGGCCAAAGGGGATCTTTTCTGGGATGATGGGGAAAGTCTGGACACTTTTGAGAGGGGAGATTACTCATATATTCTCTTTTTTGCCGAAGAGGTACGAAATAGCGAGTGAATTGTGAATTTTGCTTGCATGTTGAATTGATTGGTTTGGATGAGGATTTTTCTATTGAACATCTGTTCCCCATTGCTATTCTGTGTTGGAGCAGTCCAAAATGAATTGCTTCAGCAGGCAGTAAAATAAAAACAAAAAAACATCAAGTGCTGTTATTGCTATGAACAGATTGTATACTCTATGTGCAATTTATAAAAATTAAGAAAACTAGAACACCTGTTGGATTTCAACATACAATTATAGTAGAAAACTCCAAAAATATGGTAGATATGTGCATTAATTTGAAATGTAATCTATTATTTATTTGATATTTTATTCCTCTGTAGTCTTATGTGGTCAGTAAGCCAGTCAAATTAAACAGATCTCTCGATCATTTGGTCCTCGGGGAAGTAAGTGTTTTCGGAGTTCAGACTCGACCTACAGCAGTGTGGGCCAACGGGCAAAAGGTTCATGACTTCTCGTACAGCACAGACACCAAGGTATGCATCAAGTTCTGAGGTGTAGATTTGTGTTTGTCTACCTAGTTTGGTTTACTTCTACTCCAGTTAGTATGTACAAAATGTAATCATGGTGATTAATGTGCATTTCATATTTAATTTTAATGGAGCTTTTTCACAGACTTTGATGATGTGATTCCGCAGTTATCAACATCGCAAATCTAGTAAAGTTGTTCATATTTACATTTTTTAAAACTGTAATATACATTTATAATGCTTTACTAGTGTTATATTACCATGGCAGTAAATAGCAAAAAAACTAATTTAAGAGGATATATCTAAGAATCTTCATGTATTAATCACTTTTTATCGCCAATGTGTGACCAGCTTGTTAACGAAACATAAAAAACTAGACCTTTCCACGGCTTCCTATGTTGTTAATGAAAGCCTGTAGACTGATTTTTATGTAAAGGATGTTTTTGGCGGGAAAATCAAAAGGATGGGAGGTTTACGCGCACACCCGAGAGCATCTCTTCCATTCAAAAAATGCCTAGATCCATTCTTTCTGTAATGTCAATGTGTCAGGCAAAGAAAAGGAATTATTTCAAACCGTAGTCCCAAATAGGCTATACTTTATAATCATAACTAAAAACTATCATAACAGTGTAATTTTAATTACCTCATCGGTCGACATGATGCTGGTGAATCGCAGAGCTTGTGCAAACATATCCACATCGCTATGATAAGATGCTTTCTAACCTCTGCTTTCACGCCGCTGTCTTTTTTGTTGTGTGTTTATTTTGTTATTGAGAGCAAAGCTTGCAACACACATTTACATATTCATCTAAACATCGCTCTCAGCAGCGTGGACTAGGTCTGGATGTTCGTTACCAGTTTGTTGCTGCAAAGGTATTTCATAAAACTTCTTTTTTACTTCTTAACAAAGAACGAAAGTAAATCGGGGCTTTTTTTATCGCGTTTCAGTCTCTTGTATGTTACGTGTGTGGCTGCAGTTCACTTAACGGTTGCTAATGACTTGGGTTTCTGAATTCTACATAGTTTCTAATACAACGACTGAGAGAGGGGTGGCAAATTTCCCATCATTTTCTCTTCTGACGGCTGTAATCAGTCTCTCTTTTGGAATGGTGTGGAAACACTATCATGGATTTTTGAACAAATGGAAAAACAACCAGTACTGTTGTCTCCCATTTAATTACCACTAAGTTTACCCAACTTTGACCACTTCTGCTTCTGAGAACCTCTGGAATGTGAAAAAGGTCCATACGAGTCATTAAAATGTTTTGATGATAAAATGCTTTCATAAAGTGTTTGTGTGTGTGTGTGTGTGTGTGTCTGTGTCTGTGTCTGTGTGTGTGTGCCTGTGTGTGTCTGTGTGTGTGTGTGTGTGTGTGTGTGTGTGTGTGTCTGTCTCGCAGGTTCTTACAGTGCCTGGACTGGACTTACCCATGACAGCCATGTTCACCGTACAGTGGAGCTGATGAGAAATCTCTGCTGTGTAAATGTTCTGTGCTTTGGATTTGTGTAATGTGAATTGCTTTGGTCTTCCAAATGCATAAATGTAATAATGCTCAGAATGTCTTTTTTTTTTTCAATAAATGTTTATTAAATGTGCTTAATGCTTTTATTGTTGTGACAGTGATAGGTTTAATCAGAATAATAAAAAAATTCCATGACTCTAGATCATTATAATAATTGTACCTGTTTATTTTAAATGTCAGAGAAATAATACAATTATTGTTGTTATTGTTGTCTTTGGTGGTGGTGTTTATTATTATTATAAATGTTAAGATTATACAAAAAGCTAAATACATATGCATATGGTTATTGAATAAAATATTTTTAATTGAAGCTTAGGTTAAATGTAATTATATTTTAAAATAATATATGATATTATAAAAAAAAATAAAGCTAAGGGATTTGACACTGCAATTAAATGTTTTCTATTCTTACAATTTGTCAATATTTAAGTTCCATTTTTTAACACTTTTATAAATGCTAATCATAGCACTTTAACCAAAGAAACATGTTTAGTTGTGTTTTCTGTGCTCATTATAACTGCAGGACCAGTGTCCTGCCCCTGCCGCGCGCGTTGCGTTCAGAGGAAGCGCAGTGTTGTTCCGGAAGCAACGGAATGTCAGTGGGCGGGGCTTCAGTCTGTCGTCAACGAAGGCGTGCGGAGTGAAGAGTGTCACCGACAAACATACGCGTCATTCAGTGTAGCCTGGATCTTTAATGCATGAGCCGGACGCGCCACTTCTGATATGGACGTGTAGCGACGGTTGTAATCGTTTCTGGTACTGAAGGTAAGACTGCAGCGTGTATGATTTTCGATTACAAATTCATCCTTACGGCTGTCATTATTGGAAGTAGTTAAGTTAGCGTCCCATATGGGGTACAGCAGTGCAAATGTGTCTATTATAGCAGATATAACGGGACCCCATCGCGACTTCCATCTGAAATGACCCCCCATGTACGAGATGTGATCCTGAGTGGGACGAAAGGGCTTGTCCATTAAAATACAATATTGATACTGGTCAATCAACCTGCTGATACAGGCCTGAACACGGTCAATGTGAACACATGTCTGTTCTTATTATGTGTCTGATGTAGTTTTGTTGGATATCTCTTGATGTATTATTTATCTACTTTTTTTTTTCTGAAGACTTGTAACTTTGTACTTTGACATTGGAATTATGCCTTTGCCCCAATTAATTATATTATGACATTTAAAGGCACTTCTTAAGGAAATTAAATTCTGTCATTCACTCACCTGCATGTTATTCCAAACCCATATAGTTGTATTTTATTCTGTAGAGCACGAAAAGAGGTCCAACTTTATATTAGTTGCCTTTAATGATTATGTATTCGCATAAAAAATTAAGTAATAATTGTTAAATACAATGTGCTTGTATTGCAAAACACTTTTGCTGTTATTGGGCTGGGATATTGGTAAGGCTAGGGACAAGTTTGGTGGTAAGGTTAGGTTTAAGGGTTGGGTTAAGGGTCAACATTGTGATTACAGATGTATTTACACAAAATAATTACAGAAGTAATTACATGTAGGTATAATGTAAATGTATTTAAAATGTACATGAATCTGCACACAGTAATTAAGTGCATTATATCAAATGTATAATTTAAATGTTGCATAGGAGTCAAAGACACTTAATATAAAGTGGCTCCCAATAAGGAGATGTTTTCAAAAATGTTCTGCTCTACTTCATTTAGCAAAAGCCTATAGGATCAGGGGCTGTCAAGCTCTAAAAAAAAGGACTAAAATGCACCATAAAAATAGTCTTGTGAACAGGAACAGACAAATTCTTTTTGTTTTTCACTAAAAAACTAATACACCTCATTGCACTTGTGCATGACAGTCAAATTACAAGCAAGGGGTTAATTTCACAGCTTTTTGGCACCTTCAGTTCAAGAAAGAAAACTATTGTTTGAAAAAATGTGTTTGGCTTTAAGGTTTCGTCCTATTATCTCCATTTAGTTAACAAACATTATACTGCTGCTTAGTCAGTGATGGAACCGATAAAGGTAACGTCCATCTGATATCATCATTTTGTGAAATTATGAAATAAAAAGCAACCAAATCTGCTGCCATTTCCATGGAAGCTTGTTTCCACCACGGAATAACAACAACAACAAAAGTTATTGCGACTTTTTATCTTACAATTCAGAATTTTTTTCTCACAATTTGGACTTCTTTCCAGATGGTCCTCACTGCAGAACACGAAATCCAGGGGGAGGAGTTGAATCCAGATCCAACTCCTCCCATCTTACATAAACCTAATTCTACCCATCTCCACCCCCTGATCCACAACCCCACCCCTAATCCTACCCATCTCCACCCCTTAGATCTGGATCCAACTCCGCCCCCTGGATCTCGTGTACTGCAATGAGGTGCTACTGCTTTTTTCTCACAATTTTTTTTTTTTTTTTTCTCAGAATTGTGAAATATAAACTCAAAATTGCAAGGAGGTAACTTGCGATTGCGATATGTTACCTGAGACAGAAAGTCCAAATTGTGAGATATAAGCTCACGATTGCGGAAAAAACAAGCCAGAATTGTGAAATAAAGTTTCAATTGCCATTTAAATTTTTTATTCCGTGGCGAAAACAAAAAAATCTGAGACTAACTGAGACCAAAAGTCCAAATTGTGAGAAAACAAGTCAAAATGCTGAGATAAAAGTCGCAATTACCTTATCATTTTTTTTTTTTTTTCTGTGGCGGAAATAAAAAAATCTGAATTGCGAAATTTAAACTCGCAATTCCGAGAAAAAAGTCAGAATTGTGAGGGAAAAAAATTTTTAAGCAGAAAAAGTTTCCATAATTTCTGATATGCATCAGCTGATTTATTAAAAATAGCTTGTGCTCAATAAGTGTTATGTCATATCTTGCCTAGTGCAATCATTGAATCATTACAATGGTCATTCGTCAGATTTCAATTTGTGTTCCACAGAAGTCATAAATCTTTGGAATAACATGAGGGAATTTTTTCTTTTTGGGTGGGCTATGATTTAGGAATATTATTGTGCATTTCATTTGGTCTGATTTGAAAGCAAGACGCCAAATTAACTTCTGTGTAGATTTTGAAGTGCATTCCTGGTGACTCTGTTGTATTGAGCTTGAGATTGCAGCAGTGCTGACAGCTCCGAGGAGACACAACACATGCTTCTACTAGTGACACTCTTCTTTGTACACTCATGATACTAGTACACAATCCCTTTCTCCTGATTTGGCCTGCATGTCTGGTAGTCCAGTGCCATAATGTGGCATGTTTATTCACTGGAGTCGTGTTTGCACTGTAATTATAGCCATATGATATGCGGCCATGAATCCACCTGACTGGTCCCTGAAAAAAACAGGATAATTGAACTCAAGTCTTAAGCTTTCTGGACAAACTTGTTTTTTTTCCCCTTAATTTCCCAGAAATTGCCATATGGTGTGTTCACACTAGTTCGGTTCTCTTGGTGCGCTCATGTATAAAATGATACATTTAGTCCTGGTTCGCTTAGCATGCACACTGTAATTTTTAACACCGAACCTAAAGATACAAAACAAAAGAAATAAGAATAAGGTCACAACCTTGGACCGATTTAATGACGTATATTTGAGATGGAACTTACCAAACATCCAAAACAATGCTGTGTGCTGGGCTAAATGTGCTTGTTGAATGCATGTACATATGGTGGTATTTTTACCAGCTGAGAACTCTGAGAAACGCTTCTGAATTGTGTAAAGGAGTCAAAACCGTACCAGGAATTTCTCTGTTGCACACAAACGAAGATCTGCTGCAAGGAAGTGGCGGTTCTGACGCATGTGCCAAAATGTAAAGGGCTACGTAGCTACTATGACAAGAATAACCAGGTGTGCTTGAGCGGTCCGTCCAGTCGCATCTTGTGACATCACATCCAGTTTTTGGTTTGTTTAGATGTCTATGGGCCTGTCCAAATACCCACACTTGACCATTTGTCTTAGCACTTGACCATTTGTCTACTTACATGACATATTTCCATATTTTCCATGACATATTTGGCCTGTCTTCAAGTGGGCATGAAGACCGCAAGTGTGTGTAGAACTTTTGATTATCCGATGGGACTATGAACATTTTGGCCGATAACCGATAATTCTTTATATTTGAAAGCCGATAATAGATATATTGGTCGATAAATCTAAATCCAAATTTGTATCAAATTTTTGAGAGCCTGATTACAAAAACAAAAGTCTCACCATTAAAAGCCATGTCCCAAGCACACGATTATAAAGTTCTCATTATAATCTAATGTAGCCTTTATTTTCCTTTTTGAAGTGATTTCAATCATATTTCAAGCAATTCAAAACCATCATGGTGAACAGTGCGCATCTGAAGTGTCTCAGTTGAAGGAAATAATTCATTATTCAACTGCTTTAATATACCAGACAAATTTTCTTATTGGGCCGATAACGATAACATTAAAAGTGAACATGTAACGTCCGAGACTGATATGGTGTGTCCGATATATATCGTGCATCCCTAGATGGGACACACTTATAGTGTTGTTAACATGCAAGTGTTTGTGTTTATTTTGATTTTCAGTACTTTGCATCAAACTGAGTGTCTGGTCAGTAGGTCCCTATGTAACAGAGGACACAATTTAGTAATTGTGGTGCTTCTAATTAATTGATAAAAAAGCAGTTGCAAACATTGTACAAAATATTCATCTTTGCACCAATAAAATGTGCAAAGCTTTACTGTATGTTTTAATATCAAATGATATGTAATATTGAATTCATTTAACTTGCAGTCGAATGTTTTCCTCAACATCTTGCCATTTCAAGGCATGCGAGATCCCGAACATGATGCATGATGGGATGCGCTCCGAGGTGGTATTCGAGATGGTGTGAATTAAGGGCACTGAGCTTTGGCGATTTTAAGACCTGGGACAGTCTTGCACACTTACTTCCTGTTGCGTGTATGCGCTCTCAAGTGTGGGTATTTGGACAGGCCCTTTGGTTGCATTCATATTTCAGTTGACCCGCACCAATGTTCAGTTGAAATGTGAAAATTTGGGTCTCGGCCCGCTTCCAAACGAACTCTGGTGCGATTTGACTGAAATATGAACGCAACCAAAGAGACTTGTCCAAAGGCACACTTGTTTGGTGCGCACCAAGGTTTGTACGGCATTCACACACATTGAAATGAAATGAACCGCACAAAGCAATCGCACCAGAGTTCGTTTTCATCGAAACAGTGAGAAACAGTGTGTTGGCAAATTTGTTCATTTGCTTTATCAAGGTTTGAGTTTCTCTCAGGAAGTGTTCTCTGGAGTTTTCACTGGTTGCTTACTGAGTCTCTTCAGCCTATTTTATGGTTCATAATAATTTGCAAAGTTTCTCACCATTAGAAACTATTGTAGCTAGATGAGATTTTAGCTTTTCATATACTTTGGTTTTGTGGCAGGACGTTGACCTCTAATCAGCACAAATAAGCATTGCCTTTCCGGTAGAGGAAGAGCTGGGTTAATAAAGACAGGAAAAAATGAGATCACAAGACAGAAGAGGAAGATTGAGAAAGTCACGAGTGATGGATGACTCTGAATGTTGCATAATTAGTTTTTTAAATAGTTGGCATATCTATTTTTTCAGTGGTTTTTGTGTAAAAAAATATGAATGTATGTTTTAGAACCTTTGAAAGTTTGAATCACGTTTTTAATCACCTTTTGCGGTGCACTTTAACAGTCCTGCGGCATGACAAATGCAATTTTTTTGGTATTTTTACATTTGTGAATAGTGGGTGCTAAGATGTTCTAGTTTTTAGTGCATCGCCATGGGGTTGCTAGATTGTTCCGGGTTGCCAAGTAGTTCTGAACGCTTCGAAAAGTATTTGAGGAACCGTGAATGTCTGAAGCACACACAGAAGCAGGATCTTGAATCAACATGCTGAACTTGGATTTGTTTTTTTGTTTTTTTAAATGTGCAGTAGTGGTAGCTCAAATTATTCAATATAGTCTCTCAGTCTCAGTTAACATGGTCATAAAAATGTATAGTTATGCAAGAATTGGCAGCAGTGTCTAAAGTTTAGGTGAGGTATAGCATTTTGCCATGGTGAAGTTTTTCTTAAATAGCTTGTTGGATTTTGAACATTATTAAGACTCTGGCAGTGTCTGGTTAATAAAAAAGATCATCAAGTGTTTTACAAAGGTTGTTTTTTCTTATAACATTTGGTAACTTTTGCTTCCGTCTGTTGAACGGATAACATGCATGGCTGTAGTTTTGAGTTCTTCCAGTGAGTTGGCACATTTGTGTGTGTTTGTTTTAAGGTGTGTTTATGTGTGACTTAGTCACAACTAACCATGCAGTTTCAAGAAGGTGACATTATTCATATATTGTTGTGATAAGATCATCATTTCACTTTATGCATCTGTATCTTATGGTCTCAAATAATTCAATACCTACCTAGATTATTCAAAAATTGTTCATGTCGCCTCTGCAGTGCTAGAGTGTTCTCTGTGGTTGCCAAAGTGTTGCTACGTGGTTGTTGTGAGTGTTTAGCACATTGCTATCGCTAAATGGCAGTGAGTGCAGTGTATAGTTGTGCAAGAATTGGCAGTAGTGTCTAAAGTTTAGGTAACTGACGCTGGTAGATCACGTGACTATATATGAATTTCATTCATACTACCCATATTAATACTATATAGAACATACTTTTTTTAAAGGTCTTGCAGTAAATTCCAATTCAAAATCAAATGTAGCACATACTCGTATAGTATGTGATTTTGGACGCACCATATATATTTTATAAAGAAACTCTTCTATGGTGTTCAAAAGTTACCACCCCCCAAGTCTCTATGATATTCTGGTTTCTAAATCACTCTCATCTTATTGTTTGTATTGTTCAGCAAGTGAAAAAGTCTGATTGCTTGGAAAATGAACAAGCTTGGTTCCCTCTGTGTTGCTCTGTCAGAGGATGGGAGCAGTGAGCGCTCACTGGAGGAGATGTCATTCGGTCGACTCCTGCGACGTGCATCATCCAAAGCCTCGGACCTTTTGACGTTTAACGTGGGCACGGGGGGATCACGGACCGTGCTGGATGGAGAGATCATCTTCTCCAAGAACAATGTGTGTGTGCACCCGGCCGAGCCCCTGCCTGGACTACCTGAACATCACCCAGGTACCACACACACACCCATAATCTACAGTACACCTGTATAAATGATGGTCATATGATCAGTAATGTTTTGCCATTGTATGCCATAAGCTTCAGCAAAAGTGTCTTTATGAATTAATTTATAATGAGTTACATTATAGCTGTAAAACATCAGCTTTTTGCAGATATTGTTGAGCCATGTTTAGATACAGAACTGTTTAAAAGTTTGGGATCGGTAAGATTTTTTTAAAATGTTTTTGAACGAAGTCTCATGCTCACCAAGGCTGCATTTATTTGATCGGAATTACAGTAAAAGCTTAATCTAATATATTTTAAAATGTAATTTATTCCTGTGATCAAAGACGAATTTTCAGCATCATTACTCAGTCTTCAGTGTCACATGATCCTTCAGAAATCATAATAATATGCCGATTTGGTGTTCAAGAAACATTTCTGAAAACGATCAATGTTGAAAATAGTTTTGCTGCTTAATATTTATTTTGGAAAAACCGTAATACTTGTTTTCAGGATTCTTTGATGAATATAAAGTTCAAAAGAACAGCGTTGATTTGAAACAGAAATCTTTTGTAACACCATAAATAATTTTTCTGTCAAATGTATAAATGTAATTTGTCCTTGCTGAGTAAAAGTGGGCTATTAATTTATTTACAGGAGTAAATAAACAGGTGTAAAATTACAGAACCAAGTTTGCTTTTCACTGTTATTTGTCACTAACTGTGTCTTATTTAGAAATGTGTTTACAGTATTAATCTAGAAAGAATTTAATCTTTTTAAAAAAAAAAGTTGTGAAATCATGATACATTTGTGAATATATTTGATATCTTTTTGTGTAAAAAAAATCAATATTATGTTTTTTTCACAGTTACAGATTTCTCTTGTTATTTTGCTCTAGACCTGTAGATTCACAGTCTTTTTTTGCATTTGTATTAATATTTTATTTTTTTTATTTTAATCTGTAAAATAAGAAGTAATAGTGATGCAGTGTTGTTCTGCTTGTGGATGTCTAGTTAAAAAGTAGCCTTGCTAAAACATGCCTCAGATAAAACTCTTGCAGAGATCTGATGCCTCTAATAATCCCAGCACCTCTTTCAGGTTACCTGTGTGTGCACCTGGAGAAAGACGAGACCCTCGGCTCCACCCTCATCCTCACCTGGGTGCCCAACTCTCGCATCCAGCGGCAGGACGAGGAGGCGCTCCGTTACATCACGCCCGAAAGCTCACCTGTCCATCGCAACCCCCGACGCCGAGCCCACCGGAGCCACTCTCGCCCGCCGCCCGCCCCTGAGGAAGAGGAGGATGAAGAGCCGGCTTTACAGAACCAGCAGCTTTTGGAAGAGGGCGATGAAGGCTCCTGCGAGCTCTCTGCGGACGAGGTGAGTCGCGACAGCACCCTCGGCTCGGACTCGGACACCTTCTCCTCGCCCTTCTGCCTGTCTCCGGTCAGCGAGGCTCTGGGCGAGAGCAGCAGCTCTGTCTTCCTGGATAATGAGAGCAGGTGAGAAAACATATACATGCAGAAATACACAGAACTGAGGATAAAAGGGTTTGCATTTGTGCAACACAGGGTCATTTGAAGGCTGTAAACATCATAGATATGGTCAATGTAAACATAATAGATCCCTGTATGAACCAAACCCATATTAAGTGTTTGCTGCCAAAAAAGCTATTTTTTTGTTTCATCTGACCACAGAACCCATCCCGTTTGAAGTTCCAGTAGTGTCAGTTACTTTTCAAAAATGGTATGGTCAGATGAAACAAAACAAAATAGCTTTTTTGGCAGCAAACACTTAATATGGGTTTGGTTCATACAGGGATAAAAAAGTACCCCATGTGTAAAATGAAATACTCTGCTGTACCTTTAAAGTGCCCCCTATTATGTTATTTTAATGTTTCCTAATGTTGTTCCCTTTCGAGAGGTCTCTCCTATTGCGTAAGTAGCTTACGCTATGGGAAAACTCCTTTTCTCGAGAAATATTGAAGTCTTTATGTAAAACGCATTGCAGCTGCACAGCATACAGCAGTGAGCGAGGCAGCTCGGTCATTGGCTGTGCTGCGGCAACTGCACGAACCTATGACTGGCAAATCTGAACACGCTTCCAATGAGCGTGCTTCGCGCCCGCGCGCGTCAGAGCCCGCCAAGATGGGCGTGGCCAAGGGTTATATATTGGGTGCCCCGTCGTCTGAGTTCTTTAGATTTAATCTCCTTCAGCAAAGACCATTCTCTTCGCTGGATCCTCCTGATTTTTGGAGTCTTTTCGCCGCCGCCGTCGACAAGCATACAGCAGGACTGCTACGAGGACGCCGGCGCCTTCAGCCGCCTTCGAACGCCTTCTGCTAAGCCATCCGGCGCGCATCACCTCATATCCTTTTTCAAAAAGCTATAATCAAGTGTTCGCTCCCGCGACACTTTTTCTAAAAGAGCAAATTAAGGCATTGTTTCAAATGCCTTCCTGCGCCTCGTGTCGAGGCCTTCTTCCGGACGGGGATCGTCACATTATCTGCACTCGCTGCCTGGGTCCGGACCACGCAGAGGCTGCCCTTACTCGAGGCGGATGCCCCGAGTTTGACTCCCTGGGCCTCACCGAGCTGCGCGCTCGCTTCGCCGCTTTCGCCGCGAAAGAGCCTGCCACCACCATGCTACCGTGCGGAAGAACCCGCCCGCAGCCGACTGGACGAGTGGTTCCTGCAGGGGCGCCGGCAGGCCCCTCGTCAAAGGCCCTCCCCTTTCTTCCCGGAAGTTCACGACGAACTCACAAAGTCGTGGAAAGCCCCTCACTCCGCTCGCCTGAAGCCTTCTTTCTCTTCGTCGCTTTCCTCTGTGGACGGCGCGAAAGAAAGAGGCTACGAGGGAAATCTGCCCCTCGAGGAGGCTGTGGCCAACCACCTGTGCCCACCCTCCACCGCTGGATGGAAAGCCAAAGCTTCTCATCCCTCGAAGCCCTGCCGGTCTACCTCAGCTCTCGCCGGTCGCGCATACGCCGCCGCCAGCCAAGCTGCGTCAGCGCTTCACTCCATGGCTGTCCTCCAAGTTTATCAAGCCAAACTTCTCCGCACCATGGACGAATCTGGACCTGATCCTGAGGCGTTCAATGACCTGCGCAGCGCCACCGACATAGCCCTGCGAGCCACAAAAGCCACTGCCCAATCCATCAGCCGTGCTATGGCTAACCTGACTGTCCTTGAGCGCCATCTGTGCCTGACGCTAACAGAGATGAAGGATGCAGATAAGGCGTCGTTCCTCGATGCGCCTATCTCCCAAAGCGGCCTGTTCGGACCGGCGGTAAGAGAGTTCGCCTCAGCAGCAGCGAGCAGCAA
Source organism: Tiaroga cobitis (assembly GCA_030578255.1). Classification (NCBI taxonomy): domain Eukaryota; kingdom Metazoa; phylum Chordata; class Actinopteri; order Cypriniformes; family Leuciscidae; genus Tiaroga; species Tiaroga cobitis. The sequence goes on from CM060593.1 coordinate 38,866,899, forward strand.
AAGCCGCCTCAGCAGCAGCGAGTCAAGACGGCACCTCCCGTCTCTCAGCCCAGACCTGAAACTGACTTCCGACGCCGCTCGCGCTCCGCCAACAGGAAGCAACCGCCCGAGCGACGGGGACCTCGGCCCAAGATTGTGCTGAACCCGGAGCCTCGTAAGTCTTCCTAGCTATAGGGAGAATAAGAGAGAGCACGTGTCTCGCAAAAGCCGGACCACTCTCTCCAAAACGTTTAAAGCATTACCCAGTCCCCTTACAGGCGGCTGGAAATGTCTGTACAGCAGCCAATGGGCCAGCCGCACAGCTCGCTCACCTACAAACAAACGCCGTTTTAACGGCGACACACATAAATCACATAAAGAGTCATTTTCTGCCTGTGTCATTAAGGGGTCACGTGTCCACACTAAAGTGCGCATTCCCACATATCAAAACTGTCAAAGCAGTGCCAAATGCTTCCCCAGCTCAGGCTGGACGCCCCATAAATGTAGATCGTGTGCCCACTGTCATGTATGCACCACTACACATAAGCACTGTTCCCACAGTTATAAACACTTCCCCAGTAAAAGCGGGAAATTCTATCAAGGTAGCGCGTGTGCCTGCTGTAATGCACGCACCCCTACTCACAAACACTGTTTACATGGCCAAAAACCTCCCGCCACGAGCGGGAAGTTTTATGAAAGTGGCGCGTGTGCCTACCACAGTTTATGCACCCCCACCCATAAGCACTGTCCATACAGTCTTAAACATTTCTCCAGCCCACGCTGTGAGCATTACAGATGTGGCGAGCGTGCCTGTAATCTCACACGCACCCCTGCACTCGGCACTCAACAAAGCTGCTTAGCGCGCGCCCGCGCCTCTGAGAGCTGTAAGCTCAGTGTTAGCACAGAGCGATTCGCCGGCGGGAGCCATACGTCACTGCGACACGCCCCCAGCCAGCATTCAGGCCATATCTGTGCGAGCGAAAGCTTGGGAAAATATCCCCGACATGCCGAAATGGGTTTTGAACATAATAAAACACGGTTACTCACTTCAATTTGCTCGCAGACCACCCCGCTTCTCAGCGGTGGTCGAGACGAAAGTGAGAAAAGATGTTTCACATGTTCTACGCACCGAGGTGCTCAAATTGATAGAGAAGGGCGCTATAGAAACTGTTCCTCCCTCTATGAGCGAGGCGGGTTTTTACAGCCGCTATTTTCTCGTCCCGAAGAAGGATGGTGGTCTCCGCCCCATCCTAGATCTCAGACATCTGAACAAAGCTTTAATGATTCGCTCGTTCAGAATGTTAACAACCAAAAATTTCCTCGCGCAAGTTCGCCCGGGGGATTGGTTTCTATCAGTGGATCTGAAAGACGCTTACTTTCACATTCCGATAGCGCCTCATCACAGGCCATTTCTGAGATTCGCTTTCGAGGGACAGTCATACCAGTACACAGTACTACCATTCGGCCTATCACTGGCACCCCGTACATTCACGAAATGTATGGATGCAGCACTTTCCCCCTGAGACAGCGGGGAGTGCGAATACTGAATTATCTCGACGATTGGCTAGTCCTAGCACAATCAGAGAGTCAGTTAATGACACACAGGTCTTGGATTACCAGCCATCTAGAATGCCTGGGTCTAAGAATCAATTTTGCAAAGAGCACGCTATCTCCCAGCCAGAATATTTCTTTTCTGGGAATAGTGCTAGACTCAGTGCAGAAGACGGCGCGCCTCTCATCAGAACGCGCGCTCACTATTCGGCGCCTTGCAACATCGTTCAGAGCGGGCACGCGCGCCCCGTCAAGCAATTTCAAAGGATGCTCGGTCTCATGGCCTCGGCATCAGCTGTACTCCAGCTAGGATTGTTGCACATGCGTCCTCTCCAACGCTGGCTCAAAAGCCGTGTCCCCACTCACGTGTGGCGCTCGGGCCACTTTTTAATCAGAGCGAATCACGGCTGCATAAAAGCACTGACGCCCTGGAAAGCTGTCGAATGGTATCAGTCCGGTGTGAGTTTGGGCGTGAACACAAGGAGAAAAATGATCACGACAGATGCCTCCAAAATAGGTTGGGGGGCCCTTTACGAGGGCAGGCCTGTCTCCGGCTTGTGGTCAAACCCGGAGAAGCGCCTACATATAAACTGTCTCGAACTGAAAGCGGTCGCTTTGGCTCTCAGAGCCCTGCTTCCGTACCTGAAAGACGAGCACGTCCTGGTCCGAACGGACAACATGACGGTAATCTCATATATAAATCGCCAAGGTGGACTCAGGTCGAGCTCCCTGCACTCGATGGCCAGGGAACTCATCCTATGGTCCCAGTGCAACCTGCGCTCGCTGAGAGCAGCGCATGTGCCAGGTGTCCTGAACCAGGGAGCGGACATGCTGTCCAGAGACAAAGTTCTCCCAGGAGAATGGTCTCTCCACCCCCTGACGATTCAGTGGTTATGGCAAACCTTTGGCAGAGCAAAGGTCGACCTCTTTGCCTCCAAGGAAAATGCACACTGCCCTCTCTTCTTTTCAAAGAGCAAGTCTGGCCGAGCCGCCCATTGTATGCCTTCCCCCCGATCGCGATGCTACCTCAGGTCATCAGTCGGGTCAAGGAGGAGAAATGTGCAGTGCTCCTGGTAGCCCCACTCTGGAAGAACCAGACGTGGTTTCCAGAACTGATGCAGATGATGCAATCTGCCCCATGGCCGATTCCGCTGAGGCTAGACCTCCTCAGGCAGGCCAACGGGATGATCCTCCATCCCCGCCCCGATCTGTGGGCCCTCCATGCATGGCCCCTCAACGGGTTCCCGGGAACCTCCCCAGTGGAGTGTTGAGAACCATCACTGAGGCGCGAGCACCCTCTACGAGGCGCTTATGTGCCCAGAAATGGAAGGTGTTCAGTGACTGGTGTAAAACCAGGAACCTGAATCCTGAGACATGCGAGGTACCGAGCGTGCTCGCTTTCTTACAAGAGCTGTTGGAGGCAGGCCGCACCCCCTCCACGCTCAAAGTATATGTGGCTGCCATAGCGGTGTCACACGATCCTGTGGAAGGACGCACACTAGGGAAAAACTACCTAGTTGTTCGTTTCCTGAGAGGCGCCAGGAGGATAAATCCCCCACGCCCCCCTTCAGTGCCGATCTGGGACCTGGCCATGGTCCTGGACGCACTCAAGAGTGCCCCGTTCAAGCCTCTACAAACTGTGCACCTTAAACATCTCTCGCTCAAAACTGCTCTCTTGCTGGCTCTCGCCTCAGTCAAGAGAGTGGGCGACCTGCACGCGCTGTCATCAAGCGCTACCTGCCTGGAATTTGGACCTAACGACAGCAGAGTTGTCCTTAGGCCAAAACACGGGTATATTCCTAAGGTGCTCTCTACACCCTTCAGAGCACAGGTGATGATATCTCTGGCCGCGCTATCGTCTCCAGCAGACGAAAGCGACGCTAATTTACTCTGCCTGGTCAGGGCGCTCAGAGTATATTTGGAACGTTCTGCCCTGTTCAGACAGACAGAGCAATTATTTGTATGCTTTGGCGGCCGCACCAAAGGTCTCGCTGTTTCAAAGCAGAGAATATCACGCTGGATAGTTGATGCTATAGCGCTGGCTTATGAAGCCAAGGGCCTTCAGTGCCCCTTGGGCATCAGAGCTCACTCTACGAGAGGCATGGCCTCCTCGTGGGCGTGGTCGAGTGGGGTACCCATTCAAGATATTTGTGCGGCAGCAGGCTGGGCCTCACCGTCAACATTTATCAGGTTTTATAACCTACAGGTCCCCTCATTGCATTCCAACATACTGTCGGTCTAACTATGTATAGGCTGGAGTGTGTATATGCTGAGCATTATCTCCTCCCTTATAGGGTCCGTCTCTGACTGACTTAGAGGGTTTTTTATGCATATCAGTACATAAAATGTGCTTGTGTGTTTTTCCACTGGACGCCCATTGGGCCGTTCTACATTGTCCCTTATAAAGCCCGCCTTCAGCCGGCTCGCTGGATAATTACTTTGCTAAAGGCTCAGGCATCGGCCTCTGGCTATAATAGAGCGAAGTCAGCACGCACAGCGTTTTACATGGTGTTCCCATAGCGTAAGCTACTTACGCAATAGGAGAGACCTCTCGAAAGGGAACGACTCGGTTACTAACGTAACCTCGGTTCCCTGAGAGGAGGGAACGAGTATTGCGTAAGCTGGCGTGCTTGTGCTTGGTCAGTTCGCTTCAGTCGATTGAACCTAAAGAACTCAGACGACGGGCACCCAATATATAACCCTTGGCCACGCCCATCTTGGCGGGCTCGAAGCACGCTCATTGGAAGCGTGTTCAGAGTTGCCCCGTCATAGGTTCGTGCAGTTGCCGCAACACAGCCAATGACCGAGCTGCCTCGCTCACTGCTGTATGCTGTGCAGCTGCAATGCGTTTTACATAAAGACTTCAATATTTCTTGAGAAAAGGAGTTTTCCCATAGCGTAAGCTACTTACGCAATACTCGTTCCCGCCTCTCAGGGAACCGAGGTTACGTTAGTAACCGAGTCGTTTTGGAGTCTCCTACAACAGGTTAACCTGCATCAAAGGTCAAAAAACGGTTTTATTTCCTCATAATATACATTTGCACATCACCGCATTTTCAATGATTCTCAAACGACTCGTCAGATGAATCAATCTCTCGAAATCCCTCCTTTCAGTGAGCACGTACAGCTTGCGCGTCGAAAACAAAAACGCCCATTGCCATAACGACATCAGCTCTGCGTGTCCTGAGGCTTCCTACGCCGTAAACTAAACAGACTGACGAACAATGACGTCGATTATACCATATCAATGCAAGCACGAGTCCGATGATGAAACATTGTTAGAACTATTCATTCAACCCGAACTTCTATCGCAAGGACGACTCAAGCAGGACGTTTCTCAGTGATACACTACTTAGTTTGAGGTACATTATGAGATGTTGCAACTTTAGTTCCTTACCATCAGCATTAACAAGTGCAAGTCCATCAACAAACCGATTATTTTACTTGTACTAATTTATTTACTGAATATTTTTTTAATATATTGTGTTGAACATGTGGAAACTGTATCAATAACAGTGCATGTATGAAATGTATACATTAGCCGAGCTCTAGCGTGAATGACTGATGTAACATAAACGTTGGTAAAACAAATCTTGCTCCATGCTTAATCTTTCCTCAAAGTAGTGAGAACGACAGAGAATCTGCATTAATAGACACAGTTTTAGGTAATTAGTGTCCCACAGCTGATCAGCAGAAGTATTTCAGTAAGACAGTGATAACGTTAACCAGTTAGCAGGAGAATAACACAATATAAAACTCAAAACTAAGTATTTTGAACACCATCTTTCAAGAGCAAGCGGTTTGTAAATCCTGCATTGAACTCCGAGATTTGAGAAGCAGTCGTCAGTAAAATAAAGGGAACACAGCAAAAGTTTAGGATTACACTGCTGTGGTATCGTGGTAAAGATGAATTTTTAACCACTGATTCTTCACATGCTTGTCCTTGGGCAGTGAAAAAAACTGGCTTTAACTTCACATTGTAGAGCACAGCGTCTTCTCGACGTGATGCTGTCCAGTATCCACAGGAATCAGCTGCTGGTTTGAGGTTCAAGTTTTCCCCGGTGTCTGCGCGCGCAAATTAAGTGAACGGGCAATATGCTTATGTTTAATCTTGACGTCACGAAGAAACGGCTTAGGACTCGTTTGAAAAACGATTCATTTCATTGACTCAGTCGACTCTTACTTTTGAAAGACAATAACTTTATATACGGTGCACTTTCAGATTTAAAACTTTGCAGGATGTTTTCATTCACTTAGAGCTATGTTACACACTACATGAAAGGTCATTTTCAAAAATCCATATAATAGGGACACTTTAATGCTGAGGGCCTAATTTTCTGCCAGAGGTCCTGGACATCTTATTCAGATACATGGCATCATGGATTCGATAAAATACCAACAGATAAAAAATCTAAACCTGACAACCTCTGCTAGAAATCTTCCATCAGGACAGTGATCCAAAAACAAACATCAAAATCAAAACAAAAATGGGTCACTGAGCACAAAACCAAGCATCTGCAATGGCCATCCCAGTCCCAGACCTGAACCCTATAGAAAATGAGTGGGCTGAACTGAAGAGAAGCAGCGCCAACATGGATCTGGGAATCTGAAGGATCTGGAGAGATTCTGTATGGAGGAATGGTCTCTGATCTCCTGTCAGGCGTTCTCCAAACTCATCCGGCATTATAGGAGAAAACTCAGAGAAAAAGGAGGTTGCAAAAAGTATTTAATAAAAGGGGGCAAATAATTGTTCCCAATGTGTTTTGGAGAAAAACATTTATTTCATAATGTGATCCCCCCCACTTTCAATTATTTTACACAAATAAAAGGTTAGATTTTTTTTAAATAAAATATCAAAAGGATAAACAATGCAGATTTATTTTTTACAGCCATCTTTGATCATATTTACCAAGGGGGCAAATCATTCTGACCAGCACTGTATATATAACCATTATTATTTGGCAGAAACTGCCATTTGAATTTATGTCCTGGTGCCTGATAACTCATTTATTTATTATTACGATTATTTATTTGTGATCTTAAATTATAATATGTTTTTATCATCTTATCAGACCATGTAACATTTTGAGTTGATGTTGCGTGTGAGGCGTTGAATTGCACCAGGTGTGTTCAGTGGATGTTAGATGTTCGCATGCGTCTGTCATGCTGCTGCAGGTCTGTGTGTAGTAAGAGGAGCTGCTCAGAGCTTATTCATAATTCATAGATCAGCTCAGCATGACTTATTACATTTTTCAGTACAGCATCATGTGTTTCTGCTCTGAACCTCTACAGCATCCTGTGATCACAGTCTCCCATAAGTGTTACCAGAGATTTAATGATATAACGCTTTTGTTGTAAACATAAACAAGAGTTTTTGTATTGGAATACCAGCATGATTACTGATTAGTGTATGCGGCATGACATTTTTTTTTTAAAGTATGTGGATTGACACATTATGCAGCAAGAAGTATGTTTTAAGACAAAATATTTATATTTGCTAACCCAGAAGTAAATATATATTTTTAAATTATGTATATTATATATATATATATATATATATATATATATAAATTTGATTACATTTTATTTAAATAGCTATGTTTATGTTTTACCGTATGTTATGTTTATATATATATATACATAAAATAAACATAAAATAATGAATAAATAAATAAAGTAAACATAGCTATTTCAATAAAATATAATCAAATTTGCAGGGAAATCCTGTTTACTGTTTTTCACCGTAAATAGTATTAAAATTATTTTAAAATTTGATATTTAAATGTTATTTTCTGAATATAATACACTGAATATTATATACTTGTAATGCTCCACTGTGGCCACATGGAGGAGACATTACTGGGTGATGTGCATGAGAGAGCGAGTGTTTCAGAAGTGCAGGTTGGCAGGGAGAGATCTAAGTCTGTGATCGTCCACAGATTCCCTCCCCCTGCTGCTTCATCTAACATTCCCTCTTTCACCATGATTTCCTCCCTTTATTATTTGGCCTCAGTTGCGGGGGTGAGGCCGGGACACGAGCTGCCCATCGTATCATAAATATCAGTGGTGTGTGTTTGACTTGAGACTGTGATGGACTGCTTCATTCCTCTGTGTTCCTTTGGGTGGAGAACGTTCTCTTTGGCCTGTTTTTTTTTTTTTGCCATTCATTCATTTTCTGGCTTCCACTTCCTCTTTGGATCCTCCTTAATGTTTATATTTGCCTGTTTCTGGCATCTCTTTTAATCTGCCTGTGTAGTGTTCATCCTCCTTCTCTTTCTCACTCTTACTTGCGAGTTTCATACTAGATGTTTTGTTTCCCTCCTTCTCTGTTGTTTTTCTTTTTCTCCCTTGTCATGGTTTGGCTCGCTCAGGATTTAAGGAATATGAAATCATGAATGAATCTTTGAGACCTGTTCCATATTTGTAGCGTTTGTAGTGTATACTTTGTAGCGTTTTCCACCCTGTCTCTGATTTTTAGCTAACACAGGCTGTTTTTCAATATGTAAATGACCTCTGTTATGATTGGCTAGCCTCTTATTATGTGAAGATAGAATCCGCACTAAGTTGCTGAATGCTGATTTTCATTGTAAACACGGGTGATCATATCATATGTAAATGTGCTCATGGGTCTGTCAATGCTATGGTCATTTCTAAATGACCTGCTTTATTTATATATTTGTTTACAATATTTCTGTGTCTACTTAGTACATCAAACTCTTTCGTTTCATTAGAGCAAGAAAACCCCAGGTTTGAGAGACAGAAAAGGTGGAAATGAAATCAGTCCGTGTGGATGGCAGAGGTATAAAAGCTCTAGATCCTGGGAGGTGATGTTTTGCTGAGGATGATGTAATTGTAATATGTTAACAGTGTTGGACCGCTCTGGCTCTGGGGGAATTTGTTTCAGTATGATGTAATAAACAGCCCCTGAGGGGTAGTGCCTGTCCCAGTGGGAGTTCAGTGCCTGGAAAAACTTCCCTGAAGAGTCGCACTGGTACAGATTTACCGGTTATTACAAAGATGGATGGATAGTTGGATCTCTAACCTTAATTTATAATTTTCCTCCTATTCCTAACAATCCATCCATCTATCCAACTAACTAAATAATCAACCAACTAGGGTTAGTTCAGTTTAGTTACCTTATTTTGTCATGTCTCTCCTGTTCCTAACTAACACCTATATTGATATCCATCTAACTAACCAATCAATAAGGTAATTTATTTCTACAAATGTAGTTTGTTTGGTTTAGTTACCTTATTTTCTCTTGTTTATCCCTTTACTTACTAACATTTATGTGGCTATTCATCCAAATCAATCAACCAACTAACTTCCATATAGTTGGATAGTTTGGTTTAGTTAGGTTACTATGTTTTTCTCTCTCCCAAACCAACGTTTATGGGCATATCATCAATCTATCCAACTAACTAACCAGTCAACTCACTTCTATCTTTCCATAGTTGGTAAGCTCAGTTTAGTTACCTTATTTTCTTATGTTTCTCCTGATCTTAATTACTATTGATGTGGTTATCTATCTATCCAACTATCTAACCATTCAACCAACTACTGTAGCTTCTATCTGTCCATCTAGTTGGTTAGTTTAGTTTAATTACCCTGTTTCTCCTGTTGCCTACTAATATTTAGGTAACACTTTACTTGAAGGGGTGTGCATAAGACTGACATGACACCTTCATAACCATGACATGACATATGTCATGAATATGAAGGAGGTTTTATGCATGTTTATGACAACTGTCATTAAGTGTCTTTCGCTCAATAATGACATTTTGAATGCAAATATGACATTGTTTAAGATGTCTTTGTTATGACATCTTGACATAAACCAATACATCATAACCTGTCAGTGCCTTTGTCATGACAACTTGACATTAAATTAAATTAAACTGTCATGTGGTTGGTTTTGACATTGGCTGTCATGAGGCCGTTATAACTGTGTCATGAATATTTTTCGTGACCTCAACTACAGTGGTACAAATTGAATTTGTCATTAAAAAGTTATAATGGCTTCATGACAGCCAATGTCAAAACCAACCACCAGACAGTTTAATGTAATGTTAACCAATAAAGCTAAGTGGTTTCTTAAGTTTGATAATTAATCTGCTAGGTCATGTTTATGACAGGTTGTGTTGTCTTAGTAATGTCAAGTTGTCATGACAAAGACACTGACAGGTTATGATGTATTTGTTTATGTCAAGGTGTCATAACAAAGACATTTCAAACAATGTCATGTTTGCATTAAAAATGTCATAACTGAGCGAATGACACTTAATGACAGTTGTCAAACATGCATACAATTATGATGCATACATGTCATGATTATGAAGGTGTCATGTTAGTCTTATGCACACCCCTTCAAGTAAAGTGTTACCAATATTAATATGGTATACATTAGAGCTGTATGATTCTGGATAATCTGAGATTCACACAATTTTTTTTTTTTCAAATGGAGATCACGATTCTCCCTCGGTTCTGAAGACAACTAGTCAACTATTAAGTCAACTAACTATTAAGACAACTAACTATTCAATCAATCAATCAATCAACCAACTAACTTCTACCTGTTCATGTAGTTGGTTAGTTCAGTTTATCCACCTTATTTTCTCCTGTTTGTAAAGCCACCGAGGCTCACAGAGTAGAAAACACGGGTCTGTAAAGAACATGAGATGTAACTTTGCACCGTGTGCTCTCTGTCACGGCCTCAGCCCGCCATATGGCCGCGTGTGTGTGATCCTGCTGTAGTGTGGACTCTGAAAGACCTCTCAAATACCACATGACCCATAAACCTTCGGCTCCCAGAGTGGATCAATGACAGGGGACGTGTCTGAAGGTGCGTTTGGACTGTTAGACGTGCTCTGTTAGAGAAAAAGACGAGCGTGAGAGAGATGCAGAGGTCCCACGGTTCAGGTTACAGCTCTGGCTACAGCAAGAGGTCGAGAGACAGTTACAGAGAGACTCGCACAGCAAGAGAGAGAGAAGAGTGCTGTCAGGGGAAATTGGCTGCCAGGCTGCTTGATTTGTGTCTCTGCTTGGCTCCTGCCAGCACAATAACCTCCCAGCATTCCTCTCATTCCTCTTCACTTCCAGTGTCCTCACACACACACACATGCGCGCGCGGTTCCATACCTACAGCTGTCGTTGAATTTCACACTGAAAACTCAACGGCAGAGCGGATGAATTCGTTTGCAGATTTACAATAGAGAGAGCAGCTGAATTAAGCTGTCACGTGGAGCTCATCGAAAAGGTTTTAGATAGTTTACGCTTAATTAACTTGATAGAAAATGTTAATCAAATGAAAATAGCTGACTAAGAAGTTGTTTTTACATGCATTTTATTCATAGAATATATATATAGTATTTTAGTATACATATATATATCTATATATTCTATTTTTGAAGTCTCTTAAAGGCTAAATGAAATTATAAATAATCATATTAGATTATATGTGCATTATTCAGTGTTATTTCAAAGGAAAAAGCTTTTGTTTTTCATCAAAATGTACATAGGCCTATTTCACATCTGAAATGACTTTGTTTGGTACCACCTGCACATCTATGGGTCATATAGTTTGATGTCTATGTTAAACATAGCCAAATAGCCATTTAGGTTTTGGTTTAGGAAATTGTCAGTCAATTCGAACTCGATTATTGCATACACTGTAATGCATTTTCAAAATTCAATCAATTCCCAATGGATCTTTTTTCTTTCTCTTTGTTTTATTCAGGAATGCATTTCAAGAGTTAAATGGGTCGCTAGTGGCATCTGTTTTTTTGTTTTTCTGCGGTGCAATGAACACCTAATGTAATTGTAAAAATAATCAAATAGATAATTGTTAATATGAACAGAGATTATAATACCATTTCCAGGGAGTGCGATGAACCCATGGCTCACTCGACAAGCTCCGCCTCCAGCCTGGACAGCCACGCCCCCTCAGACAGCAGCCAATCACAGGGAGTTCGGTGGGAGGAGCAGCAGAAAGTCATGGCGTTAGAGCACCTGTGTGGGGTTTTCAGAGTTGACCTGGGTCACATGAGGTCACTGCGTCTCTTCTTCAGGTCAGACGATTTTGATTTTAAAACCCTACTTTAAAAGAAAAAAATTGTTTAAGTTTCCTATTTATTTGTACTTTCTGAAATGTATATCACTAAATGTAATAGTCTCTAGCTTTTTGTATTGCTATATTTTCGACTGTTGTGTTAAATCTTTTTCATAAGGCTCTGTTTGTATTATGAAACACCTCATATATTTAATTCACCTCCTTGTATTATATTACTGTTCTCATTTTAGGGAATTTAGTTAGCTATTGCTGCAAGTTATACATCATTATTCCTTAACCTCAGGCTGATTTTGTTCAAGATATTAATGTATTTCTGAGGTGTGAATAAAAATCTAATGTTTCTGTGGTTTATGGAAAATATGCATTTATAGTCCTTTTTATGAAGAGGAAATTCAATATAATAGATATTGTTACCAGTTAAAAAGAAAAAGAGAAATCATCATAAAGGTACTCACAGGAACAGCACATCCTGGCCCTTTAGTGAACTGGTATCACTGTTCATTTTTCCCGTGATCTCCTGGAGTCTTGTGTCCAGACCAGCCTTATGAGAGTGCTTGTTTTTCATGTGTATGTGTGTGTGTGTTTCAGCGATGAGGCCTGTACCTGTGGGCAGCTGGTCATCGCCAGCAGAGAGAGCCAGTACAAGATCCTTCACTTCCACCACGCGGGGCTGGATAAACTGGCCGAGGTGTTTCAGCAGTGGAAATGCTGCAGGGAGACACAGCTCAAAGACCAGGTTTGAACAAACACACATTATCAGTTTTAAACATCATATGAACAACACAGACTCTCATTTACAGTACACTAACATTCAACAGTTTGGGGTTGGTAGGTTTTTGAAAGAAGTCTCTATCCTCACCAATGCAGTAAAAGCAAAATACAGTAAAAGCAATAATATTGTGAAATAATATTACAATTTAAAACAAGTGTTTTATATATGAATATATTTTCAAATGTAATTTACTTCTGATGACAAAGCTGAATTTTCAGCATCATTACTCCAGTCTTCAGTGTCACATGATCCTTCAGTAATCATTCTAACATGATGATTTGATGCTCAAGAAACATTATTATTATTATTATTATTATTATATAATCGTTATTATTATGTTAAAAACAGTGGTGCTGCTTCATATTTTTGTGGGAACAGTGATTCATTTTTTCAGGATTCTTTTATGAATAGAGTTCAAAAGATCAGAACTTATTTGAAATAGATCTTTTTTTGTTTCAGTGTGAAAGTCTGTACAGCTTTTGATCAATTAAATGCAACCTTGCTGAAAAAAAACTTCTGTAGTGTTTCTTGGCAGTTATTGGTTTAAATGAAAATAGTTAAATAAGTTATCGTTAAATTAAATAATTAAATACAATTAAAATAAAATAAAATAGTTATGGTTATTAAAAAGTAATTAATCAATTAAGAATGAATATGGCCAAACACATTTAATTTCTATAGAAATTATTTATTTTTTAATCAATTTGTTATTGGTTTTATAGGTCAGTGTTAGATTGTATCATAAATATCAGGACTATACTATTCATTAATAATAAATTCACAATTAATATTAATTATTTGCATATTACATATTTGCATATTATTAAGCCTGCACAACCCTAGTTATGCCTTTTCGCTGCTGGAGAAACAATTGTTTTCGATAATGTGAATAAGACTATAGGGATATTTATTCAGAAGGTTAATGGGCTTCATTTTGGACTCATGTTGTCTTAAATGTTACACATTTAGTTTGAAATATGAACATAAGCGTATTAATTCTATACACGTTATTGCTCATGCATTTTCTCTCCTGTTCTACCTCTTCCCGCTCCAGGTGTCGGATGAGAAGTCGTGCATGCAGTTTTCTATCCGTAGACCCACGTTACCGTCTGCCGAGATGCACCCAGAGGAGCGCCTGTATCGGCGGCTGGACGTCAGCTCTTGGCTCCGGCATCTGAACAACAGTGGCCAGGTGGTGGAGGACTACAAGCTCAGGAAGGTCAGACTGTCAGTCAACATTACTTGTCTGAGTTGCTCTTTTCAGCTATGTTAAATTGGAATGGCATTATGGCTCTTATTGTAACAATGTTTGTCTGACATGTTAACTTTAGCTGGAAAGAACATTATTCAAGAACCGCTATAAAGCCAAAACAATCTCTGTTACCTTAAATTATATGTTTATCTCTGTAAAGCTGCTTTGAAACAATCCATTGTTAAAAGCGCTTTATAAATGAATATGACTTGACAAGATGACTTGACGTGTGGATCATGTTTAGGGGTTCTGTTTAATTCTGACGGGCATTTCTATCAGGCGATCTTCTTCGGGGGCATCGATCCGTCCATCCGTGGCGAAGTGTGGCCCTTCCTGCTGCACTACTACAGCTACGACTCCTCCTCTGAGGAGCGGGAAGCCTGGAGACTGCAGAAGCGTGTGGAGTATCAGGAGATCCAGCAGAGGAGGTTAGTGCCTAGACTCTTACGAGAAAAGGTTCTATATAGAACCTTCAAGAGTTCTGTTTTCCCTCAACACTGTTCCTGTGTCCCTCCTCGAACCGCTCTTTTGTTTACGGACAGGAAATTTCGGTTCAACTCCGACCCTAAACACTTGCTGGTCTCGAACGGTGCTGTCTATGGCGTTGCACTTCATTGCTCTTTATATTTGAATCTATAAATCTGTGCCTAAAATTAAGGCTCGCCAAGCACCAAATGCGAGTAACATTGGCCCGTAACATTTTTATGAATCTAACAATGCAATGTTGTGAGAACATGTACGTTAACGACGCTTGGGACAGTTAACGAGCCAGTGCTGCATCGTCTCAAAGGTTTAAGCCTTGCTGATTTAAATATTCAAGCGCGTTTAGTTTTCGGAAGTTTTCTGTGTGCAAACATCCAAAGTGCGCGCCCAGAAAAGGTCCATTTAACATTCGAACAGACATATTCGTACAACATTTTGTCAAAAAATGCCCGTCTCTGGTAAACAGCTGAGAAAGATAACACGTGTATCATTATATTGGAACCGTGCATTCGGTCTTTAAGTGACAACAGCGTAATAATCCTGCTGCCATCTGTGTCATTAATGTTAATCAAACAACAAAGGAAAAAAAATATGACTCACTGCTCTTGACTGAATAACTTTTGTAACTTTAATAAAGATTAATCTCCGTAAAATATTTACAGTGGAGAGACTATGCAGTGTTATTTTACATTTGATAACTTTATTAAATGTATGTATCTGAAAAGTGAATTTTCACTGGTATCTAAAATTTTGATGTCATAACTGTCTGTTTTTGGAAAAATAGTTTCATGGCCGCTAAAATATATTTATGGCCAGTAAATTTTCTTAAGTCACCGGCTTTTGGCAGGTGTGGCAAAAAGTTAGTTTTAGGCTCTGTGAGCGCGTGAGAGAGACTCAGTTTGCGAGAGAGCGATTGAATCAGCGGTTTAAGTTTCACTATCTCCAAAAAGGACAGATGAGAGTACCGGAAGTTTATGCAAGAATCACTCCTGGTGCTGTGAACAGCAAAACAGAAGTGCCCCATTGCTTGCACAAACACCGGGATGTGCACTGTTTGATTTTAGACGGGTTATAGTCAGGTAAACAACACATAGCAGCATTACGTCACTGTTCGTTCCTCAAGCCAATGGAAACACGCAGCCGGTTTGTGACAGGCTCGAAGTTTGCCTGGCCAAGAACAGACTCTGGCTCAAGAACACAAACCATTGTGGTGGAAAAGGGGCATCAGGTGCTTCATACCACCATGGGATCATTTAATGGATTTAGTTTACATTTTTTTCATTTTAATTATATTTTATGAGGTCATTCAATGCAATCATTAACCCATTTATACAATCATTTAAGACATTCCTCCTTATAATATAGAACCTTTTTGAACCCTAGGGCTTTATAAAAGGCCCAGTTTAACCTTATGCTTTCCCAACTTTTATATTCATCAAAACATATTTTTGTTTTAGTCATATTCTCATGTATTTTACATCTGTTTTACTTTTAAATTGATGTATTTTGCAGATAATTTTATCCAGTGCATTCAAAAAATACATCTTATCAATATAAGTGTTTCCGGTTATTTTCCGTGTTCTGCAGTCGATCTTTAGGAACGTGCTTTTGTCAGAAATGTGCTCTAACTGTTTTTTTGTTTTACAATTTTGATAAAAAGGTCCAAACCGTACAAACTTTAATTCATAATTTAAACATTTTTAAAATGATTTATAAACCTTTTGTTTATGAATAAATGAAGTATGTTGTTGTAGACTGTTTTTACGGAGCCTTTAAAGGGATATGGTGAAAAAATATGTGCTCAAAAAATATATGAGATGGAAAGAAAAGTGGTATGTCTATGCTTTTGTGTTCTCTCGTTGGAGTTTTCCAGGGGAATGTAAAATTTTTGTGAATGAACACAAAAGCATGGAAGTATATATCTTTCCTCCCATCTCATATTTTTTCCATCACCATGTTCCATCAGGGTCTCCATATGTTGTAGATGTGGTTGAATTCAATTTAAAGAATTGAGATTGTTAGGGGGGTAACGGTTATAGTCGTGAAGTTCAATCAAAAAGAAGAATAGTTTACAGTTTCATCGATAGAGTGATCGTCAAAGTCTCACAAGGAGGTCGCAAGCCAACTCTACCTTACACAAAATCATAGGGCATATATTACATCATTGTAAATCTGATTGGATAAGTGAACATAAAAGCCTAAACAATTCCACACATGTGAGCAGATATAGGTGCCTATCGCCATTAGTCAAGATAGTTGTCGTCCGGTCATTAGATTTAGGTCTGTGGTGACCTCGTAGGTTAGCGAAGAGCGCCTGTGCGTCTGTGTGTTGTTCATCCCAACGTCCAGAATCTACATAGAATGTCAGACGCACACACACAGAACACCAACAAATAACAGCTCACATCAAGGCTGAAGAGAGCCTGAGCTCCTTATTATCAATTCAGTCAACCAAAACATGATGATAAAACATTCACTCGTCAGGAAGAAAAGCAGATAAATGGCATTTGCTCCCTAGGAAAGAAATATGCTGGAAAGAATACATTTAGTACAACAGGTAAAGTTCTGTATAGCTTGACCCTCTGTCCAGCGAAGAACCATATGTGTCCACGCTGTCTTTAGGATCCCTCCATAAACCTTTCTACTGATACCAGAGAAAGAGACAAACGGCCTTATGGGTTACGTGTCCTGCGTGTCCTGCGTGTCCTGCGTGTCCTGCGTGTCCTGCGTGTCCTGCGTGTCCTGCGTGTCCTGCGTGCAAGATCTCAACGCAGGATTGGAATGCACCTAAAAGAAGCTGGTCACTTACATGTATTTAAGAAAATATAATTTCACACGCTCAAAGAATATAGAAATGATTATGTGATAATGGATATATGCTCACCTAAAGGATTATTCGGAACACCATACTAATACTGTGTTTGACCCCCTTTCGCCTTCAGAACTGCCTTAATTCTACGTGGCATTGATTCAACAAGGTGCTGAAAGCATTCTTTAGAAATGTTGGCCCATATTAATAGGATAGCATCTTGCAGTTGATGGAGATTTGTGGGATGCACATCCAGGGCACGAAGCTCCCGTTCCACCACATCCCAAAGATGCTCTATTGGGTTGAGATCTGGAGACTGTGGGGGCCATTTTAGGACAGTGAACTCATTGTCATGTTCAAGAAACCAA
This sequence comes from Tiaroga cobitis, assembly GCA_030578255.1. NCBI lineage: Eukaryota > Metazoa > Chordata > Actinopteri > Cypriniformes > Leuciscidae > Tiaroga > Tiaroga cobitis. The sequence continues at coordinate 38,884,182 of CM060593.1, forward strand.
TTTGAAATGATTCGAACTTTGTGACATGGTGCATTATCCTGCTGGAAGTAGCCATCAGAGGATGGGTACATGGTGGCCATAAAGGGATGGACATGGTCAGAAACAATGCTCAGGTAGGCTGTGACATTTAAACGATCCCCAATTGGCACTAAGGGGCCTAAATTCCCCACACCATTACACCACCACCACCACCAGCCTGCACAGTGGTAACAAGGCATGATGGATCCATGTTCTCATTCTGTTTATGCCAAATTCTGACTCTACCATCTGAATGTCTCAACAGAAATGAAAACTCATCAGACCAGGCGACATTTTTCCAGTCTTCAACTGTCCAATTTTGGTGAGCTCTTGCAAATTGTAGCCTCTTTTTCCTATTTGTAGTGGAGATGAGTGGTACCCGGTTGGGTCTTCTGCTGTTGTAGCCCATCCGCCTCAAGGTTGTGCGTGTTGTGGCTTTACAAATGCTTTGCTGCATACCTCGGTTGTAACGAGTGGTTATTTCAGTCAAAGTTGCTCTTCTATCAGCTTGAATCAGTCGGCCCATTCTCCTCTGACCTCTAGCATCAACAAGGCATTTTCGCCCACAGGACTGCCGCATACTGGATGTTTTTCCCTTTTCACACCATTCTTTGTAAACCCTAGAAATGGTTGTCCGCGAAAATCCCAGTAACTGAGCAGATTGTGAAATACTCAGACCGGCCCGTCTGGCACCAACAACCATGCCAAACTCAAAATTGCTTAAATCACCTTTCTTTCCCATTCTGACATTCAGTTTAGAGTTCAGGAGATTGTCTTGACCAGGACCACACCCCTAAATGCATTGAAGCAACTGCCATGTGATTGGTTGATTAGATAGTTGCATTAATGAGAAATTGAACAGGTGTTCCTAATAATCCTTTGGGTGAGTGTATTTGATTATTGATTTTTATAAAGGAAATACATAAGCATTCAAAAGGATATATGATTATAGATATATTTGAAGAGACAAGGGATTTCACGATATACTCAAGAATTGCCTGTATTGTTGATTTGAAGCACATTGTTGGATCATTATTTTTTTGTGATCGTGTTTATTTTTGTATAGTCGTATTCTTTTTCAAAAGTATGTATAAATTAAAATGGTTTCATTGTCATCATGATGCATATTTGTTGACAAATGTTTTCATCAGCAATTTCACTGGCAAGCTTAAAATTGAATTGAAATACTATATAATTCGTTCTGTTTAAAGCCTATTAAACTGTATTTACTGTAAAACCTCTTTCTTGTACTCTTCAGCATATTAACTGTTCATCAACGACTTCTAGTTGCTAGCCTATCTCCCCTCTGACTTTTGATGACCTACAGTATGCGATACACCCAGTTGTTAGATTGCTCACTTTTGTTTAAATTGGCTGGCTGACATAACCTTTTGTTTACAAAATGTGATATTTCTGCAGTCTGAAACTGGAGACTTTCTATGTAAACTGAGCCGCTGTGACCCATCAGGCCAGCTAATCCTGAAGCTTTTCTAGTTAGCTAGATTGTGTTTGGGTTTGTGGTTGGTGAATCATTTATAGCCTCAGCATGAAATGAGTGTAGCTGTGGCTTTAGTACACATTTAAACCACTTGCTTTTGTTCTCAGTCGTATCTCTGCTGCAATCTGATGAAAACGGTTGGCTATTAAGCATTATTTGGCTGGCTGCAGATAGTCACTTTTGTTATTTCAATAACCAGAATTGCTCAAATTGTCAACATATGTCCTGGCAACAAATGTCCTGTTTTCCTACTTAAATATAGGAATCGATGAACAACGACATTTATTACATGGTCATTTGACAGTTAATATTACTTATATTTTGTCTTTTTTTGTATGTACATCAAGTTTTTACGTCCACTGTGAGTCTCTGAAGGATTTTCTGGCAGCTGTGGTGTCAACCGAGCCATAACCAATCAATAATTGTGTGCAGATGTATGCACTCGGTGGCTTAATGTGTTTCAGAGGAAATAATTAACTCAACAATTAAATCATTGTCATGCCATTGATAGACCGCTTATACTTGTGTTTCAGATTAAAGGACATTTTCCTTCTTTATTTCTAGCACAGCTGCAGTATACATATGATACTATAGCACTTTAAAACATTATTTCATTATAGACTTAATTATAGACAAAATAGACTTAATTTAAAATAAAAAAATGTAAAAATAAATCACTAAATAAAATACACTGTTTTTAGCTGTCAGTTAGTCACAAAGATGATTGTGTGCGTGTGTGTGTGTCTATAATATACATATATATATATATATATATATATATATATATATATATATATATATATATATTATATAACAATCTTTGTAATTGACTGCCAGCTAAAAAATTCTTTTATTTATTTTATGATATATATATATGTATATATATGTGTGTGTGTGTGTGTGTGTGTGTGTGGAATTCTACCACAGTTAAAGAAATTAAAATGTCTTAAAAATAAATTAAAATTAAAATGATTTGAAATATTGTAAAACATAAAAATATAATATTTATATAACAAAAGGGTAGTAAAAAGTAAAAATATGTACAACTTGTAAAACAGGATTTCAGTGTTCTTATTGAAGCGTTGAATTGTAGGAATGAATGTAATAATGTCAACACTCTTATTCTCTTGTAGTGATTATTTTTGTATATATTTTAAAAATTAATTGTGTGTGTGTTGTGGTGTGTTGTGTGTGGTGTGTGTGTGTGTGTGTGTGGCTGAGCAGTGAGCGCTCTAAGCCTCAAGAGGCCAGAGGGGGAGTCAGAGAGCGATGTGGGAATAGTTCATACAAACACAGGTCTCGAAACACTTACATGAAGTTGCATCAGGTCTGGCATCAATTCCAGCAAAACAAACAGTGTTAATGAAATCCCACCTGCTTGTTATGAGAATGTCTATAGCCAGAGGGGCCGCAATGTTTCAGGACGGGAATGTTTCCACGTCAGACACAGTGCTTGATGTTCTGTTCTGTTTTCACGTCAGACACGGTGCTTGATGTTCTGTTCTGTTCTGTTCTGTTACCCCCCTTTTCTCTGTTCTTTTTTCCTTCCTTTTTTCTTTTTTTATATCATCTGTTTTGATCTTTTTTCTTTTGTTTTAATCCTTTTTTTTTTTTTTTCTGTTGTGAGTCCCTTCTCTAGTCTTGCATCGACTCTTCAGAACTGCCCTATTTATTCACCTCATCTTTTTTGTTTGTTTTTTGTAGTGGTTGAACTCTTCCGTTTCTCCATTCCCTGTACAGGCTGTCCATGACTCCAGAGGAGCACAGTGAGTTCTGGAGGAAGGTCCAGTTCACTGTTGATAAAGATGTTGTCAGAACTGACCGAAGCAACATGTTCTTCAGAGGAGAGAACAACCCCAATGTAGAAATCATGAGGTTAGAGAACCACTAACCATTAATCCATCTTCCCAAAGAAATATTTGTGTACATGGTTAACACTTTACTGTAAGGTTCTATATGTTAACATTAGTTAACTGCATTAAGTCAACATGAACTAAACATGGAAAATACTAGGAAAGCGTCGGTCCGTAACTTTTTGGGGTTAAAAATTATCCAAAATAAATTTTTGAACATGTACATAACAGCCAGTGTCCAAAACTCTCTGCTTGCCTTCAAATTCAAAGCGGTAAGCTTGTAATAATGTTTTTAATTCCAGTGGTACTGGTGAATTTCCGCGGGAAAATCGAGCATGTCTTTGCGTCATTACGTCACATCTGTACACATAAAGAAGGTGTCTCGGCTAGTAGGCTATATTGCGAGTGAGGATGTTAATAAATAAATATCGGAAGAGCTTTAAATGTTGATGCAATGCTGATGTTGTTAACATTAACAATTTGAGTATAATTTGCACGGTTTGACGTGATATGATTATCGATCGTTAGATATAATCAGCGCGATTTACTGCAATGCTTTTTTCAGTTAGTTGGTCAGAACAAACATGGATGTTACTTGTTCAGATGACAATTTAGGGTGAAAATTATTATGTTGGTCATACTTCCAAAAAGTGTAATCTGTGATTCTGACTGCCAGTATTCAGACCGGCGCGGTGATTGACAGCCGCACACTCTCCTCAAACATTGTGTTCATCCACGCTGTGCCGTGCCGAAGTACAACTCACGTAAAGTTGATAATTCTGCGAATGACTGCAATTGCAGATTTTGAACAGAGATGGCGACAAAGAGGAAAAACTGCGGACTGCAGCTTTAATTTCGACATTTACTAATACAATCTTAAAATCAAAAGTTGCACCTGTTAATATTATTTAATAGACCGGAGTTAACATGAACTAACAATGAATATTTGCATAATTATTAACTAAAGTTAACAAAGATTAGTAAATACTGAAACAAATGTATTTCTCAATGTTTACTTAATGTTAATGCATTAACTAACCGTAACAAATGGTACCTTATTGTAAAGTGTTACTGTTTATATTTGAAAACATCATGTTGACAGAATTTTCTAGAATTGAAGCTGCTTAGTCATACTTTAAAATGCCATTATTATATATTAGATTAGATTAGATTATAGATAGACTTAATAAGGATTAAATTATTATAAACATGACTTAGTAATAATCATATTATGTTATCTAATTATCTTAGTGTCCAAATAAAATTTGAGGCCACTGTGTCTATAAATTAGATCTATATTTTCATGTTTGGTTATGGCTATTTCAGTGTACTATGTAATAAATCTGTGGCATTCCATTAATGATATATAATAATTGATTCAACAAAAAGCATGTGCTTGTTTTACATAATTATTTATTTAAATAAGTTTCACTGAAGTTGTATTTTTCCATCTCTCTCCCCCAGACGTATCCTGTTGAACTATGCTGTGTTTAACCCAGACATGGGCTACTGTCAGGGCATGTCAGATCTGGTGGCTCCTCTTCTGACGGAGATCCAGGATGAGAGCGACACGTTCTGGTGCTTCGTGGGTCTCATGGAGAACACCATCTTCATCAGTTCCCCTAGAGATGAGGATATGGAGAGGCAGCTGGTGAGGATCTCTCACACGTACAACTGCCTAGTCAATGGATAATTCACATCTTAGTTCTCTCTTATATAGTTGTGATTTAAGAGTAAATATTGTTGTTGTTAATATGGTTATGTAAATATTTACTTATCTTCATTTACTAATTAATTTTGCATGTTATTTCCTATTGTTAAGTTACATCACATAGATATTCTAAACATTTTAGTGGTTTATTTGAGGTTTTATGTTATTTTTAGCTTGAGTTGAGTCGACTTGTTAATCTAACTCATAAACCAATGTAGAAAGATACATCTAAAGCGAAGATTTTAAACTAGAAGAGGAAGATCGTAAGTACGAGGGCAAGCTATTCCATAATTGAGGTGCTGCCACCGAAAATGATCCCCCTTAAGTTTTAAACACGTCTTACAGGTACAGACATCAACAGACATTGGATGACCTTAAAGACCTATTGGTCTGATGGTAAGCAAGAAGATAAGATAAATAGTGTGGTGCCAAACCATTCAAGGACTATAAACAAAAAGTCTTAAATTGGATTCGATACTTAACGGGGAGCCAATGCAAACTAGCTAATACAAGTGTAATACGTTCCCACTTTCTTGTACTCATTAAAAGTCTGGCCAAACATTTTGGACCAACTGGACAAGAGAAAGACAAGATTGAGAGACCCCTAAATACAATGAATTGCAATAGCTGGCTAAATGGATAACAGTTTCCAAGTCCTTAAATGGAAGGAAAGATTTCATTTTTGGCAATCGCCTAAGCTGAAAAAATGCTTATTTGTTTTTCAAATTTGAGCATTGAGTCAAAAATTACTTTAAAATGTCTTGCTTGACAACGTACAGTGTTGATTGTAGGGCTAAGACATTTAGAAAGTTTTTGGTCCATCTGAACATACCAATATCCTAACACTTCAGTTGTTGTTTTTTCGCCCTTATGTTCTCGTCATGTTCTCATCTGATTTTAGCAGAGGGTAAAGCTGGATATTGTCTACATATCAATGATATGATGTCTGATGCTTATGGAAAATATTGGCTAATAGGAGCAGATACAGGGAGAACAAAACGGGGCCTAGAATAGAACCCTGCAGCACACCACACCACATGTACAAGGAAGAAAAAGGAGGAAAGGTTTTCAATAGCTTCTGAAATGTTCTCCCCTTAAGATAGGATGAAAACCCATTTAAAGCTGATCCCCTAATGCCAACGTACTGCTCAAAACGTTTTCTAAGTATTGAATGATCAATTGTGTCATAGGCTGCACTGAGGTCCAAAAGAGCCAGAATGACACATTTACCCAAATCAAGCTAAAAAATAAGTGTTTTTTTGTGTGATTTTTTTTTTTTTTTTGCATGACAATCTGCATATGTGTCCAGATGTACCTAAGGGAGCTCTTGCGGTTGATGCTGCCTCGCTTCCACCAGCATCTGACCCGGTTGGGTGAGGATGGGCTTCAGTTGCTGTTTTGCCACCGTTGGGTTCTCTTGTGTTTCAAACGCGAGTTCCCTGATGCCGAAGCCCTGCGCATGTGGGAGGCCTGCTGGGCACACTATCAGGTACAGCAAACTGGGGGGTATTCCAGAAAGCAGGTGATTATGCAGCATACCCGGGTAAGTTTACTCAGAGTAAACTATAAACCTCAACTTTCATTCCAAAAACGAAGGTATCTTTCAGGGTAAAGTAGCCATAGCAACTCTCTCAACAAAACCTGCTCATGCTCCTGTTCCAGGTTTAGTTTGTTTCAGAGATGTTCAGTCCATGATGGGGCTCGCTCCAGTGAGCGAAACAGATTTCACACAATATTATTATAGTTGTATATTATAACAGGTCATGTCCCATTTTCATTTAAAGACCTTAGTAAAATAACATTGCTTTATGTAATGTATTTCTGTAATAAAATGCATTTCTGGTGCACTGTTTCAACCCATTCTTCATAATATTATCTTGATGACAATTAAATCAGCAGAACGTGCATAAAAAAAGTAAAGATGGTGTTGAAAAGTTTTCCTAGGTTAAATGTTACGTATTATGTGGTAATGTTAGTTTTTCTTTTTCAAAAGAAATGGGAACTGAACTGACTGTATTTGACTGCAGAAGTTTATTTCTCTTTTATGATTCTTACTGTAAAGATTCTGGGAGATTTTGGGGGAAAGTTTAAACCAGTGCATGATGTGGAAATGAAGCCATGGAAAGCAAGACTAAGTTGTTCCTTAAATGCACTTCCGTTGGATAAAACAGGGGAACATGCTAATTCTTCCCCTTCAGATAAACGAATGGGTGTCTGTATCATTTTAAGGATCTGCAGAGTGTCTAATGAAGATGAGATGCTAATTATCATGCTTCCACAGAATCCATTTGCATACATTGGCATGGTAATAACGAGGTGATTTTGGGGAGCAAAGTGGTTTGTCTCCGTGTTGGCCCCTCATTTGCATGTCAGCATTTACTGCTTTTTAATTGGCTCATTTGGCCTTCGTGATTGGTCTAGCTTATGCAATCTGTCTTTCAATTGGTTGTTTTCGCTCAGTGTTTGGTGCAGGGTTTGCAATTGTATGTTTTCTGTGTTCTCTGACAGACGGACTACTTCCACCTGTTCCTGTGTGTAGCCATCATTGTGCTGTACGGTGATGATGTCACAGAGCAGCAGCTTGCTACAGATCAAATGCTGCTGCACTTTAGTAACCTCTCCATGCACATGAATGGAGAACTGGTGCTGAGGAAGGTATGAACACACACACACACACACACACACACACACACACTGACAGAGCTCCTCATGGTTATGTATGCTGTGTCTTTTTGTCATGCTGAGGTGATGCATCTCTCTACTGCTGCATACAAAACATATTTTTCTCACAGCAACAAATGTTAGCATGCCAAACCAGTTTTGGTGTCCAAACTAACATGGTGTCATCTCTGAAGAAATATTTCTCAAAAACAAAAATTGTCTCATAGTGATTATGATAGAAGCAGTCGCACCTCATTTTACCAACAAGCAGACTAGGTTGAGCAACTGAAAATACGTTCAAGAAATTGTTCGCCCAAAAATAAATCCTGTAATATTTTCTGTATTATTCAGTGGAACACATTAAAAAAGTTAATAAAAAAAAAAGATTCTGGCTACTGTTTTCAATATTTCAGCGTTTCTTAGCATTTATTTATTAATTGATTGATCTTCAATGTTAGTATTTTATTAATTTATTCATTGATTGATTGATCTTCAATATTAGTATTTATTTATTTATTCATTGATTGATTAATTGATCTTCAATATTTTTGTTTTATATGCTGTGTGTTACAGTTTAAAAACATTATTAGTCTTTTATTAATAATTAATCTCAGGTTTCTTTCCTGAATAAAAGGAAGTTGATTAATAATATAAATAATATAGTCTAATAATAAAATATAAAAACTACAGAAAGGAAAAAGAAAAAAAATTCAGAGAGCAACTTAAAAAAATCCTTTTGTGTTTCACGCTAGAAAGAAAGTAAGTTTGGAACGACATAAGAGTTAGTAAATTATGATGAAGTTATATGTTTAGGTGAATTATTTATTTTAATGAGGCACTGAAATGATTACTGAATGAGTTACCTCGACAAGTTATCTCTTGATATGTAGATTGAACATTAATTAATTTAATCATTTATTTTGCACATTTTATTTATTTACATACATTTATGCATTTGTCATAATAATATAATAAAATATAATATAATAAAAAATTTGGACCTGTTTTTGTCTGGTATTTTTGCAATTCCCTGCAGTCAATCTCTCTTTCTCTTTGTCTTTTTCTCTCATTGTCTCTAATCTTAGGCACGTAGTCTGCTCTACCAGTTCCGCCTTCTTCCCAGAATTCCCTGCAGCTTGCACGACCTGTGTAAACTGTGCGGGCCCGGAATGTGGGATAGCCGTTACATCCCGGCCATAGAATGTTCCGGAGAGCATCCCGACTCTCAGAGCTGCCCCTATGGAGGCACCGCCACCCCCGAGAGCCCACCCTTACCCAGCCCCAACCAGCCCAACCAGGGCAAGAGGGGCTCCAAGACACGAGACATTTTCACTTTCCGCAAGCACTCTTGACTCGAGCACGCCTCAGGAACGCTGTTACCCATAAGGCTTAGCCTCTGAGCCGCCATCCAGAGTGCTGGAATTTCAGGTTCGTCACAGCTGTACTTGACGTCTGGTGTGAAACACTGCCTCGTGCATCGATGCGTTCTGGGGTACCTATGTTGACGCCCTCTTTTGGAGGTTGAGGAACATCATTAACTTCATGTCACATCAATAATTCAAAAGTACAATTATCACAAACAATCAAGTGTTAGTCTTCATCCATCTTTCATGAAGTCACATCTAGCAAACTGACATCTCAGAATGTTTTTGCCTTTGTTTTTTATATCTACTATGTATGCATGTGTTAATGTTTGTGTGTGTGTGGTATGTCAAAGGAAGTTTGTGTTTTCAGTTTAGTTTGGGCTTGATCATTTATTTTTGTTTCTATTGTGTGCACTCCTTAACTATGAAACAAACCACCATCCAAAATGAAGTGGGATGCTGTTATCAGTGGCTCTCTGATATTTACAATCATCTATGCCTTTCATATCCTCACAATAAATATGATGATATATAGATGAGAACATATATTTCTCTTCTCATTGAGGGGAGGGGGGGGGAACATATTTCTCTTTCTGACATGATTAATTTAGTAGTTAAAGGAATAGGGTTCAGTCCAAGTTGAGCTCAATCTAAAAAAAAAAAAAAAAAGTTGACATCTCTTGTTTTCTTTCAAAATTGAGGTGGAAGCCGAAAAAAATGTCATTAGTAATTTGAAGAAACCTTTTTCCATAAAGTCGTACTATTAAAGTCACATGTTTTGGGCCAATCTGATGGACGTTCTGTGTTTAGCTAGGAAAACTATTAAATGAAATATTTAAGAATGAAGCTTATAATTTTATAAAAGCACAAAAACAAAAAAAAAAAAGCTCCGGTTACATTTTTTTTTTATGTGAGCTGTAAAGCTGTTAAAATAATCCTATTTACAGTCCATTAGGGTTTGAGTTGCATTAAGCACTTTTCTTTCACATTAAAATCATATTATCATGGACATTGTTTACATTTTGTGGCTATTTTGAAACAGTATTTTGAAGTTGAAATGAATTGGCCCCATTTACTTTCATTGTAAGCGCCTCATTTATTATATATATTTTTTTATGTAATTATTTTTTGTGATAATCAAACACGTCACAAGTACACTGTAAAAATTATATAATCAATAGGTTAAGTTATGACAGTATATTTTTACATTGCTTTAACTCACCAAAATAAGTTAAGCAATTTTCACAAGATTAAGTCTGTTTAATTTAATTTAAGTTGACTTAAACATACAAGTTGATTGTACTTAACTTTAAAGTCCCCTTGTAGTCAATAATTGTATCCCTTAAAACTTAAAGCCAAAATTAGGCTACATATTTAAATCCTTCATGCTTTAAAATATCTTGAATATAACTCTACACCCTTGCCTCATTTAGTATATGGAGTTCAATGAATATGCAAATTAGCCCCGCCTCCACTCCCTCACACCAGGGCTGTGTTCCAGTCCACTTTTAGACATGCACTTGCAACCTCCCTAAGCACTTCCCCCTCGGGGAATCCCTGCCACCATTTTGAAGTGCATTCCACTTTGTGAAGTGGACGAGGGAAGTTTATATGGACAGACCCTCGCTCCCTCGATTTTGACAAAGGGAGCGAGTCTACTTCATATGTACACTTCAGGCAGCTCCATATACCACAATGCAACACGATTGTGACGTCAACGCATATTGTGTTTAATTTTCCCACCACAAACAACTCTATGATATATTAATTATTTAAAAAATATATTTAAACAACTCAAACACACCTATATACATAAAGAATGCTGCATTAAACTATTTTGTAAGGGATTTTTTTTTTTATAAATCAACCCCATATAGTGGATTCTATGTGATCAAAGGCTTAGCACTTTCAAATTCAGCCCATTGCAAAGGTTCCGCCAGTAGTGGAACCCCAATTTTGCCCCAATTTTGGACTGGAATGCAGCCCAGCTCAGAGATCCACTTGTTGATGATCACACGTTGACGTGATTGGTTACGATGTAGTTTGTTACGTCAGAAACACCAGCAATTTCATACTTGTTTTTGAGACTGTCTTTGGTTCTCCGCAGTTCCAAAGAGAAAATATGCAATGGTGTTGACTTAAGAATTTGCACATGGTTTGTCTTAAAACATATTTAAAACACCAGATAGAGATATAAACAACATTAAAAGCTTGATTTTTTACCAGAGGATGACTTTAAGAGAGCACCTTTTTTGCAGTATAGCCTTTCTTTGTTTAACCTGGAAAGTTAGCCTAGCTACTTTTAAAATATTGTATACATTATTAGAATTAAAATGAATGAATTACCAACTGAGCATAGCCTACATCAAATACATATTAATAATATACATATTATGTAGGCCTATATGCATAGCCTAATATATATAAATCCTAAAAATTGCGATTTGCATTGGTGTGTGTGTGTTTTTTTGTTGTGAAATGTGGCAGAAGGTCTTAATCTTCCTCTCCAGAACAGAATGAGCTTAAATCCAAAAACCCAAGAGGGAGTTTGACTTTAATTAGTTTATCTAGTGATGGCGGTTGAATGATTCTGGTTGCACTCAGAGATTAGACACCGCGCGGTTGAGTGCGAGTGCATGAACGTGAAGGTGCCTGGCGTCTTTGCGGGTCCCCAGAGCCTCTTTTAAAGGCAGATATCGGCAAATTGCTGTCAAAAGGTAACATTCGTCTCTTTAAGACCAGCTCTGCCTCTCAACATGCAGTCTCCGTAAATGACGAACATTATGGGCTTTCGTTTAGCCATTAGGCGACCGGGCTGCTGCTCTCTCGAGTCTCAGCGAGCATTTAGGCACTGCCGTGCCGAGAGACCTAAAAAGGGTAATGAAATAATTAGAGGATGTGGAAGAGCGTGCTGAGCCCCTTTCCATTTATGTCATATGCCTTCTGCTTTACAGTTTTGTTTTAATGCGTCGAAGCTGTTGCTGATTGCGCTAGTTTAATTTGCTACTGTTGATCGAGAGAATATCATGTCTGCTTACTCATCTCCTGTTTTAGCAACATCAAATGACGCATATTAAGGAAATTACTGCTTATTTGTGAAAACGATTTTTTCAGGGTGATGCTCCTGAAAGAGAATATTTATTTCTGCGTCTTATTACGCGACACACAGAAAACGTTTCGTTTAATGTCAGCATGAAATAAAAATGGACAATTCTTGTTTGTTTGTTTGTTTGTTTGTTTGTTTGTTTTAATTGAATTTTAAACAGTATTTATTAGGATATATATTATTTTAAAATATTTATCCGTGGACATTTTTTTAATTCATGTGTCCATGTAGTCTTTAATCAATAGAACTTCCCCTAGCACCCTCTTTGTCATCTCTTCTCTTCTCTGATGACGTGTTTATTGGCGTGAGGGCGGGGCAAACTGTCGCTCACATGAGATCAACCAATAGCGAACCACAAACATCCAATCAATTCCTGATGGACAAAATCAAGTCCCACCCTACATTTTTTCCTGAAGCTATTTTACTCGGATAACTCAGATAGGCTACATCACAATGCTGACTCTAAGCAATTTGTTTATGTTTGTGTTTGTTTGTCTTAGCAAAAAGGAAGATCATAACAGTCTGATCAATTCTATCTTTTAAGCTTGTAGGTTGGTTTGCTGTTTTTATGTGTTGCGGGGCAGTAAATTAGCTTGTGTCATTTGGTTTCTGTGGACTTGCAAAAACGTCAGAACACATAATGGCAATGAACAAACTATTTTTGGTACAAACATGAACACACACACACACAAAAGCAAGCCATTTAGCCAACTAAAGACCCAGATAATGACAGCTAATATGAGCATTTAGCCAATGTACTGTTCAAATATACAGGTTGGAGGTTTGGGATAAGCTTTAATTTCCTTTGGCTTTCCGTAATGGCTTTCCAAGAATACCTTTTCCATTTCCTGTGAGTGAGCTATTTCAGGAAAGCTAAATCTGATAAAAACACGACCTGGGTAACAACATGAAGATATCATAAGCCATTTCATGTCCATCCTTGATTGTATTCCTAGGGATCATGTTGCTTTTATTAAATGAAACCTGTGTACTCGCTCAACATTACAGCTTTAATATTGCATTTGTCATGGATTATCACAAAAAAAGCTTTTTTTTTTAAATATCAGACCTTATGAAAGTGGCTTTCAGTGTGTGTGTGTGCACATGTGTGATTTCCACCCTGACCTACTTTTAGTATTTGGTTTCCCCGTCGCGGGTGTCCCTCAGACCTGCTGTGTCTCCTCTGCTGTCTTTGAATGGCAGGGCAGGTTGCAGATGAGCCCCCTATGGTGAAACTGCACTGACTTATTGCCCCTAATTATCAATTATCAGGGCCAGGCTGGCCCACCTGCAGCAAGCTAAACCCAGGTCATTTGGACCAGCCATGAGTTGACTGACAGCAAGACTGATGGGCCTTTCTCTTGGATTTCTTCGCATTAATCTAATCATTGACGTCAAAACGTCAGCATGTGTATATGTGTGTGTATATATATGTGTATATATATATATATATATATAGTTCATATAGTTCAGTCATGAAACTCTGGGCGCAGGCTGATAGGTCCATTACATGCAATCTGCTTTGAATGAGATTGCTTGCTCAACATTTAAATAGTCTGGTCCAATTTGTGCTGTAGTCCTGCATAGCGCCATCAGAGATCCTCTGAAACCCTCCACCTCCCCCAGATCCACCTGCCTACATCTGCTACGGGATGTATGCATGTCTGTTCATGCAGCAGCAGCAGATCTTACATGCTCACAGCAGTGTGTCTGTGTATCTATAAGCAGCAGAAGCAGGAGCATAGCACCAGATAGTCCACCAATATGTATGTAAATATTACTGCTAATTAGGTTGAGAATAATTAAGTTTTTTTTTATGTTTATCCTTCAGAAATCATTCTAATGTGCTCAATTATTAACAATGTAATATTTAATAGAGTAATTTTATCCGTGATACGGATTTATGAGTGATTCTTTAAAAGTTCAGAAGAACAGCATTTATTTGAAATAGAAATCCTTTGTAACATTATAAATGGCTTTACTGTCACTTAATGCAATTTAATGAATTAAAGTTAAAGTTTTAAAGATTTTTTTAAGTAAAGACTTACTTAACCTAAACTTTTGAATGGTAGTGTATCACAGTTACCACAAAAATATGAAGCAGCACCACTCTTTTCAACATTAATAATCATAAATGTTTCTTGAAATCATATTAGATTGATTTCTGAAGGATCATGTTACACTGAAGACTGGAGTAATGATGCTGAAAATTTAGCTTTACCATCACAGGAATAAATAATATCTTAAAAACTATTCAAATAGATAAGATTTCTGTTAAATTGTAATAATATTATAAAATATTTAGGTTTTTACTGTATTTTTCATCCAACAATTGCAGCCGTGGTGAACATAAGAGACTTCTTTCAAAAACATAATACCAACAAAAATTATTATTGACTTGTTGCCTATTTATATATATATATATATATATATATATATATATATATATATATATATATATATATATATATATAGGGATAGGATGGTAAAGTCAGAAAAAAGCAGTGTCGTCAGCAATTATAAAATTATCATTTCTTTGCACAAAAACTGGCTTTTCATTTGATATTCTCTCTTAATGAAATATTAGCATTTATTTCTGATCTTGCATTTTTGAATGTATTATTTTAGACCATTGTAAAAGATCCCTGGTTTGTATGTTTAAACGGCCTGATTAATGCATAAGAATACTTAATCCCAGGCTGCACTATTACACAATAAACGTTGTGGTGTGTGTGAGAGAGCAAAATAGAAATTCCCAAGTGTTTAATTAGCTGTTTACTCTGTGAATGCAATGTCAAAAATTAAAATGCACCTTATTAATCTGCTCTTTTGAACACAGTGTTATTTTAGTGTTATTTATACCTTATTTAGCCCCGCCCCTTTTCAGCGTTGCGCCTGTGGTGTTCGGTCTTCTGGTTTGTTTTTCCACAGCATGAAGGCAAGATCTTACAGATTTATGAATGAACCGCTCGTTTAAAAATCTTCCCAGTCTACTGGCATTTGTTATGACATCCGCTTCAAACATCACAATGCTCATGCTAACTTTATTTAACTCTACAATAAGTAAATCTACTTCACCAGATAATTGCTCTTCGACAGCGATGCCCTAGAAATATACACGGCTACCGCAAAAACAGAAGTTTAAAGACTCTCAAAGTTCAAAGTTTCTCTGGTGCATAAGGTCTATAGTTTATATAGTTTAAATAGCTTTTATTTCATATTTAAAGTTTTAGTAATTTTTTGGTGTTTTTGTCATTTTTATTAAATGTTTTTTTTTGTACTGTCTATATTGTTTTTATTAATTTTTATTTCATTTTTAGTTATATTAGTACAAGTTAAAATGAATGATCATGAGAAATGTTTCCTTGGCAACTAGATTAAATAAATCAGTTTTAAAATATTTTATTTAATTTCAAGCAACATTTTTTTTTTGTATGGTTTTAGTTTTAGATAACTATAATAACCTGACACAGACCCCAAAATATCAAACTTAAACTGATCCCCATCAAATAAACCATTTAGACTAAATGGTTGAATTAATTGAAATCATAGTTAGAATAATAATAATAAAAAATGGTTAGTGATTTATTTGAATAAATTTGTTTCTCGTTCAGAACTGGTTTTATGAAACATGATTATCGTGGATTGTATTGATACAAATGCATAGATATAATCATTATCGTAACAGTTTGTGAAGATTGTGAACTTGTTCACATCAAGAGCAGAGATGGGCTCTGCTGTTGTTCACATAAGAGGATTAGTAAAGAATACATTTAATTATTCAACCGTACAGGCTTTAAAATAAATCCTGAGCATTCATGAATTTCAATAACGAAAAATTAAGCTCAGCAGCAGAGAGATGTATCAAATCTTTATGAGAATTAAGCTGAAGAATGTTCCCAGTGGTCCTGGTGTGTTTCCAGCTGGTTATTTCCTTGGCGACGGTTTCCAGGGAGCTGCTTTTAACTCCCAGATCAACTCTTACATCAGGTCAGATAAACAAGAGCACTTGAGCGGTTAAAGTGCCCTGTAAATACCCAGACCCACCCATACTGTTACATCCTCCTGTGTTAAAGTTCTTATGATTATGGACATTGATTATGCATTCTAAATCAGATTCAGAATGATGGAAAAATTATTAAAAACGATGTCGTTTTGACTAAATAATCTCAATGTTTCTGCTGAATGTCATTAAATGTATATCTGTCCTTTCATAAGCATTCTTCGCCCTCCCTGCTCTATCTGAATCTGTTAATCGATTAGTACTGATTGGTCAGATTTTGATCAGCTGACAGCATTCAGGAAGGTCAGTTTAATAATTAAAATGTCATTTCAGGACTTTTTAAGGCGTCCATCTGCTTTGCACAAGTGCGTTTGTGTTGTTTATTCATTTTGTTTCCTCAGGTTATGGTCTTTCTTTTAGATCATATCTTTCTTTATCTTTTAGGTCTTTCACATGTTGTCTTGTACAATGCAGTTCCAGTGCTGTATTGAACCTACAGGCGATCGCCAATGTGTTTTGGAGAGAAGAGGTTTTCTCTCTGTATGATTATGAATCATAAGCACAGATGTTATCAAGTGTTTGAGGATCGTACACTGAACTCTTGCACAGATCTCTGTTGGACACCCACTCACACAGGGGATAGAAGGAACAGTGCTGATTTATTTATTTAATTGTCTTTTTTGCATTTGTAATCCGCCTGATTCAGGACTGAGGAAAGCCTAAACCAACCTTTTCCATTCGAATGATCTTAGACAGTTATTATGGTCTATTGTCTCTTATTTGGCCATCAAATACTGCAGTAATACTGAATTTATTGGAACTCCAAATGGGTAATTATCCGGAAATGGTGTACTTTGTGGAAGGAAATGTGAAAATGTTACTACTGAGTTGTTGTTTTTTGTTTTTGATCACATTTTTTTCTGTCACCCACAAGTAGGGCCATAAGCATATATACACATATACACAAATACAATTCTAAAACAGTCTCACAAAGTGCCATTCGTAACACTAATGCAAATCATATTATTTTAACCCATATAAGTTTAGGATTTGTACTTATAATGGGAGTAAATGTTCAATGTGACTTATAAATCGCACACAATAGCCATACTGAAATTCTATTAATAGCCCCCCCATGCTATTCTCTTTTAAAATGTTTTAGCTAACAACTGTTATAGAGCACTGTCATTTTTGCTACAATCTGCCATGTCAATAAAAATTTAAAATACTTAATTGACACATGCTGATTTTTTTTTTAAAACCCAAGTAGAGGCAACAATATATGAGACCAGACTAAAAAAATTAAATTGATAAATAATTTATACAAATTATATTAATAATAGTAATATTAATACTATATACTAATATTAATGAAAATAAATGTTGAAATGGTTATTTATAACACCATTAAGGTCCTATATAGCACTTTCAAAGCATGGTTATTTAGAGAAACTTATAAAAAGGGTTAAAGCACCATAAAGGGTTCTATTGTTACAAGCCGAAGAACCCTAATTTGGTACTGTTTAGAACCATTTTTCTTAAGAGAATATATTCTGAATGTTCTGAGTTTGAAATGTGGGTGTAGATCATGAATAGGATATATATTAGGGTGGCCCTTATTGGGGGGTATTTTGTGTGTGTGTGTGGAAATGTTAACCTCTCACCCCCTCATTTGTTTCTTCAATTCTCTATTTGTGCTCAATGCATCTTTTTATCAACAGGTACTCTTAAGTCAAATGGTTCTGAACAGTACCCAATAGGTTTCTTTGGCTTGTAACAATAGCAGAACCCTTTTTGGTGCTAAATAGAACACTTTTTATAAGCTTCCATAAAGAACCATGCTTTGAAAGTGTTATATAGGGACTTTTAAATAACCTTTTTAATAGGCTAATGGTTTATTTTCATTAATATTAGTATATTAGCGTCTTTATATTATAAATATCGTATAATATCTTGCCACTGTTTGGGTTTTACAAAAACAAACAAACAAACAAACATGTGGTAACCTACTTTTATTTTTTATTGACATGGCAAATTGTAGCAAAAAATGACAGTGCTCTAACAAGTGTAGTTAGCTGAATACATAAATAAATAACAATTGACATTGAACATGATATAGATGTAATGAAGACCACCAAGTTCCAGTGAAATATCTTCACAATCCTCTTTACGTCCTTCATTATGTGTGTATTCTGTGTGGCAGTTTCTCTCTGCAGACGATGAGGTTATACATGACAGCATCTGAAATTGATCTGGAAAAAAAATACACAATTGACTTTAAAGTTACAGTGCGTCTCTTCCAGTTGATTATGTAAAAATACTTATGTTTATGAAGGCCAAAATTAGCAATAATGGACAGTATGTGAACTCTGTACCGTGTTAGAGTCATGGGATAGGTCTGATCTTATTTATAATTATTCAGCTTATGTATCTTAAGTTATATAATCACATTTTATGAAAGATGTACCTGTTGAGAGTGTGTTGACAGTCTGTGTAGTTTAGGGTGACCAACAGTCCTGTTTTCCCAAGACATGTCCTGTTTTCACGTCCTGTCCTGGCCGTCCTGGCTGTTTTTTATAAAGTGATGAAAATGTCCTGGTTTTCAAAAAACTGCTGGGAAAGATCAGCTCTACAGCAAAATATAGATGGGCAAACAAGGAGGATGAGGAAGAAAAACAGGATAAAGAGGAAGAAAATTAAAGAGATATATATATATATATATAGGCTATATGTTGTTAGTTAATTTTTGTAAGTTTGTGAGAGCTATTTTTGTTCAATTTCGAAGTATTTCTTTTAGTTATTTATTATTTATATATTTATTTTTCTAATACAGAAGAGACATTATTTCTATCATTATTTCATTCATTATTTTTGAAACCTGTCATAATAAAACATGTTGAGTAACCTCTGAGAAGCCTGAATTTGTGTCTTGTAATATAACAATTTTCTATCCATGCAGGAGGCATAGCCTACTTTAAATGCATTGAAATTAATAAGGCATCTTTGAGTAAACTTCGAGTATCACTTGAGTATCAGTTTCCCGGGCTGAGTGTCCTGGTTTTTGGTAATCAAAATATGAGCTCCAGAAATAATGAGGTGGCTTTGACAGTTCCAGATTTGAAAAACAAAAAGGCGGGAATAAAGAACCCTAAACTCTAACACAAAGAACCGTTAGAGTGTATAAAGGGTTCTTCGGGAGGATACTATTCTAAATAGAACTGTTACTATGTGTCATTAAGACAGCATTTCAATTTCGTTTAGCACACCCAAAATGTAGCCTAAAGGCCTAGTCCAATCTCAGCGAAATTTGGTTTGTTTCCATTTCTCATGAAGTTGAGTGGATTGGGTGGGTCCGTGGGTGAGAGAAGAATATTTCAAAAGTAAAAAATATAGCCTATATATATGTGTGTGTGTGAATGTAGGGGAGTTGTTTGATTCATACTCACAGCATTGACGTTGTTCTGAGAGTCACAATCCTCTCATGACGGGGGTTCTCGCAGGGTATCCTTTCTGGTCGGGAACGACTCTGAAATCTCTATGACAGAAGAACATCGTGAAAACTTCTTGAGAGGCACAGAAGCGTGACTGGTGTTTGTGGGGGTTGATAGCCTACAGTGGGAACCGTATGTGACTCATTTGAAACGATGGATGAGCTGGCATTCGTGCCTGGCTCACCTGAGTGTTCACTCATTTAATTTGAGCTACTTTTATCTACATTTGGACAGTATTGTTTTATCAAATGCTGGAAAAATAGCTTATCGATTTTACCTATATATTTTGTCTTTTCCATCAGCAAACTATTTTCAACGTCGGGGCGTTGCTAGACCCCTTTTACTGGGGCACGTGCCCCAGTATAAATCTGCTGTGCCTGTGCCCCAGTAAATCTGAAGTTTGAGTTTAACAATTTATTTTATTTGTCAGTGTATTTAATAGAAATTATATTATAGGGTAATAGAAATTATCTATTTGCAACGCAGTAATAAAACAATCAACGCTTGTAAAAGCAACGCAGTTTAGCCGAAAACAGAAGCGGACCCGCGCGACAGTAATCCATGTCCGCGCGCGTCTGTTTCCTAGCAACTGCAGCGCGCGCACACATCTGAGCTCACCGAAGTACGGTGTTTTTGCACGCGTATAGATGAAGGCTATGAAAACATGACGAAACAAAAGTTTGTCAATAATACAAATAATCTTATTTTTATTCATTATTGGCTTAGATGGACTTCTCTACATGCCACACTCATTTACTGACGACCTACACCAGCAGTGATCATGTTTTGAGAAAGAAATTAATTTGACCCCCTTGAATTTCTGTTCATAGTGCAAAAATATATATACATATTTATATATATATATATATATATATATATATATATATATATATATATATATATATATATATATATATATATATATATATGTGTGTGTGTGGGCTAATTATTTTATGTTTGTGTCCAATTTGTGGATGAGTTAAAATAGTTTTGAATGTTGACAATAGCCTATGGATCATTCATTGCAACATTTATCCTCATTCTCATGTTTAAGAATCTGTTATCTGCTTGACAAATCATTTATGCTACTGCTGCCCACTAACATGCTTTTAAAGCTATATTTGTTGGCCTTCAAACACCTTTATATAGGTCCGAAAAATCCAAATTTCCCCTTGAATTTCGCCCCTGCCTGCAGCACTGTAGCACAGAAAATAAACACATTGTTGTGTTCTGTACTACTGTCTTTGATTGTGTGTGAAAACAATGACTCATTCTTTCGGATATGAAATTTATATTTAATTGACCTATCGGTAAGCCCCGCCCTCCTTAGTTACCGTTGCTATCTTAGACAAACAATGGCGGACCTGTGCATAGACATAATAAATACACGATGATTAATTAAAGTTCATCATAAACGTATTTTGCTCCTTCATGTGTAGTTTTGGAATGTCTATCTGAATCACTCGAGTAAATCGGTTCATCCAGTTTCTCATGTAGCGCTGCTAGGTTTCTCCTAAAAGGTCTTATCTTTTAAATGTAGCGCTGGAATGTTGTGTGTGTGTCCTGCATACACACGGTTTGATATGTTATAACCTAATGCACTGACATTGAGACACGGTCCAAGTACGTTTTCAGGCCACTGATGCATTGTAGCCTAGACCGTGTAATTCAGGGAGCATCCATTGTATGTAATTCAAGGTCATCCATTGTTTCTGATACTGTACAGTTTTCTTTCATGAAAATATTTAAGATGTCTTTAGGATAGAGGATGTCATAGGAGAACTGCCTCTAATCAGACAAATAAGTCTGTTGACTAACTTATTTAAGACGGAGTTCAGTCTCTGAGTTCTTGGATGAGCTCTTGAAGGAGAATGCGAGGATCTTGGCAGACCATAAATGTTTTGATTGTTCCACTTTCTGATAGCTTACTCAAAACACTGTAAAATCTCTCCAAACACCACAGATTTGTCTCTAAGCCTTCCACCGCTGATTACTGTTCTTCCACTGAAAATCATTGTTCACACGTGACATGGTCTCTCCAGGGAGCCAAAGTCTGCAATGAGACCCAACGAAAACCGGCCGTCCTTTCCATGACGCAGCAAAGTGAATAATACATGCAAAAGAATGAGTCTACTGCCGACCATGCCTTTTCTTGTCATCCACTTCACTTCCATCAGCAATGCAGGATTCATAGGATTAGTGTGTTTTACTCACTTTTAGGTGTGAAACTGATCATGCCATAATTGAGTTTGGTGCTCATTTCAACACTGCGGATTAGAGGTTGTACTGTAAACAGGAAGTGTTGCTTTGTGTTTTCATGCATGTTTGAAATGATCTTTTCTAAGTGCAAAATGTCTCATTCAGCAAATTGTCAAAATGCAGCACAAGAAATTGTAATTTGTCATTTCAGTATTGAATATATTCAATTGTCCAATACAACTGCATCATGCTGCAATGGATGATTGGAGTTTGGAAAACCCATTTTAAAAAACAGCTAAATTTTCCATTGCATCTCTAACTTGTGTTGGCATTATAGGTGGGATATTGTTGGTCCAAAATGTGTTATGTTCAAAATAATTTATTTTTCTTAGTCTGTGTGACTCAATAAGCCCCATGCGTTGGATAAAATGTAATTGTATGATCTGAGGAATGACACTCACTTCATGTTGTGAATGTGGACTTGGAAGAACATATTGTCTAAAGCCCAGAGAACAATTTGTGGTTTCTGAAATGAAGTTGGGAAAAGCAATTGTTGGCACACAACACAGCTGAGCACACATGGCCGTCCTCCCCAGCGTATAATCCCTTGTTTTTCAGTCCTGCCGTCTCCAGAGACCCGATTCGTCTGCTTCATTTTTCAATATTTTAACAAATAGACAATGTTATGCAGGTATTTCACTTGAAGTATTTTGAGAATTTGATTATTTTGAGAATCTCTTTTTGTTATAGAGACAAAATAAAATACAAATGACTCAAAGAATATACTTAATCATTTTGCTTTATGAAAGAACCTCTCGCATACAGTAAAACATCTTTCAGGTTCTGCGGTGTAATTTTCAAAATGCTTGTTCAGGGTTTCTGCAGAGTTTATGAAGGTAAAATTTAACACAAAGTGACAGAAATTTAAGAAATAAATTGAAGGGAACTCAATACATGTTCTCTAAATGTAAATGTTTAAGGAAAAACACTTCAGAGTTTGAAGTGAGAGTTTGTTACTTTACTTTTTAATTCATTTTATGAAATGGAAATATGATTTACTGATCAAACTGCAAAAAAGATTCTAAAGATTCCTAAATCAAGACACGTTTTTCAAATGTAAAATGAAATGAAATGTGAAGTCTTGTTTTCTGTGAAATTTATCACAATAAAGTTTATGACTAAAACAAGAACAAGTATCTGCCAATGGGCTCAGAAAAATCAGCTTAATTTAGACGTTTTGACAGATTAGAAGTTCTTATTTTAAGCATAAACTCACTTCATTTTATTACATTTTACAATACTTCATTTTACATTCGCACCTCAAGTAAATTTATCTTGATTTAAACTTGTTTAGATATTTGTATTGGAAAACAGTACAAAAATACTAAGGAAATATTACGTTTTTTGCAATGCATGCAACATTTCATGCCATGACTTTATGAATTTAAGACTATCTGCTTTGGTTTAAGTCCTTCATTTGTGTAAGTGCAAATTAAGACCACTCGCAAAACCCCTGTTGTTTCTTCATCATTTAGCTATTATTTCATTATGGTCTCATCGCCAATAATTCCGATTTTTCCTTCAGACAATTGTCATGCAAGGGGCTTCTGTTCATCCATTCATTCATGGTTTCCCTGCCTCATTCTCCTTCCTCTTTCATCCCTATGGCCTTCTGTGCACATGCCAGCGTTGCCATCGGCAACCACAACTAAACAGATGCGGCAAGTGGGAACACAACACCTGGAACTCATTAAAGGAGGATGGAAAGGGACGCCGGTGTCCCAGCATGGTGAGCCACGACTCCAGCCACACTATCAGGACTGACCAAAAATGTATAGCTCTCATATCCACGTGATTTTTAACGCAAGTCTTACTTCCGTGTTGCAAAATAAGGAGAATAGCTCTGTTTTCAGTCTTTAGGAATGCTGTCTGGAGTGTTTAGGATATTTTACAGGAACTGTTTGAGCAACATAGGGAGCACCTGGTCTCGTAAAATGTTTCTTTGGCCATTATACAACCTTGAAAAGCAATTACCGGGAGTAATGATTCCCATGAGGATGCTCTTCAGATCATTACATGAAGGAATCTTTTGGTTTTCTCCAAATATTAACACATCTGAATGGTTGGAAATCAGACTCTCTTATGCTCACGATTTTAAAAAACTGTTTTCTGTTAATATCTTTTAAAATGTAATTTATTCCTGTGATGTCGAAGCTGAATTTTCAGCATCATTCCTCCAGTTTTCAGTGTCACATGATCCTTCAGAAATCAGTCTAATTCAGCTTTGCCATCTCAAGAATAAATTACATTTAAAAATATATTCAATTAGAAAACAGTTATTTTGCAATATCACCCTGAGACCCATAGGAATTTGTTCTTTGACCCATCTTTTTGTTTTTACATCATTGCATTGTTTGGAGTATAAGAAACAAATGGCGGGGAGAGACGAAAAGTTGTTATTAATAATTTATGATATGTTTTGTCCTATGAGGACACCAGGAAAATGAAAACAAGACTCTATAACCTAAACAATGTTTTTTATATTACATTTTTATATTCAGTATACCAGACCATTTTTAGGTTCCAGGCTATTTTTTTTTTTCTATAACTTGTCTTCAGTAAAACAGTTATGAGAATAATATTGGAAGATTGGAGAATAGGCGTTTAGAGTAAATCAGGGTTTCCAGGACTTCGACAGCTCCAGGAAACTTCCACCTGATCCAAACTATGCACAAAGATTTGTACAAATATTCTTAACTATGGTATAAAAGATATTAATGTAATGAACACCATGTAAACATGGCCAATATGGGTTTTCCCATTAAATACAATGCATTCATTGTTGTATATTAGTGTGTTCTTTGGACAACACTTTTACAGCTGACACATACTTTTTTATTTGGCAGTCCACCACCTCATGCGATTCATGTGTAATGTGTAGTTGTCATGCAGTTATTCCAAAGTTAAACTGTTCTCATGAGGTGTGTGTCTATTTGTTGTTTGTGAAGAGTAGGTGCTTTACAGGACATGCGGGAAAACACCCCTTACTTCACATTCTCCACTCAAGGACATGCTGATAACGGCCCACAGCAATGTTTTCACGTGTGTGTGTGTGTGTGTGTGTGTGTGTGTCTCCACCCTGCAGATGAGCATTTACTCACTGACAGTCGAAAATGAGTCTTGCTAAATCATGTATTAGCCTAATGGTTTTAATTCGCTTTTCATATGAGTGTCAGTAGTGTCAAACACGTGGTGACACTGATACTGACAGACATAACACTTCACGTGTCGCTTAACAGCGTTTGCTTTTAATGCATAATGTGTGTGTGTGTTAGAGGAGGTTTGATATTTGCAAAGATTTTGCTGCAAAGTGTGTGTGAGGGAGAGAGAAAGTCGGTCATGCGCCGCACTGCCATTAACCTGTACCTCTTCCTCATTAGTGCTGCATCTCTGTTGCCATGGTGGTCTATTAGAGAGCTCAGATTAAAGCATAATTTGCATGTGAATGTGACTGTGTGTGTGTGTGTGTGTTTTGGGGGGTGGATATTTTTAAGGGTAGAACTGGGGCACGAGTAGCTATGTCTCGATGTTGTGTTAGCAGAAAGCAAATTACATCAACGCCGAATTTTGATAGCACGCACCCTATAATTATGATGTACCTCTAAAGATTATTTGGACACTTAGAAATGTCTGAATGTCATTGCATTAGATTACAAAACATTAAAAACAAGTGGCATGCTGCAGGATCTTTCCTCAGAATGTGAGGTTTCTTTTTGCTCAGTGTCTTTTAATTATTCTGGTAATTTTTAGTAGTACTAAGTCAGTTCACCTCAAGAAGTGTTATTTTAGTATCATTAAGATTTTTTTTATATATATACATTGTAAAAAATGTGTTGTTTCAACTTTAAAAGTATGTGTTCATGCTGCCTTAAAATGTAAGTCTAGTCAACTCAAATATCCAAGTTGTCACTTAGTACAACTTCACATTTCAAGTTGACTAAACTTAAAATGTTAAGGCAGCACAAACACTTACTTTTTAAAATAGAAATTTTGTTTTCTGTTTTCATACATTTTTGTAATTTTGTTCTGTGTTTTTGTCATTTTTGTTTAAAAAATATTTGTATTTATTCATTTATTTTAGTAAGTTAAACTACAGTGGATATAAAAAGTCTATCCTGTTAAAACAGCTGATTTTTGTGAATCAATCATATCAAAACTTTTGCACATTTCATGTAAAAATTACAACCTAAGTGACACATTTCAGAGAAAAAAAAAAAAAAGTTCACCCCTGAACTAATGCTTAGTTGAGCCACCCATTGATTTTATTACAGCACTCGCTCGTCTTCCCACAGATTTTCTAAAAAATAATTTTATTAACTTGATATTATTTAAAGGTACTGAAGAATGTCGGTAACCAAACAGTTGATGGGCCCCACTGACTTTCATGTATTGAAAAATCAATACTATGGAAGACAACTGTTTGGTTACTGACATTCTTCAAAATATCTTCTTCTGTGTTCAGCCGAAAATAGAAACTCATACAGGTTTGAAACAACTTTTGGTGGTCACTGTACATATTGAACCTGTTTTTACTTTCAGTTGTGTCCGTTAGAAAGTATTGCACCTGTGGTTTGGCGGCCTGTGTGGGGATTGAGAATCGCAGTTCTGGGGTGGACAGCTGGACCCCTACATGCAGCTGTTTGCCAGCTGCTTCCCTCTCACATTTGTTAATATATGTTTGTGTAAGTGAGTATGTGAGCGTGTTGTACGTAATAATATACACTGAATAATACCACAAACAGTAATTTATTTAGCTAAAAAGACTCGATAAAGTCAGAGTTGTGGCCTATAGAGACAGTCCAGTGTTTGGGACTGACAACTATTGTATTTAATAACAGGTGTGAGTCTCTAAACATTATAAATGTGAAATATACCAAAACTTAAACTTATTTTATTTAATTTTGCCAAAGCAACATTTTTAATTGTCATTTAATTTAGCTTGATGTACTAAAATAACTAAATTGAAACTGAATAAAAAACTGAATAAAAACTATAGACATATTTTTTTTTTTAAATACAATAAAAACAACTGACAAAAGCACAAAATTAATAAAACTAAACTAATTACTAAATTAAATTGAGAACATAAAATAAAAAAATA
>CM060593.1:38916246-39248746 GCA_030578255.1 Tiaroga cobitis
AGCTTGACGCACAGATTGAGCGCGGAATCATGGGAGTTGTTGTCTTCACCTCTACAGCCGGTGGAGAATACGACCGGAATCAGGCAGAAATAATATTCATGGATGAGATTATTAATGTTACTGTAGTATGTAGCAGAGCAGGGCGAGTGCCGTTGGAGCGGAACGAGGCCACTGGAGCGATTGCTAATGAGAGACGAGCGCGACTCACGGCTCGAGAGTAGCGGAGCTTTTATTATACCGCAGACGCCGCTTCTGCTTCTTCAGGTCAAGCGTATGTGGGGTAACGCAGTGATGTTTTAGCATTTAAATGTTATAGCGTTTCTCTGTGGGTTCGCTCGGCAGATGCTATGAGACACTTGTTGCACACTGCAGTAAGACAGATCGATATTAGAATATCATATTAATTAAAGCTGGAATGGCTTGTGTTGCTAAATGGCATGCAATTCATTTTAAAACATATTGTATGATGTAGAAAATTATACATTACTGTTACTAAAAATAAAGCTGCATCTGATTATGTTATGTTAGCCACTAGACAAAATAACGTTTTTCTTTGAGGCATGGTAAAAACACGGTACTCACGGAAAATCAAGAGAACTGTAAGTACACAAGTCATCAAACTATATAACACTGTTCTAGTGTTTTTTGGGATATTTTAATCCAAAAATCGTACATATTGTGCCTTTAATGTAGGCCCATATGCAAAACTTACCATCAAGATGCATTGCCAGGGCATTGCTATGTAGTTGCTAGGATGATTTGGGTGGTTGCCAAGGTCTCCACATGGTTGCTAGGTGGTTGCTTAGTGGTTCAAACCAAAACAGTCCATCTCCAAATCTCTATGAAATTTTAGTCTGTAAATACTGGAGAAAACAAACCTGATTTTCTTACTCGGTTGTTTTGTCTGGTTTTCCATTACACATATTTACTGTAATTGAGAAGCAAAATGACTTTAGATATTTTCTAAAGATGTCTTCTGAAATATTTATCAAAATTAAGTGAGTTTATACTTTAGACTTTAATGTCATTTTGTTTCTCAAGTAAATGTATAGCCTATTGATTTAAGAATATTTGCAAATATTTTTGCAGTGTATGGCTCAGATCCTTCCATCAGTGTAAGTCTTTGGGATTTTTTTGTTTTCGTTTTACCTTCCACCAGAAGGAAAATCATAAATACGGTTGCATAAACTAAAACTCGGGTCTCCGGCAGCGCAGAAGCCCATGAGGCTGTCGGCTTCAACCAATAGCCACCATTGTGTAAAAAAAACACACCCTCAACAACCACGCCATCTTGAAAAAGATCTCCCGGAATCCATATGTTTTGTTTGATGCACAGAGAATCAAAGAGAGCCGGAGAAACAGAAGTCTCGCCTGAGGAATCTGATGTCAAAGGCCTGACAGCTGAAGGAATTCATATTGGGAACAAATACAACAAACCAAAACACCTCCACCCATGTTTTCCAGATGTACTGTAGGCATGTAAACTGTAATTGAGCTGTGCTTGTAAACTTCTTCAGTCTCGTACGTATTGATTTATGGCTGACGGCTACTGTAACCCCCCATTGCAATTTAGCAAGAGACTTTCATACAGAAATGTGTGCTGGAAAATAATAAATGAAACATCACAAAACATCTATTTTAGACTAAATAACTATCCTGTTTTGCTTTTTCACTCCTCCGACATTCTCAGGATGATTTGAATAAGCTTATTGATTTACCATTATCTTCAATGGGAATGAGAAATCCATGGCTTTCTGTTTAAATAACCATCAGACGTGCTCAAGCAAATGTGGAAGATGTGCAGTGGGAATTGCAGTCAATATAACATGTGATACTCTTATCAAATGTGGTTTGTTTGAAACAAAAACCAGATTTAACCTCTGTGACTATTTGCTTATCTTCGGTTTATTAGTAAACACACTAATTTTAGTATGTGATGCATATTTGTCCTGTCATACATAAATGAAACATAAGATTTGTGCACTAAAAAAAAAATCTTGGCATAGTTTATTATTAACTATTTGCATCTATTTTTTCAAAATGCATTTATTCAAATTGAATGAGAACAAATCTGTTGATTGTGAAAACAATTAGGCTACATTTATTCCATTAAAAAATATGAATGCGGTTTAAATATGGCTAGCTGTGGAACAAGCAATATTCAATATAGTTAAAATGTATGAGATGGAAAGAAATTGGATTTATTGATGATAAATATATACACTTTTGCGCTTTTAAAACACATTCAGTTTGTTTATGTGTGAATGGCAAATAGTTAATATTAAAACTGTGTAATCCAAATGAATGGAAATTTTAAATGCAATTCAAACTCCTAAATCAAAAAATGTATATTGAGTGTGTGATTTTATGCATAGATGGTTTCTGGAAGCTTCCAGCTCAAGCAACTTCATCTGGAAAAAGCTATTCTTTGTATTTGTGTGCAATTGTACTATTTTACATGTTGGTGCTATGAAGAAAAACTGACTTGTCAAGTCACCTTTATTTACTGTATATAGCGCTATATACAATACAGATTGTTTCACAGCAGCTTTACATGGATAAACATAGGAAAATAATGATTCAGTGATGCAAACAGAATTCAATTCTGCTGTAAAGCAGCTCTAAAAAGACAAAATAAGTGATTATTCAGTTGAAATCATCAGTACAGTGTTGATTCATTTCAGTTCAATAGCTGTGTAAAGTTCAATAATGAATTGAGTTCAATATATCTATAAAGCAGCTCTGGAGATGATGTCATCATCCAGGTCTCATCAAATAGTGTCAGTGCATTCAAGTCAATAATACTGCAGAAAATTAATCGTCCCCCATAAGGAAGCCAAAAGGCGACAGTGTCAAGGAACCCAAACTCCATTAGTTGACAAAAATGGAGGGAAAACAAATATGATGTGGTTAATTCCAGGCTTTATCGCAAGTCAGATTGTGGATTGATATCATTCAGAATATGTCATCCGGCTCCTTCTGCTTGAAGATCGGGATACAGTACATTATTTGCCAGCATGTGGTGGGAGGGAGTTGAAACTAGGGTCTGTGTAGAGGACTTGTCTGTTTCTCGTGGTCTTCGCTGAGGATCTGTGTCTCTAATGGCTTGTCTATAGCGATCTTTAAAGTAAACCATTTGTGATTTGTTAAAAAAAAGAAAGACAATCTATTCCTGCTTGACAATTCCAAATTCCACTGTCTTCATTCTAATTCCATGTGACTGTATCTTTTCAATCACAGTTTGAAACAAAACACCCCCATCCAATCACCAGCACGGGCTACTCGACATTCCCTGGCAGATTCCCACACGCCTGCATTTCCATATAGATGGAGAGCCACATTAAACTGCACTGTATTGTCCATTTATCCTAGCGCCGTTTGTTCCAGATATTCTTTTTTAATATTCTTCATCTTCCCCACCCTTCCCTGGCACATCCATGATCATCTTTTTATTATGTGTGTGATTGGTTTCATCTGCCCAAGTGAATGTGCTGTGCTGTAACCTCGGCTAAATGGTTATAGGGCACGAGAACTCAAGGTTGCAGTGTGGAATAGCTGCATTGACCCTGAGACCGGATAGTCCGCTGTCAAGGCTGAGGTGGACAGAGAATCCCTTAAGCTCAGCTCCCAGGGAAATGAGAATTAAAATGCAAGGGAAACAGTCAAATAGTCTTTCCCGAGAGTCACGGACGAGAAGGGCAAAGCCAAGTCCACACTTGTATTGTACACATATGCCGGTCTCGATTTGCATGGCACTGCCCAGGGGAACATTTTATTGCTCAGAGGTTGCAGGGTACTTAATAGAGATCTCAGTTATGTTTTATTTATGTGTCAACTTTGGCTGCTGTGAGATTTCTCCAGAAATTCCTTTGGGGAAATCAGTGCAGTTGAGACAATCATTGACATGCTGTAAGTGTGTAACTGTAATTTGGATATGAGTGTATTTATCAGGACAAACATCTGAAGTGACTTAAAGGCTCTTAAAATAAAGGTTCTTTACTGGCAGCTATGGTTCAATAAAGAACCTTTAACATCAATGGAATTTTTTCTTTTCAGTAGAAAAAATTTTTTTTTAAAGAACTTTTCACTGAATGGGAACAAAAATGGTTCTTCTATTGCATACAAAACAAAACAAAAAAATTGTTTTGTGTGTGTGCTCTGAATTGTTTTGTGTGTGTGTGTTCCTTTGACTTTCATTGTATGGACAAAAACACTGTGACATGTCACACAATACCTTATTTTGGTTTAGAACGACATGAGGGTGAGTAAAGGATGACAGAAATTTTATTTAAACGATCCCTTTAAGCAATAGTCTCCAATTGATCTCCATTTAATCTCATTGCTGCATCTTAAAAATAAAGGTTCTTTATTGACACCTATGGTTCCATAATGAACATTTAACATTTATGGAATTTTCCATTTCACCAATGGTTCTCTGAAGGGGATAAAGGTTCTTTAGATTCTAAAAAAAAAATGTTTTTATTCACACTAAGAAAAAATGGTTATTTTAAGAACTGAAAGGTTCTAGAGGGAACCAAAAATGGTTCTTCTATTGCATCGCTGCAAACCCCCACTTTTGGAATCTTTATTTTTAAGGGTGTATGAAGAAACATGGGGTATCTTGTATGTGATTTTTCTTATATGTTTGAAATCGGCAGCATCATTTTCCATGCAGAATCAAAATGCTGCACAACGGCTTTAATGCCGATCAGGCCAGCACATATTCAGCTGTCCCACCACTCTTTATATTTCTTCACTGACAGACAGTCAGTATTTTAGACCAAAGTCAGTCAGCGTAGATGGATGGTGAAGAGAGCATGCTTCAGTGCGTGATACAGTATTGACAGGTCAGCCACCACAGTCCTGCCAGATCCCTCTGCACCCTGGGGAACTCTGCTGTCTGTTTTGGGCCCCCCTCCCCCTCTGCCGACAATCCCAACCCCCTTCGTGTGCTCTGGGGGTAGAGGAGCAGTGCGCCATGGTACTTTCTGATGAGCCCGCACTCCTACCAGCGATGCGCATTACAATGACATAGTCATAGACATCTTGATAATTGATAGAAGACTAGATTAAAGTGCAACCAGAAAATTAACCGAGACTATATTTTATCTGACCAATCATGTAATAATTGGAAAATAATGGAAGTTGAAGCTCGCAGCACTGGGAGAAAATTACATGGATGCATTCTGACTGCATGCATAAAGCTTTGCAGCTCTGGAGAGTAAATTGGAAATTAATTTCTGACGTTATCGCATTTCTTTCTTAAGGCTTGTTA
Source organism: Tiaroga cobitis (assembly GCA_030578255.1). Taxonomy (NCBI): domain Eukaryota; kingdom Metazoa; phylum Chordata; class Actinopteri; order Cypriniformes; family Leuciscidae; genus Tiaroga; species Tiaroga cobitis. Next base: position 38,921,522 of record CM060593.1, read on the forward strand.
TGTGGAAAATCTTGATTATCATTAAGTAAAGCAACATTGCTCTTGTAAAGAAAGCATTTTTAACTTCTTCGAAAATGTATTTTCTGTCAAATTGCATGCAGTTTTTGATATCAGCTCATTAGGATACCAGAACTTAATGAGCTCCCACTGAGCTGACATAGAATGCCTGTAGGCCCCTCTTAACATTTTCTAATACCCTTCCAGCCCTCGACCAATCCTCTTCCATGACCCTTTATAGCGGGATAAATGCGACGCTTGGTTGGGCAATAGAGACTACACTTATAGTCTGGCACACACTGCGCTCTCTCTCTCTCTTTCAATCCCTTTCTTTCTTTAGTGCTTTGGTGCCTGGCACTCGATAAGTGGAACCCCTATTTTGGGTGTTCTGTGAATGAGTTTCCATACATGGAAAAGCTCTGCAACAATCACAGTTTAAGATCTCTTTGAAAGGTTTCCATCCAGTCAACTGTCTTTTGCTGCCAACCAGAGAGCTCTTGAAATGGTTAAGGTCATTGTCATTATCATGAGCTGCATGTGTATGAATTCCTGTGTACTGAATTTGATAAACTGACTTCTCGACTAATGTATATGCAGGTGTGTAAATAATATGTTCCTGGAAATACTGCATCCGCCATGTTATATTGTTCTTCAGCCTTATGGTGCTTTGACCTGTGACGAATTAAAATAATTTACTCAGGCTTTGTTAAACATTTGAGTTGAAAATATAAATTAATATAATCTCAGTACGTCGTCTTGATATTGTTATGTTTCATACAAATCCAGATATACTAATTTAACATTGCTTTTCGTCGTCTCGATATTGTTACTGTTTCATACAAATCCAGATATACTAATTTGACATAGCCTACTGCTTTTTGAATAAGGTACTACTTTACTGCTCTTGAATAATACCTAGGTAAATATGCATATTCAGATATAGGCACGCATTATAACTTTAATTGATAACACAAAGAATACTGGTCCAACTTACATGAATTTGAACAGATGTAGGCCTATCTGAGAGAATGAGAATTGAGTCTGACCAAAAAAAATGACAAATAGGGTGAATCCTGGTAAAGTGGGACAATGGGTAAAGTGGGATAGTTAAGCTTAATCATTTCTATCTTTACATGGATATGTTTTTATTACTAAAAATCAACACTGAGCTCATCATTAGCAAGCATGTGATATAAAAAAAAAGATTATGTGGCTATGACATCACTTCCAGTGGCACATCATTTTAACAACCTTGCAGTGAACCGTGATGGTAAGTAAAATGACATAGCATTCTGAGGTAAATAATGTTAAGGTTATAAAAATGAAAAAACTCATGGATCATTTGTAATTGTTATATATTTTGTTATTGGATGTAATGGAGAATCAGAATTTTTAAAAATCACATTCATATTACTCTTCTTGGGTTTTTTTAATGCGATTTTGACACTGTCCCAGTTTGCAAATAGCATATTGTTAAACTGGGACAGGGTATTACTGGCAAACTGGGACAGCCATTCAAGTCATTCTAATGGAAGAATTGACTTCCCTTTTTATATGTCCCTAATAAATTTAGTTAGTTAGCTAGATATTTCAACAAAGACTGACTTAAACTACTTATATTGAGCTTCCTTGCGATGCTAATGCAGGCACAGTCCAGACTGCCCAAGCTGGCTTCAGGGGGACTGGGATGTACCCAGTAAATCCCATGGCTATATACACCCCAATGTGAGCCAAGTCTGACCACCGAAAGGCCACTGGACCCTGAAGGAAGCGCACAGGAACATGAAAATCTGGACTGGTTTTTAAAATTAAATTTGTATGAAATAAATTAAACCCAATATAAAATGTTGTGGGCAGGCGAGGGAGGGGGTGGGTTGAATCTGCTGTACCTGCACCCCTTCTTAAAAAAAGTGATGTTTATATTATTGTTGTTGTTTATATTGCTGTTTATATTGTTATTGTGTATTTCATTTATAAGGCCTACACTTAAATAACAATTGAATGTGTTTTAAGTGTCCAAGTTTGCCAATAAAGGTGTCCCAGTTAGACAATAGCGCCTTGAAAAATGTGGTTTGGGGTCATTGAGGAAGAGTCATCCACCCTGTGTTTAATGTTTCTTTCTTTTCTATTGTGTATAGTATAGTAGAGCTCTTAAGCTATTTAGAATCGTATCATATGAGCGGTTAAGACATTTGGATCATAATAAAAAAGTATGCAGAATATAAATTATCAGAAAGTGTCCCACTTTACCAGTATTCACCCTAGTGTTTAACAACACTGAATTTGTTAGATAAAAGTGTGCAGCTACGAATATGTGTTTTAGATTCTTCTGCAGTAGAAGCTACTGTAAATGGAAGATTATTATGGCATGCTGTTGACTAAATGAGTTGAATATTGAAAGTGACAAGAAGTTCTGGCTAGCCTACTGATTTATTTTCTAATGCTGTGCATGCTGCTATGACCTCATGTTATTAGAAATTATACTTCATTTACCCGTCGTCGATATTCACATTACAGCAGGTGTAGAGCAACCAGTCTCTGTCATTAATATATTCAATAATTTCCACTCTCTGTTTCTACGGCAGCAGGGTGTGTTTCTCTGAAGAGAAATGCAGCGCGACGAATCAATTTCTCTTCGTCAAAACACAGTTTTTTGCTTAAATATTGTGCAGCATGGTGTGTTTTTTGTGTTAGTATTTCAATTTGTGCGTAAAAAATGTAACAAACCCGCAAGAACACGATATATTTGCCCTTTCTTTTTCATGGCCATATATGGAGCTTAGATTGGCTGTTGACGCTTCAACCTCATTTTAACCCTTTAGTTGCTGAATTTTATTCGCTGGTAAAATTTTAAATCCACAGCTGCTAACTGTTGCCTCATATTTCCGCTTTATATACAGTTTTAGGCTATAAAACTGCATACATTAGCTGTTAATGCGTTCAGCTAGTGCTGGTCGTGAACGAGTGGTTAATTTACCTACTGGCGTTAAACTGAGGTGCCTTTAATAGAATATAGCTCGTTTACAGGACAGATTTAGAGGTGTTTATTTGTGTTTTGTCGCTAGGCCTATATTTGGCTCTTGTGTGCGTTTTGCATGGTAAATAAAGAAGCAAAAGTAAAGTGTATTTTGGCGTGGCATTGCTTGAGGGGGGTGCACCCCGTCTAAAAATTTATGCAAAACCCTTATTGCTTCAAATGCATTGCAGATGATCAGTAGCCTATAGGCTATATGTTTCTAACAGGCTTTTAAAGATCGAAAATAGCCTACACAACTTTTTGGTTATGAAATGCATGACAACTGATAGATAGATAGATAGATAGATAGATTGATACTATAGATAGATAGATAGATAGATAGATAGCTAGATAGATAGATAGATAGATAGATAGATAGATAGATAGATAGATAGATAGATAGATAGATAGATAGATGATGGATGATAGATAGATAGATAGATAGATGATGGATGATGGATGATAGATAGATAGATAGATAGATAGATAGATAGATAGATAGATAGATAGATAGATAGATTGAAAAGTTGCTAGTGAGATATTTAAACCAAAGCAAGCTTGTTTGTATTCATGCATATTTCCAAGTTCTTAATTACAGCAAGCATACAACGTTTAAACACTGCAGCTTTATATTCGGCACAGTTCTTGTCAACCCCCTCCTCGCGTCACGTCACGTGCCTGCCTTGGCTTATTATTGCATGAACTATTTTCTGTAGTAGCAGCAGCAGCACTGAGCTTTTCCAGTGCCCGCCGCTTAACGTGGAGACAAATACGAGAGAGAGAGAGAGGGGGAAAGAGGAGGGGTGAGAGACAAATTAATCTTGGGCCACAGCGGTGGCAGAACGCGAGACAGTAGGAAGCGTTGCAGTGAAGATTTTATTTTGCTCGTTCGCCTCAAACGGGAGGCAGAGAGACGGAATGGATCTACCTGCCGTCGGGGAGCATGTCTTCGCGGTGGAGGGCATCGAAAAGAAGCGCCTACGGAAGGTAAAACTGCCGCGAACTGGAACTACCGTAAATGGTGCAGAGGATATATTTGTTGTTCCTGTACAGTACCCAACACATTTTCATCGTTTTTCAGGGCAGAATCGAGTATCTGGTGAAGTGGCGAGGATGGTCAGCCAAGTAAGTGTTTAATTGGTTTACAGGCGTTATTTTTAGACACATTAACAGTAAATGCCGCGCGTTGTTGGTCTTGTTGGTCCGGTACCCCACATTGGTCGCGCGCTGGGCTGTTTAGTATGGATTCCATCACAAAATTTACGCGAGCGAATATCGTTCTGCCATCGTACTGACATTTTACTTTGTTTATGTCATAAAATCGTATATTTATTGCTCGTATGTTTACATTTTCAGTAGGCTACACATGTATTTTTTTCGCGCAGTGATCTGCTTAACATGTTTACGATAGCTACATTTCATTGCAACATGCGTTGAATTTAACATGTGATTTGTTACAATATTATATTTTCCCGTCAATGTTGCAGATATAACACATGGGAACCCGAAGAAAACATTCTGGATCCGCGCCTTCTTGTCGCTTTCCAAAACAGGTGAGATGGAGGACGAATAACTGAACTTGTGGTGATGCCCATATATGGTCACGGGAGGCGGGGCCATCTCCGTGAACTGTGTAGCTGAAGATTAATGGTAGCCCCATTGGTCTGGTATGCCTGCTACAAAGGCTCTCTTGATGCTTGCCTTTTATCCAGTTTTGGAAACACTCCATTGTTATTACCAGTGCAAGTCGTACAAAATGAACGTGCCATTGTATATTGACCAGTCAAGATTTTAATTTTCTTCCTGTCAGTTCAAGGGCAGTGGGTCTCAACCAGGGGGCCATAACCCTGTGGGAGCCTTATTAAACTTGTCACTGCACGATGACTTATATTTATTTTGTATTAATAATTTTAATAACTGTATAAATATGAATGCAAATTCTTGTTCCCTTAACAACTGTTGTTTTTTATTCAAGAACATACAGTTATTGTAACTTTTGTGATCACTAAATTAATTGCAAATATTCATTTTAATATATAGACATTCCTAATCTATGAGAACAGAGGACTTTTAATATTGTCTTAAGTCAAAAAGTTTGAAAAGCACTGTTCTTTGGAACAAGTTTGAGAAACACTGTTCTTTGGAACAGCGCAACAACTTTTGTTTTGGAAAAGCTTATATCAAATTATTTCATACATGCATGCATATATGAAAAATACATCAGTAGCTGTGTTCTCACAAGTGGACACTCATGTCTATGATCTAATCTGCTGTGTCAAAGGTCTTGTGATGTTCACACACCCTTCTGAGCCCACTCTTCTGTTCTTAAGATAAAAGTAGAATGGGTATCAAAGCATTCCAGACACTAAAGGGAAAGAATTGTTAGGTTTAGATAGCAGTTTTCGCAAGATATTTGATAAATTTCACTCTGGTTTAGCTGCGCTAGAAGTGTGAGTGTTGTGTTACCCGTGGTGCGCTTGTTTTGTGTTGTAACCTGGTGGTCAAAGAGATTGTCTGTGGCTTAAGATCTGAATCTTGCGCTACTGTTGAGAAGAACACTCTTAAAAATAAAGGTTCCAAAAGTGGGTCATTTTTGGTTCCCCAAAGAACCTTTCATTGAACACTTCTTAAAAGCACCCATTTTTTTCTTAGTGTGATGAACATATTAATAATCTCAAGAACCTTTACCACTATAAAGAACCTTTTGTGCAATGGGAAGTTTCTATTGATGTTAAAGGTTCTTCGTGGAAACATCAATGCCAATAAAGAACGTTTATTTTTAAGAGTGAACAAAAATAATTGTTCTGTTACACATGAATGGATTAATGAATGTTCCTTTAAGCATTTCAGCATTGTAGAAGTTGTTCTTATAAAAGAACAGTTTTGAGAATGTCAATTTACACATCATGGATTTATCACTGTTTTCAGAGAAAGGCAGGAGCAAATGGTGGGATATCGAAAAAGAGGGCCTAAACCCAAACACCCCCTTGTCCAGGTACATCAGCTTTTACATGGTCACTGGACAGCATGTGTTATTCCAAATGCAGTTTCTATCTTCCAGAAGTTGGCGATATTTTTGCAAAAGGTTATTCCTGCGCACAGTCTGAATAAAAATTCCTTTTCATTATGAATCAATAAAAGGCTCCTTTCTGTCTGCATGCATCTTAATGCACTGAGGTCCTAAATTACTTCAATTAGCTTCAGTAGTAGATTTTACCTATAAAATATTCATGAGAATGGCGTTTGTAAGCTCAAAACATAAATTCACATAATAAGACTGCCTACACTGTTAAAATAAAGGTTCCAAAAGGGAATTTTTCGTTGCAATGCCATAGAGGAACCGTTTTTGGTTCTCGAAAAGAAGAACCTTTCAGTGAACAGTTCTTAAAAGAACCTTTTTTTTCTTAGCTTTTATAGAACATTTAAAAACTTTTTTCCACTATAAAGAACCTTTTGTGGAATGGAAAGATGATATGGTTCATGGAACCGTCAATGCCAATCAAGAAGCTTTATGAAAACCCCTAGAGTAAAGCTAAACGTGTTGTAATATAAATAACAAACGATGAACTTCCAGTTAATTTGAGATGTCAATAAATATTCTGTCTTTGTCCCCAGCTTCCTGCGTTTGCTCGTAGATCAAGCATCCTGGGTGGTCTTCAGGACACATCACTGGATGAGGAGAACCAGCCCAAAGTGGATTCCCTCCAGATCCGCTCACGGCCGCAGCACTACCAGCTGAACAGTAAAAAACACCATCAGTACCAGCCCAGCTGCAAGGAGATATCCCTAGAACAGCATTTGAGCGGGAAAAAGAAACACTTCTACCAGCTAAACAGCAAGAAACATCATCACTACCAGCCGGACCCCAAGATGTATGACACGCCACTCACAGGACCCAAAGAGGTCAAGGGTCAAGACCCTTCCAACAAAGGCTGGAACCTCCCTCCAGCCTTGCAACAGAAGTGGATTCGGAACAAAGACACTGGCTGCCTGAGTAAAGTGAAAGATCTGGCTATCGAGCTCAAGGGTCTGCCGGATGATGCCAGCAGAGCGGAGCGGGCACTCAAAACCAATCCCAAAGAGTTTGCACTTCCTAATGGCATCAGCAGCAAGATGAAAATAATCAAGAACAAAAACAAAAACGGCCGGATTGTCATTGTAATGAGCAAATACATGGACAAAGGTGTGCATTCCTCCAAAGTAAAAAACAGGGATGTTTCTGACGTGGAAGCGCGACATAATGAGGAATCTACACTGATTAATACGGACCATCTGTCTGATGGGGAAACGGCGGACCAAGGAGAAGGCAGTGAGAATGGTTCTATAGAGAAAAATAGGAATCTTTCTTCAGCTAGTGAATGTATTCCCGAAAAGTCGCTCGAAAATATTGAACTTCCAAAAGACACGCCTACAGAGACTGAACCAAAAGTGATGGATATATGCGACCAGCCAAACTCCTCACCCATGGCAGCAGAGAAAGCTGCCCCGACGAACACTGACACCAGAACGAATCCCCTTAAGAGGAACCTGTCAGAACCCAGTGAGGACGTGAGAAACTGTAAGCAGTTCTTCTGCTACAGGAGCATCAGTGCACCAAACACCGTGCTTTCTTCCCCTCAGAGAGAACCCATAAACCTGCATTGCAGAGGCAGTCACGTCGCCAGAACGTATAGTTATGACTTCAGCGACACAGTTCCTGAAGAGCCTATTGATTTAAGCTGTGGTCCAACCAAAACGCTAAAACAGTTTCCTACCGGGGAGAAGATTTCAGAAAGCTCAGTGCAAGTGGAGAAAACAGATAGCAATTTGAAACCGTTTGTGGGTAACGTTATAATCACAGACATCACTACGAACTGCTTAACTGTGACCTTTAAGGAGTACGTGCAAGGAGAATGACAACAGTACGTTGGACTGTCATTTATTCATTTGAACCAGCTCAAAGATGATTCGTTTCAGATGCACTGATCATAGCCATTCCTGAAGATATATTTACACATTTATTTAAACACATAATCCATATATGTAGGGTTTGTTTGTTTAGATACCGGTTTTATGTTTTTTTAACACACCGGTTTTATGTTTTTTAACACACCGGTTTTATGTTTTTTAACACATTAAATTGTGATTAAAATGTGTTTCGCAGCTGTTGAAATAGAATTTTAAATCCCATACCTGTATAGTGTGTAAAATTGTTTAGAAAACTTTGGATAATGGATTTTGCTACCTGAGAAAATATCTGCCAATTGGAGTAAGCACACTGGTGGATTTGGAAGAATTCATTGAAGATTGATGTTAAATGCACTTACCTTTCAATGTTCAGTCCATCATAGACCATGTTTTTTTTTTTCTTCCTTCCAGTGTTGGGGATTTAAGATTTTTTCCAGATAATTGAGATCTATACATTTTGAGTTGCTTGGAAAGGTGTCATCATAATGTACATGAATGTACCTTGAAAAAAAGTATTTTTGGATATTAGCGTAACTGATTTTGTTTCGCTCAAACATTTTACTTGACTGGATTTCCAGATGCTGTTGACCTGTGAGGTGCAATGCTAGAAAAAACAACTGGATTGTTTGTTGTTCCCTATCCGTAAGACGTTTAAGCTGCACTTTATCATCTCCTGGATCTCTATTGGTAATTAATTCAATAATAATAATAATACTAAATCCTTAATGCAGATCAATTCTGTAAAAGCAGTATATATGGCCAGAGATCATCAGAACATGCAAACTATTACACATGACCAGAAAGTAAATGTAAGATTGATGCTTACATTGGACAGTGTAGTGCTATAGATTTTGTATGTATTGGAATCAATTTACAGTCAATGCAATGTACGCAATGAGATGTACAGTATGTAATGTACAAATTACACAATAATGCCATCAAGGTTCAGGGCATTTATATGCATAACGGCATGTTTTATGCACACATTGAAGAGTCCGTTTGAAAATGCTTCTCAAATCAATATTAACTGTTAAATAATAAAAACGAATGATTTGTTTTATAATGTGTCATTCTGTGTTCAATTATTTTTTCATAATGATTTGTATTAGGTCATATCGTCTGCATACATAGACTTCAAGAAAAAATAATCGGGAAATTTAATTTTTTTGCTAATATGTTATGCACTGCGTCCGAAATCGAATAGCCTACTTCCCTATCCCTACAATAGTATAGGCTATGTGCTAAACTACACCAACAGAGTAGTATGTCCGAATACATATTAGGTAAACAGTAGGCAAAAGAGAGTTTGGAGTGCGCATTTGATGGACACTTTATTATCTCATGAGGCCACGGGAGAAGATTTATGAATGACAGTGAAGTGACGCAACTGACGCAGGTAGGTCACGTGACAGTAACAGCGTGGTGGATGTAGTACGTCCAGATTACATTCATACTACCCGTCCCATACCATATTCATACTATATAGAACGTACCAAAGGGACTTTGTAACGTAACGTTTTAATGGTCGTGATGTAAGCTCAAATTTATGGCTTCCTCAGTGTGCGATTTCGGCGCAGCAAGAGGTTCTAATAAATTAGCATTTTTCTTCCTTTGCCCCAACCTTGCATGACCACAATGCTTTTATGTTCACACTGTTTTATTTGGTTGAATATTACAGGGTCTAATAAGATTTCCAGAGCTGTGAAAAATTAATGAAATTTTGCAATGCTGCCTCCTAGGTGCAGTGCCATGCTCATAAAGCACTTCCATGTCTGTATGACCTGGTATGACCTTATTCACAATCACAGCAGTGCCATCTTTGATTTTTAACGGGAATGAATCAAGCGAGCGAGTGATATGCATAGTCTACATCTCTGCAGTGGGTTGTAGCCTACTGATATTTAATGTGTTTTTGGATTGTTCTGCTGACGAAACACTGCAAAAATAGGCTCCAAGAAAATTCAGTAGACAAAAAACTCCAGCCAACACAAGCTGTGGAAAATTATAAGTGGGTAGCCTACCATTGAAAACACAGTAAGTTTATCCCTCACAGCCTCGCTTTCATACCTGCCATGGCGCTGCAGTGAATAAGGTCTATAGCCCAGAAAACCACTGCACATCATTCACCATTTAGGCCTAAATAATTAATGGAAAGTTAATTGATTAGCCTAGCTACTAGAAATTGAGCGATCTAAAATATATCCATGCCATCTTTCTGGATTACTTAAATAAATCCTACTGCATTTAAAAAAAAATCAAGAATAGATCATCTTTAAATGTGATATTAACAGGAAAAGTGGAACCATGGGGGATAGTGATAGGCTACGGTAATGTCCTCTTGTGAGTTGTATGTTGGGATCATAATTCTACCCCAAAATTCTGTTCCAGTATAATAATGCATTGAGAGAATTCTGCATACTTGACGTATTCTATTCTACTCTATTCTATTCTATTCTATTCTATTCTATTCTATTACTAGGCCTTGTCAAATGTTTCCGACAAACATCTAATGTGTGTCTGGCAAAATAAAATCTATGCTAAAAGCAACAAAATATACAAATTAAATGACGAATTAAAATACTTTTCCTCCGAACCTCTCTTTGTTTGAGATTTAATTTAATAGGCTATAAAATAAAAATATGTATTAAAAATGTATCATATGACAAGTAAATAAAAAAAAACAATTCGGGGCTAATAAGAACTGTTTAAGATCTGTGGAATTAACCACAACGCAAGCAATGACGCTTTAATTTATAGCTATTCAGTTTCGTTGTTTATTTTTCGTGTTATATTATATTAGATGAAATCCAGTTATTTGCCGTTTTATTGATTAATCTGAATGTTTGTATCACTGTTTAAAGATGGTAAAAAATAAGCTAATTTACCATTTAATTTCATTTGACACATTGTCTCTCTTTTAGCCTGAATTTAGAACAATTCTTGTCATTATTGTCATTAGGTATAACGAATAATAGAATAGTTTTGTTTTTTCGATAAAAAGTTTTTAAACAGTCGTTTTAAAAAAATCTAATTGATGGTGTGATTTCTTAGGCCTATTTATATGCGTAGCCTAATAGCTAAATAATAATAATAATAATAGGCCTTGAGGATGTTTTTTCCGATTAATTTGAATTCATCGAATCGAAACAAAAAACATGGAGAAAACGGAAAACAATATACTTTTCTAAGTTTATTATCCGTTGCATCGAAAGAATCGGATAAAAATCGAATGAATCTTTAAAATCAATAAAAGATTAGTTGCCGTTTATCAGATCGCAGATCATTTCCACTTTAACACTGAACAATTAGGCGTAAAATGTCACGTGTGTAAAATATAATTTCATATTTTTATAGCCTAAAGAAAAACATAGGCCTATTGAAAGATTTTTTAAATGGCTTGATAGTCAAACGAATGGCTTAAAATAAAACCGCCTGTTTGTCCGAAACAGTCAAGTTTATTGTTTTAAAATAATTATAATTATTTATAATAATTGTTTTATTAGATAGAGAGAGAGAGAGAGAAAGAAAGAAAGAAAGAAAGAAAGAAAGAAAGAAAGAAAGAAAGAAAGAAAGAAAGAAAGAAAGAAAGAAAGAAAGAAAGAAAGAAAGAAAGAAAAAGAAAGAAAGAAAAAAAGCTACACGTTTGTAATTTTCAAATTCGACTGAATCCAGGTTTAGCTGTACCAGGCTATAGCCTGTGGTTTTAAAACCATCTTTAAAATCTTAAAATCGTTTACTAAAGCTGAGAGCCCTGTGGTTTATTGTTTAGTTTTTTTTTTACAATATTGCAAAATTAGGCTACCTGCTGCAGGCTGCCAGAAACCCGAATGTATATGGACAAAATTATAGGCTATATTGTCTTGCCTGCAGATTCGGAGCGCGCGGGTAAAATATCGATACGCCGCAGCACGCTATGGATAAGCTACAACTGTTATGCATTTTCTTAGCTATTCTTATTCTAATTTTTTATTTCGTTATTTGAATTGTTTTTAAACGTTTTTTTTTTTCTACTGTTATTTGACAGGGGATGGCATGACATGGCGGGGAATATGGAGCACAGATTCGATGAGCCTTTTTGAGTTTCATCCGTGTGCGTTTAAAATGAAGAATGAGCCTGCGCATGTGCAGATTTCAGTCCTATTAAATAAATAAAAATAGCCTAAATAAAACTCAACAATTTGGACTCGCAACACCTGCTGTTTTGACATCGCAAACAAGAAACCTGCCGTGTGACGTTATCTAAAGACGCCCTTTCTGTTAAATAAATATGCGTAAATATGCGACTAATGGGGGACTTATCAAAAAAGCCCTGACTGCGGTTAGTCTAGACTAGTATACGAAATAAACACGACGTATTTGCGTTCAAAACAACACTCATAAAATGACATTTTACCCGTGCTCGCCTCGTCCTCTACTCTAGTAAGCTCCACGATCACATGACTCCTCCTCCCCGAGCGGCAGCTCCACTCACACAGCAGAGCCGTCCTGCAGTGCCATGGTAACAGTTTAGAACGTGATGACGTCTCTTCGGATAGAGTATTATGGGCTATCGAGGATTATTCAGGCTGAGGCGAGAAAAATAGCTGCGAGGTTGAAGTAAACATGGAGCTCTCAGCCGTCGGGGAGCGGGTCTTCGCCGCCGAATCCATCATTAAACGGCGCATAAGGAGAGTAAGTGTCATACCAGCCTGCTCGTCGGGGCTTCGGCTCTGTTATAGAGGCGCCTGGTTATTTGCTTATGTCCGCCGAAGTGACATTTTATACGCGATAGGTTAGCTTAGCAGCGTTAGCTTGCTAATTTGAATCTCCCTGTGCTTTTACCCGCAGGGCCGGATGGAGTATCTGGTCAAATGGAAAGGCTGGTCTCAAAAGTGAGTGGTAATGACACGTTAACGGCAGTTGTTGTAACGGGGAGAGCGGTTTCAGGCTCCCCGAGCTCGCTGAGTGTTAGCACGGCTGCAGCACGGACTGTGTAACGGGGCTCATGAGAACGTTGTTGGCTGACAAGGCCAGTGATGGGAGACAGTCAAGATTCAAGCTTTATTGGCTGGTTAAAACGGTTCATATTGGGGAAATCACGAATAACATATATATGTGTATATATACGTTTATATATGAATCAAGAAATATGCATGCACAGTAAAAAAAAATCTCCTGAAGTGATAAAAAATGCACTGATTAGTAATAAATGTTTTTAAAAAATGCACTTTGAATTGTGTTTTGGTCGTTATGATTTGCGAATAATTAAACATTCAATTATTGGTGCAGATACAGCACCTGGGAACCAGAGGAGAATATTTTGGATGAGCGTCTTTTCGCTGCTTTTGAGGAAAGGTAATTTTCCCCCTTTAATTCTGTAATTCCAGTAGACAAGACAAATTAAATGTTTTCGATGTTTTAAATGAGCATTTCTCTGATTTCTTATTTCAGAGAGCGTGAAAGGGAGATGTATGGTCCAAAAAAGAGGGGACCCAAACCAGAAACATTTTTAATGAAGGTGACATTTTTTTTTACATCCCCCTAAATTTTCTTTGACTTTTTTTGTTGTTTTTTTCTTGGCTTTCTGTTGAATGAAGTGTATAACTTTTTAATGTTATTGACATTTTTGAAATGTTGTGCATACATTTTGTTATTATATTTGACATTTTTTTAATAGGCAAAAGCTAAAGAAAAAGGAAAAAACTATGAGTTCAGACGAGAGATGTCTCGAGGAATACAGGTGTCTTTCCCGGTAGCAGAACCGGTTGTGACTCCCAGAGCCCGTGAGGGACTGCGGACTGTTGTGCCAACTATTTTCCCACCGAGCACCGTCAATAGAGGCGAAAGTGTTCGTGTGCATTCACCAGACCCTGAGATAGACCCACTGACGCACGGGACGCCATTTCACCACCCGCTGGATTTTGCCAGCTCACCAAAAAAGCGAGGACCAAAGCCAAAGTTGCGTCCAACTGGAGGTTCATCCAATGAAGGCGTTAAAAGAAAGGCAGATGAACCGTTATCTTATCGCCCTGCCAAAACCGAGAGATCAGGAGAGACCTCTAACTGTGATGTCATCCGTTTAACCCAGAAGTTCCCAGCAGAATCCAGCCTAGTTCAGAAGCAGATGGGAAGCAGGTCGAGTGATGTAAAATTTACACATGGTGGCACCATCTTAAAAGCTGGGCTTGGTGTTTTGGGACATCGACGGAAGGAAAGCTCAAGTGGTGCCATAAACCAACAACCCAAGATGAAGCATCCTCCCAAAAACAATGTATTTCGATCCACCGATCAAACCAGAGAGCAACTGTCTCTGAGTTTTGTAGATGAAACAGACCAGTCCTGGTTGCCTTGTTTGAATAATATGGAGAAAATTGTTGTTACTGACGTAACAAGTAACTCCTTGACTGTAACCATAAAAGAGAGTTCAACGGACAAAGGTTTCTTCAAAGAAAACAGATGATGTGATTTTAGTGTTTGTGTGTATGTATGAAATATTGTAATCAACCTAGAAACGACCCACATTTCTATATCATTTGTAGTATATAAATGTAAAGTCTTTAAAATCATGTACATAATGCAAAAAAAAAAAAAAACAATATATATATATAGAGTATATCTTTAGCCTACATTTCCATTGACATTTTCTATGAAAATTAAGCTTATTTTTCTATTTCCTAGATTTGATGTAACGTACACCAGTTGATTTCTTTTTTGGTTGCCTTCTTCAGCTTTATTATGAATGTAGGCATATGCTTTTAACATATTAACGTTTCAACTTAATGCACCTTTTTAAGGGACACATGGTTTAGTCCCTCTTTTATGAACTTGGTATTATTTTCTGGTTAGATTTTGTATAGGTCCAAAAAGTAAAGCACACCATTTAAAAAGAGAGAAGGGAAATAAGCTATACATAATTAAGCCAATTTTAGGCCTAAATATTTAAGGCACAATAATTCAGACTTTAGAATCGTATTTCGTTGTTTTTCTGTTGAATATATAATTGATGTGGCTGTTCTGTGTCTTAATATTTCATTATCTAATGCTGTTTTTAGGCCCCGTCAGAAACGAAAGATTGTTTGATTGGTACAAATATTTCTAAATTGCTGAAGTACTCCAGTAAGCTTGCAGCCTGGTTTAAGTGGTGAAATTAAAAATAAATATATATATTACAATTATATGGTGTAAAATTGTTTAACGGTTTAGTTTAGCCTTTTTGCAGAGAGGACAACGTGTATCAGAGCTCAAAATCGAAAATAAAAATGTAATTTAGCTGTGCCTTTTCTATTATTGATTTTAAACATTTTTCGCGCACAGTAATCCGTGTAGACCGTTTTTATCTTGCATTATATTCATTTAATTAACTAACATATTGTTATAACAACGGAAAGCTCTTCACGTTGGGGTTTTCATTACAGTATGTGTCTGTAAAGACCTTATAAATAGTGCACTGATAAATGATTGGTTAAACAGCAGTCGGCATATTTCGACATGATTAGATCATATATTTACCGAGAGCCTCGTACGCTATTAATAACTTTCAAAAACATTAAACATTGTTTATGTTAGGGAGTGGAAAAAAACGCACTGGCGACTGGTCAAAACTTATCATGTTCATTCGTCGTAAGCTCACATTACCTATATTCTGAAACTCCGTGTCAGCCTTTTTTCTATTATATTATAATTGATGTTATCATAAACAATACTAGTTTATCTGTTTTATTTAAGGGATTTTATTATTAAGAATAAAATGCCACCGCACTGCCCGACGAGTGTCGCGTTAACAAAAGAAAAGAAAAACATTTGTAATAACCACAATTTGTAACTTCTGGATTTATTTGTAAAGATCTGAAGAAAGAAAGGCCTATAATGGATTGGTGCTTAATGTCGGGCAACAAACGTCATTATCAGACATTATCAGTAGGCCTATATTTCCAATAATGTGCACACACAAAAAAATACAAACGCTAAAACGGATTTAATTAGCGCGATCATTTTAAATTGAAACGATAATAAGCGCTTTAGAAAATTCAGTCCACCAAAAGCCACAAGATGTCGCCATGAATGAACTTGATACAGATGATATTCCAATCCTCTCAATAACACGTGTATCGCCAATATTGTGATTTTTGCGTCAGAATTAAATGTTTAAGAATACACTGATATATAACAGCAGGTGTTCAATAAATGTGTCAAATGTCGCCGTGTTTGTAGGCCTACTGTGTATTTTCATTGGTTTAATTTTGGACTGTCAGTGTTTTGTGTTTTATAAATGTGTAAAAAATAAACGCTTCTAAGGCATAAGGATTCAACACTCAATATAACACGGGAATAAATGTTAAAGTAGCCTATAGGCCTAATTCAAATGTTTTGAGTTTGTAAATGAACAGTTGTATGGCTAGGCCATCTTGTTTTGTTTGTTCGTTTAAGAAAAAAAAAATTCCACTCCAATGAATAACTTTAAAATTTGACAATATCTTTGCACTTTACGGCCCCTGCTCCAATGGATTTTTCTTATATGCAGTGACAATCAGACAATTCGCCTCTATTGTCGAGAATTCAATAATAAAATCACCGCTATATTCTGCCAAATCAGAATTTCAGAAGGGTAATATGTCGCTATATGTCGGTAGGCCTATTTAGTTTTTTTCGACCACGTTTATAAGTTGTACGTTATTTCAAGGTCTTGCGACTGCAAAGCGCAATAAATGTGCGCGCACTCGTCTCCTTACACTTATTAAAGAGCTTTCAATATGAAATTCAATATATATTATTATTATTAAAATGTTATAAATGTAAGCTGACCTTATAGATTATAAAAAAAAAATATATATATATATATATATATATCATTTTGTATACGTTGTTAGTAGTTAATAATATTTTGAAACTGATCATTTTTTAATGTGCACAGTCTATGTCTTATGCATTATTCTATTTTGTAGGAAACTTAAAGTGTTACTCCACATATCCAACTCATTTACTCAGCTGAAGACTAACCTAACTAACTAACAGACATAAATGGCGGGGTCATCACCTTTGACATGGTGCTTTGAAAGGTTCCCAAAATATGTTCATGTATAACCTGTGTTAAATCCACATTAACAGGCTCAAACACGTACCACCACTATGGTAAATAGGTTTTATAAATGTATGGGACTTGCTTTTATATATTTAGTAAGAACCTTTTGAGCTCTCCAAATATGTGATATCTGTGAGAGACATTTGTGTTGAAGAGTTTTATTTAATTAGCTATACTGATTAATTCCAACACATGGAAAAGCATAAAAATAATGTTTGAACAAAGTTATAGAGTGTGTAAATTAAAGTGTGAATATAATTTATTTGATTATGTTAGAATTAACACTGCACATACATTTTCAAATAAAACATTTCCCAATTTAAAATGTAAAATTCTCAATATTAATACATGAGCATCCTTTCCATATTTCTATCTTCTCAGAGCAGGATTTACAAATTGCTATTAGGCCTATATCTGGTAAAGAAAGGTGAATTCAAAATTAGTTACATTCTTGTGAATCTAAAAGAGGAGAATTAACAAAATAAAAATTGAAGGTCTGTTTGAAAGATGTACTGAATGTTACTTCATCAGTAGGCGGGTATTGTTGTCTCCAAGCAACAGCCTGAAATAAATAAAATTGGCTTAATAAAATCCCTTGATTCAGTCAAAATGGAACAATATACAGTAGTAAATGTCTGATGTTAATGAGTATTTCAGTTCTTTCTAAGGAAATGCTTATTAATCTCACCTGACTAATGCAGCAGCAATAAGGCCTCCGGTAATGGGTCCCACCCAGTAGATCCAGTGGTGAGTCCAATAGTTGGTCAGCACAGCAGGACCAAACACTCTTGCAGGATTCAAACACGCACCAGAAACATCACCCCTGAAGCCCACAGAAGATGTTAATCTCCAGACCACACACAGGAAATGATGTATAACATAAACAATGAACTCACCCCGCGAGCACGTTAATAATGACTGTGCAGCCCACCAAAAATGGAGCCAAAGGACTCTTGCTCTTGGCATTAACTGCACCCAGTAAGACCACCAAGGCCACTAGACACGTCATGGCAATTTCTCCAAACAATGCCTTCACAATATGGTCATCAGCCTTGAGAACCGTGAACGCCGCACCTTGAGCTTTTGCGTATTTCTCATTTGAGGTCATTCCCTAAAAAGAAATCCAAATCCATTGAAGTGTGACTGGTGAATTTAACGTTGCATGCAAAAATGGCTCAATGACACATCTCACCTTGGCCATGACTGCACCAAGTAAACCTCCGCTAAGCTGAGAGATCAGGTACGGTGCCACCATTTTCAGCTCCATTCCACCACAGAGGTAGACGGCAATGGTGAATGACGGATTGAAATGAGAACCACTGTGTCAAGGGAAAAGATCATTGCATTATTCATCAATAAGCAGATGCTTTTTATCCAAAGCAACTCCCAGGACATGTTTAGTACTGGCAGAAACCCCCTGGAGCAAACTGACCGGACTACATCAATCAAGCCACATCAACCTAAATATGCAGGGTTTTCAAAGGGGGTCCCTGGTGGTACTGCAGTGGGGCGGTGGATTAATATTATATATATATATATATATATATATATATATATATATATATATATATATATATATACACACACATTAAAGTATTACATTTGTAATTATAAATATAATATCAATGTAATATAATAAAAACACGTATATTAGCCTATACACACACACACATACAATTGCATATAAAATATAATATATATATATATATATACACACACACATACAATTACATATAAAATATTATTTATATATATACACGTATATACATTTATATAAAATTTAAATGTATTTATATATATATATTATATATATAAATATGTAATTTATATTTTATATATACAATTAATATAAATATATAATTAGTAAATTATGTATTTTTAATAATTTATATGTGTTTTATTGGTAATAGTAAAATATATTTGGAATGTTCTACATGAAGAGAAGGGATGAAATGTTCATAGCATAATGATTAGCTTTGTTTGAATGTAAATCCACATAGTCTATACAACACATATCCATGAGTACAAAAATACATTTCTTCTCACCTGATCTCTGCCATACATGCAATCAGTACAGCCACTGCGAGACCATGAGCCAGCGCAGGCTGGAGTCTGCCGGCATCCTCCACGTTTTCAATCACAGACACACATCCGATGAACACAAAGAAGGTGGTCCCCACCAGCTCAGCTACACACGGCTGAAAGACCCGCTCAAACAGGTTCTGCTCTCTCGCGGTGTGTTGTCCCACCTTACCCATCAGAGCTTTCTCCATGTTGTGAAGTTCCATTTAGTCTTCAGTCGTTCTTTCCGAGGCACGTATGTCTCTCTGATGGTTGTGTCCTAATATCCTAGAGGCCGTCTACTCATCATTTAAATGTGTGTCAGAAAGCTAGCATTAAATTGCTCAATGACCTTTGAGGGCAATTGATGATTGAAAAGACTAATAATAAATGTAAAATGCTGACCAGTGGTAAAGAAAATAATACTGAAGGAGATTAAAATGTAACAAGCTTCTGTAGACGTGCCTGGAACTATTTAAACGCCAGAAAGTTTAACCTGTGCTGCAGCATGTCCTGGTTACATAGATTACAAGGGAAACTAGCTCATGTTTAGAAAATTACCTGAAACAGTAACTTAATAATGGACATTTATTTTCCCACCAAAAATAAAAATGAAAGGTTAAAGGTTAACCAAATAGTGGAGACTAAAAGTCCTAGAACTATGTGATCACATTTACATTTGTAACTACAACTATTTTAGGTAAATAAATCCAAAGCTTACTCTGTAACAAAGTGTAAAAACATAAACTAATAGATCATATTTCATTGAGGCAAGAATATATATATATTTATTTTTTATTTCATTTTTTTTACATGAAAACCCCTGAAAAGGCTAAAGCCCACTCAGCAGCACAAAAGTCTAATAAGTGGTTCCACTAATTCCAGTGCACTGAAACATTTGTGTCATTATGTGACAAAAGAAGTATGTCTGAATCCACAGTAGGCTATAAAAGAATAGGCAAAAAGTATGCGGATTACCTACTATTTCGGACGCAGCCGTAGTGTTTGATTCCGGCCCAGATGGCATCCTTCATATGCACTTACGGTCTTGTGGACTTACAATGGCCATTGTGTGTGTGTGATCAAGAAGTTCTCGGCTGTGTCCGAAATCGTATGAAAAGTATGTCCTATATGAATGATTCTAGTGTGAATGTAATCTGGAGGTACTACATCCACCATGTTGTCATTATCATGTGATCTACCAGCGTCAGTTACGTCACTTCACTGCCATTCATAAATCCTCTCCTGTGGCCTCATGGGATAGTAAAGTGTACATCGTATGCACACTTCAGAATCTCACCGGAAGTAGTAGGTCATCCGGGTTTTTTTGCCTACTCTTTTATGAGTACAGTGATTTCAGACATACTTCTTTTGTCACATACTGTTTTTCACCTACTATATAAGTAGGGAAGTATGCGATTTTGGATGCAACCATTGCTCCCTGTTTTTTTTTCCGACAGTCCTTAAAATGTCAGACTGCCTTATTACCTACTGAACTAGTCAGCTAATTGAGACGCACCCTGAGTTTTGCACCCCTACCGTGTCTCATTTGTCATTTTAAGGTTTCAGAAGGGTACTCATAAGCTTTGCGGTCGATATGCGCCCTCGATGCACACTTTTGCCGAGCCCGCACCGCAGCAGACTTCTACCCAACAGTCAAAGCGGCATTACATCACGTAGGACGATCCGGGCTGCATCCAAAATCGCATACTTCCCTTCTATAAAGTAGGCTAAAAACAGTATGTGACAAAAGAAATATGCCTGAATTCACACTAAAAAGTGAGCATCTGATAGACACTTTACTATCCCTTTACTATCCACTAACTGACGCTGGTGGGTCACATGATAATGACAACATGGCGAATCTAGGATCCTACAACATACATTCATACTATAGAACACACTTTTTTTGGCGGTAAGTAGTCGGTTAGTAATTACTTATTAAGAATAAGTACTCAAGACTTCGATTTCGGACGCATTCGGATTTTCAGAGCCCGTGAGTGTTTAGGGTGTCATTTGGGACAGTAAAGTAAATCCATTTCATATATTTTAGGCAACGTTAAAACATTTTCCCAAGAATCAAAACAGACATTAGAAGTTGGGGTTGACAAGAGAGAGTGCCTTTAGTTCGAGTGGATTTATTATTGGCAGATATTTTCCTTAAATAAGCCTCATTAAAGTCCCTGTAAAGGCAATTCTACAAAAAAATTCTAAACACATTATAAATGTTACAAATGTATTGCTAAAACATATTACAAAGACTGTGAAGTACTGTGAACTGTGAAGTACTACTGAAATGCGGAGTTAGACCGTTAAACAGTTTTTCACCATTGCTATTTTACGGATTTTTTGGGCGGTGTCGGTACACGATCCGTTCCACCTGCACGAACCGTTTCACGCATGCGCGTAATTACATAGTAGAAAACGTCACGGTATTCCTACACTATCGGTACCACGCATGCGATGAAACACTTGACGGCCAGGCGGCACAACTTGCGGCATATTTGTGTAACGTTAGTTGTATTGTGTTTAACATTTCACAGCGGGTCTGTTTTTATGCTTTTAAATGTATCTTACGCTATGCATTACGATGTGTTTACGTGTTTGCTAATCCAAAATTATAAAGGAGTTGTGAGTTGTTACATGAACATACATGATCTGTTTCCTCCATACTCTCCTTTGCTGTGTGGTATTAGGCTTAACTTACTTAACTTGCCAGGTAGGATTGTCAAAGACGGGTTGTGTCGTTTTTTTTAAATTAAAAGCTGCTAATATTAGTTAACTTTTAAGTTAAAGTAATTTTGTATTAGTATGGGTCGTCTATATAAGCTATATATCTATACAATCTAAATGAGGAAAATAATCCCTTCAATTTTGTTTACAGAAGACAATAAGGGACATGCATTTCTGCCTAGATTATCTGCACTCACACGAAGAAAGAACTACAAACAAGTTTGGGGAAACGTTATAGAGTATTTCAAACTGACAATGGAAATTACTTGAAAGAAGCATGTGTGCACACAGAAGTGACATGAGATCAGCGGTGGACAGTAGTGAAGTACACTGAGTATCTTTATTTAGGAGTAAAAACTCTCACACACACACACACACTCTCTCTCTCTCACACACACACACACACACACACACACACTCTCTCTCTCTCACACACACACACACTCTCTCTCACACACACACACACTTTCTCTCTCTCTCTCTCTCTCTCTCTCTCTCTCTCTCTCTCTCTCACACACTCTCTCTCTCTCTCACACACACACACACACACACACACACACACACACTCTCTCTCTCTCACACACACACACACACACACACACACAAAATATGCGCATGCGTGGAACAGATCGTGCAGCGTCGTAAATCAAAATCAGCGTCGCAAAACAGAATTATCATTTGCGCATGTGCGT
The DNA here is from genome assembly GCA_030578255.1 of Tiaroga cobitis. Taxonomy (NCBI): domain Eukaryota; kingdom Metazoa; phylum Chordata; class Actinopteri; order Cypriniformes; family Leuciscidae; genus Tiaroga; species Tiaroga cobitis. The sequence continues at coordinate 38,944,026 of CM060593.1, forward strand.
TTTCTCCTGCGTCTACTACGCATGCGTAGAACGGATCGTGCAGGTGGAACGGATCGTGTACCGACAGGCGGGGCTAAAACAGGGCTCGATGACGCACTGGAGCCCATGAGCTCGTCGACACGCCCCTACCATGATGACACACCGAGGCCACTGAGGCTGATCTCTCCCGACCCTATTCGCATTCGCCGCTCAAACGCGTGTTACTGTAAGTACTATTAGTTACAGCCTACTGTTTGATAGCTAGCTATGCCTTCAACACGGAAATGCATATAGGCTACTACCTGGATGCGATCATGTACAACACAGATCGGTGTCTTTATTTAAATTTCCTAAAAACGATCACATCAAGAAGAGGTGGATTAATTTTGTAAAGAGCCAACCTTGATGAAGAGCTGAGGATCACCGCCAACACCCGCCTCTGTAGTGATCATTTTACGCAGGATCGTTTTATAAACTTTCCTCAGAGACAACTGGGATTCACTGATAATCCGCTGTTACTGGTGAACGGGGCCGAAACGACTATCCCCCGCCAGCGTTCATCCTCCCGTCCCGAAAGCAGTATCACCTAATATCGCCGTCGACAGCTTTCCCGCGAGTGGGCGTGGTTTCAGCGAAGCCAGCGGACACGCCCCCAGCGTTTGAAAGCAGATAGTAATGCTCATTTTTTCAAGATTTTGATAGCTTATTTTATGTAGGCCTACTTGCCGGCTTTTTTTATCATTCAAATTTGGCTGGATGGCTAATAACACATTTTTCTGTGGTGTGACATACTGGCAGAACACATACTTAATTTTGACTTTACAGGGACTTTAAGTAAATCATCAGATGTGCAACCCAAATTTATTATTTTATTATTACGATACTTTGTTTCTGCGGCAGAATACAGAACGAACTTTAAGTAGTTGAAAGTGAAAGTGGACCCCAAACAACAGAAAATAAAATGGCATGCATATGAGATCCCCATTTATTTCCACATACAAACTTTTTCTTAACCAGTCCTAGATTTTATCCTCAATCTGCACCATTGGTGTTAATGATATTATTTAAAAAAAATGGTTCAACTTTTAAAGATTTAATATTGGGTTTTTAGTAGCCTAGCCTACGTTTAACTTAAAATTTAATTTGACCATGTGCTACGTAGATTTATGAGAACAACTGCAAATGTGAAATTTATTAGCTTTATCAGCTATTCCGCTTTGGACTGAGGATGGCGCTATTACAGAGGAAAATAAATAATGTGACTTCGTTACAATGCATGTCTTTAAAGGGCGTGAATTTTATTTGCATTTTACAATTACACTTTTTTGTGCAATAAACAAACAAACTCAAGTTTTCATTAATCTTAGCCTATAACATGATTATCATTTGGTTATATGAACCAGAGTTTTAACCATCCAGTTTAATCAGACTCGGTGTCATGTGTCACTGTGCTCCACAATAGGGAAGTGAACTGCACTTCCTATTTCCCCAGTGTTACTGCAGTCCACTGACTAAACCAGAAATTGAGAGGATGAGAAACGAAAGGAACACGCTTGACGCACGGTTATAAATGAATACGAGCAGTAAATGACACACATTCTCAACTTCGGAATCGGATCCAGTTGAGCGCGCGCAATGGGAGCGTCGCGCGTGCGGGCGTCAGTTTAATAAAACAACGACTTCTTAAAGTTTTATATGTTGGTGGATGAAGAAGAATCAAGATGAAGAAGCAGTTCAACCGCATGAAACAGCTCGCCAACCAGACTGTTGGGAGGTTAGTGTGTTATAAACGGATTATTTTGAATATTTCTACTCTGATTCGTGTAAAAATGCACACTAAAGTTGGGAGTGTCACTGTATGCGCTACGCGTGCACAGAGCAAAAGCAAGGTCTGATGTGGTCAAAGTTATAAACTACACATGCTGTTTGGTTATACACTTTATTTTCCATTGATTAAACAGTTTGACATTATGTGTAGAAGTTTGGATTGTTTCCAATGTACAGTACATTGCAGAACTGAGATTGAGACATTTTGGGCTTCTGTATTTTAGGGGGATATCTCTGTTGGGATCATCAAACATCTATTTGACTGAAATAATACATGCAATAAAATGAACTATATAAATAATATAAATCAATAAACTTCATATCGGCGGTTGCATAATTCTGTATACCTCTGTAGCAGTTATTAAGGGACTTTTTATTAGCCTAAGGTAGCTACTATAAATTAGTACTGTGATTTTGCTCATTCAGCAATTAGGGATGCGCCATTATATCGAAAAACTAACAGTACTTATTATTATCCTATGGACAATATAAAAATTCTAGGCTATTTGTTGCTTAACTTTATTCCTTTGTCAATTTCAAAATAATGTTATGCTTAAGTGAATGAAGGCATCACAACATAATGTACAGTATAAAATATGGATTTAAAATGAGTAGATAATAAGAAAGTTAAGTTGAGAAGGTTCCTGTGGTACAGGTTGGGACCATTATTATAGGCATTCGCTCTTAAAGTCACCATGAAATCAAAATTGACAGTTGTTTATTTATGGAATATAGCAGTATTTGTTATAAATGATTTATCTGTGCTTGCCATTAATTATTTTTTTAATTCATGTGCCCTCATAACCTTTACTCAAAATAACTTCCCCTCCCTCCATCCATCTCTCCTCCTCTCCTCTGATGATGTGTTTACTGGCACAAGGGCGGGATCAACCTGTCACTCACACAAGATCCACCAATAGTAAACCACAAACATCCAATCAATTCCCCATGGGCAAAATCAAGCCCCGTCCTACATTTGTTCTGGTTTGAGAAGCAGTTTGACGATAAGCTTCACAATAGGGAACTTCCATTTCATCCCGACTTTACATTAACATTTACATTTTTTATGTAATATCAAAAAGTAGTTGGAAATGAGTGCTCTTAATCAAATTAAATGTAGTTAAATATTATATTTTATTATATACGGTTGATAACCCTGTACCAAGCTCAAGTGGAAACATAACTGGAACTGTTCTTAGAACTGTTCAGCCTGACGGTGGAAAAGCAGCTATTGATAACCAATGTTTTATATATGTTGTGCGACCCTAGCAATAATAAATAGCAAATAGAGTTTTACATTTTTGTGTTGAAAATAGTTGCCAGGGCATTTTGATGAGGTCCCCAAGGGTTTCCGCTATGTGTTGCTACATGGTTACTTACTGTTGTTTGGCTTTTTACTGCATACAGAAGCGTTCTGTTGATCTCTGCAGATCTCAAGAAACAAACTCACTCAGAAACTCCAAGAAACTCCATCTTTCAGTTGTCTTGACTGCATGGTTTCCCTGCTGAGATTTTTCAAGGGCCTGTCGGAGAATGACCGAAGTTGCATTCCCTTGCATATTTACTTGTACAGGGGTGAAAGGGTTATGTTAGGACAAAATATCTTAGAAGCTTTTCATTATGTTCACATTTAGCTTTTTTGCGTAAACATTGACATTTGCATATTGTTTTTGCCAAGACATTGTTTTTACAATATCTTTATTTAGATTCACTCTTCATCTCGGAGTTAAACATCCCAGGCAGCTGGTAGATTCATCACTCGCTTGTCACAATCTATCAGAGCGTTTGATGCAGAATGCAGATCCGGGGTAATCCAGAGTCGGAGGTATAATTGTCGGGCCAGCTTTCATGGCGGCTTTCCAGGCCAGAGAGACGCCACGTTTCGATACAGTCGGTTAGGTTACGGCTCCAGTTAGTTTGGCCTCTGCTGCAAAGGATACACTGTCAGAGATTTTAAAATGATTGAAATGCATTGGAATTGCTCTGTTTTCTGTGATATATAAAGTTTCTGATATTTATTTTAACTCTGATAACTTTAAGTCATTGTTATAGTAGGAGATTTCCTGCGTCTTTAAGACTTAAAGTTTTAAAGTGTGGCGCGTAACTTACAAAATGCAAAAATCTAGATTTTGTATCAGATGCAAATCAGAAATGGCATAAAAAATCTGCATCCAAAACATTGTACTCTGAGGATGACCATCCGTGGCTGATTTCTAAAACTGGGTAATTTCTTGCTAATTTTGTATTTCTCAATGTATAATTGTTTAAATGCTTTTAGCAAAAAAAAAAAAAAAAAAAAAAAAAAAAGTTAGTGCAGACAGCAAGGCTCTACTTATCAAAACTGTCCATTTAGATACAGGATACTTGTGCTTTTTAAACATGCTGATGAACATTGAATTTCCTTCTTTTCCTGAAACCAAAAACAGATGCTCAACGAGCTGGTCGAATGAAAATCATGGCAAGAGTCACTCTGTCTAAAGCTTTATTATATGTCATTGAACAGTCGTTCAAAGTTTTCTGGTCTTCAATAATGTTCTCAAAACGTTAGCAAAAAAACATTATTTATACCAAATTCATGGGAAAAACAAACTGAAGCCTTTTATTTGTACGCCCATCTAACGGTTTTTAAATGTTACTACTCGTTTCAGAATGTTCAGAGAACTTTCAAAAGTAACATTCCCATTCAAAAAAATAACTTAGCGGGAACACAAAACATTCTTAGGGTACTTTTACAAAACAACGATGTACTAAAAACGGGAACGTTTTTCCTTAGCGTTTTTCGCGTAAAAACGCTGTATTGCTCATCCCAGGCCAGTAGTTGGTGATGTCACTTTGTAAAGAAACACTAGACTGAACATGTAATACGCATGCGCATGACGTCACCGTTTTCACGGTATCGTTTTCAAAAACTTGCACTTTGTAACCAGTATTCAGCCCCCCAAAAACGCCGTCGTTGTGTAAATGAGCGGCCAGAACACATAACAAGTTCTCAGTTTTTAGTTGAAAGCGGTGTCGTGTAAATGACCCCTTAGGCTCAATCCCAATTCACCCCTTGCCCCTTTTTGCGCGTTCACGTCTAGGGGTAGGGGGAGTCCCGATTCTTGTTGAGATCGTGGGGTAGGGTGAAGGGGTAGGGCTACATAGCCCTCGAAACGGAGATTTTTCAGAGGCACACTCCAAACGGAGGGCTACGAGAAAGTTCACAGAATGCATCGCAAATCACCGGCGAGATGGCTTCGCAAACGGTTAAACATTTAAATTTAGCACCAGATGACATCACCATGCACTTTATTTACTCTTATAATAATACTATAGTCATTTAATTTAAGAATTTGTATAATAAATTACCTTTCCGAATCAGAAAAGACACATTTCGAGGAAGGAATGTTATAATCATCATGTGTCCTCAAAGTTAAGAGCAGCTGCGCTGATTGTCAGTCGTTGTCATGGAGAAATCCTGTAAAAACTCCGTAACGGCAGCGCCATCGCAGACGACTGATGACGTATCGGGTTCATGAAGGGTTGTTCCATTTCGTAGGGGAATATTTCAACCCCTGGGCCCTTGTAACTCTGTTTTAAGGGCCAAGGGGTACACTCAAGAACAAGGGGTAGGGCCAAGGGGTGAATTGGAATTGAGCCTAAGAATATATCTTGAGAGCTGGAGTTCTGGAGAATCTAGGGCAAGCGTTTTTTTAGTTTTGTTGGGTGACCAAATACCTACTAACAGAGACTTTAATCTTTTCAATTAAGCGTATTGCTTATTAAACCTCTTGTTTTGTTGGGTCAAAAGCTGCAACGGTCTGTTAGGGATAATGTAACATTTCAGCTCCAGTGCAGTTGATCAGATGCTATATTTACATTTAAGGTTTCAGATTCTGCTTCAATATGAGCACAGAATAGAATACATTACTTATTATGATTCAGTTCGCCTTGTACGAATCAGATTACTTAGAGAGATATACAGACTTCCAAGATCAGTCCTGTTCCTTAAAGGGCATTTTGATGGGCTTAAACTAGATCTTCATAGATGTTTAGAATAGCATCTAAACATGTTAGTTGGGTGCCGGTCTGCTGTATTGTGAACTTTGAATGTGTGTGAAATGTTAGCCGTGGTGTTTCTGGAGGTTTACACCCAACCCGATATGCATTGGCTGAACACAGGATCAATGCTAATTCAGTATTGATGGAAATCTAAAAATTCTCTCCCGCATAATGAGAGGTCATTCTCAGCCTGTGTAACGGGATCTTAGGGATATTTTCTTTTGTTACATGACCAGTTTTTGTGGCTTTTATCTACGTTTTCTGTGCTGAATGTGGGTTGCTCTCTTTTAGAAATAAAATGATGTCTGTGACATTTAATATTGATCAATTGAACCAAAAAAATCACCATGCATGGTGCCCTTGAGAAAGGTCCTTATACCCTGATGGATCTTTTGTGTGTCAGTTGGTGCCATCACATGAAAGTTGTAGACATAAATAACAGTTGCGCTGGTTGTGTGGTGTTACATATTCTATGCTATAAAAAAGATTAATGATTGTTTGTTTGATCTTCACTGCTGGCTGAGCAGTTTTAGCACATGGGAAAAAACACTCAGCCTTCAGCCAGTTTCTCAAGCAATAATATCTGATCCTGGTTTTTGAAGGCTAGCTATATATATACCTGCTTAACAGACTATTATTCATATTAATATTATTATTATTCAAGAAAGGGTTATTGTTATAACTGAAACTAAAACATAAAAAAATTGTTGTTTAAATCAAACTGAAATAAAATAAAATATTTCAAAAATATCTTTTATTTCAGCTGTTCCCATTTTCATTTAGTTTAACTTGATGGACTAAAAAACTAAACTGAAATAAAAATTAATACAAACTAAAAAAAAAAAAATATATAAAAATGACAAAAACACACAACAAAATTAATTAAACTTTAAGTTAAAATGGAAAATATAATTCAAAATGTTAACAAAAACTATTATCTCAGTGACACTCAAATAAACTGATAATAATAAAAAAGGCTTATTATTATTCAAATTAACTTGTGAGAAGGCAAACATGCAAAAAATAAAATAATAAATAATATTAGGACTTTTTTTTTAATATCTTGAATAAGACATTATATTTTTAAATTGTTTTTTTTTCTTGTTTGAAGCATAAACCTCCAAAAATGTTGTTTGAGCAAAAAAAAAAAAAAAAAAAGCAATGGAACAAGTTATTTCTCAAGTAAGTTTTTATTTTATTTTATGTTTAGATATTTTTACTGGAAAGATCAAAGGCCTGTTCACCCCAAGAACGAAATAACGTTAACCATAACTTAGCGTCCACATCAGCAGACAATATCGTTCTGTTTATTATAAGCACGTACTGCGGTTTTGTCGTCTGTTGCTTTAAATCAGTGTTTTTACCGTTCCTCAGCTGGAGACAATCGTTCTGAAAGGGATTCCAACGATATAGTTTCTCTGTAGTGATCTCTGCTATTCTTTTAAATTTAGAATGATGTTTATATCTATATCTCAATCCTTGGTGTGAACGAGCCGTAATACTTTTTTTCAGTGTAAAAGACATTTTCTTGTTCAAAATAACACGAATAACTGTTACACTTAACTTTATATAAATAAATGGAAATGCTGAAACTATCACGGATCATGCCATGTGAACGTTCAGATTGTACAATGTCAAACGTGGCATAATGTGTAATAGTTTTATGGTCTCTGGTCAAAGGGAGTCCCTGCTCATTATTTATGATTATTTATTTATCTGCTGACAAGAGTGTGTGTAAAGCCCCAGAAGCCCCGCCCCCTTTACTGCTGTTGCCATAACAAACAATGTGGAATGCAGAAAGCAGGAAGTGGATTTTTTTTTCTCGTGAAGTGTGCCAAAATCAACCGTTTGTTGACAGTTGAAAAATAAATGATTTTCCATTTTAGAATATTGAACTGCAATGGGTGTTTTGAATAATTTGTATTTTTACATTTGGAGTGAAGGCTTCAAGACTTTATTCTTGTTTTGTTTTTTGTTTTGGTATCTTTTTATAGTGATACTGGCCTAACCTGCTTTCACAGTCAAGCCAAAGAACTTTAAAAAAGCATTGCTCGTTATGTAGTCTGTGCTTATAACCAAACACTTTTTCTTTTCTTTTTTTTTTTGTCCACAGAGCAGAGAAGACAGAAGTACTGAGTGACGACCTTCTTATGGTGACTATTTGTATTTTCTCCCTCCATGACTTTATCACAACCACGAAAGACTGCACAAATCATCTAGCATTCCAGTGTGATTTTGCTATTATTTCTATTTCATAATTTCATTTGATTATTTCAAGAAATTTTAAATTAGCTCTTATTTTTTTTACATTTTCAGCTTCCATTTTAATTCCAAATACATTTTTAGTAATTTTGTTATGTGCTTTTGCCACTTTTTAGTTCTTGTTTTTTAAATGGCACTTTTTAGGTTTAATTTATTTTAATTACATTTTTAGTTTTAGTTGGCTGCCTGCTGTGTGAGCTGCGAGTTTGTTTGCGTCGTGGCTGTCTAAGCCTCGTATTAGCTTCGTATTTCCTTCTGTTTTTCCGTATTTCTCTCTTTTATTCTGTTCTGAACCATCATTTAACTCATAATTACAACTCGGACTGTTGGCCAGACGCGTCTCAAGCCATTATACGGCTGGAACCGCAAATACGGTTGGAACATTGTTTGCTGGTCGTAGAGCGAGACATTGCTTCACTGCTGCTCGCCCTGCGATCGACTGCTTTTGTCAGCCTCGTTTGTTGGTCGTAGAGCGAGACATTGCTTCACTGCTGCTCGCCCTGCGATCGACTGCTTTTGTCAGCCTCGTTTGTTGGTCGTAGAGCGAGACATCGCTTCACTGCTGCTCGCCCTGCGATCGACTGCTTTTGTCAGCCTCGTTTGTTGGTCGTAGAGCGAGACATCGCTTCACTGCTGCTCGCCCTGCGATCGACTGCTTTTGTCAGCCTCGTTTGTTGGTCGTAGAGCGAGACACTGCTTCACTGCTGCTCGCCCTGCGATCGACTGCTTTTGTCAGCCTCGTTGCCTGCTGTGAGTGTGTTTGTTTGCGTCATGGCTGTCTAAGCCTCGTATTAGGTCGTATTTCTTTCTGTTTCTCCGTATTTCTTTCTTTTATTCTGTTTTATTCTGTTTATTCTGTTTTGTTAAAATGGCGAATATATCAGGTGTATGTTATCTACCTTTTGGTGCAGATGAGAACAAATCTGATTTGCTCGCGGTGCAGTCTGAATTAGAAGCTGTAGAAAAGCAGATCCGTGACCTTCTAGAGAGACAAGCTGAGCTGAGAGACCGGCGTTTAGCTCTTGAAACATCACGCGCTGATGCACACGGATCAGTGATTAACGTTAGTAACCCGCTGACGCCGACCTCGTCTACTCCGTGCGTTTCTCAGCATTGGTCCCGAGCGTCCAGGTCAGGATCAGCCATGGTTTCATTCACTCCAGCTCCAACACACCACCACGAAGCCTGGGTGGTTCCGCGGAAGCCGCGGAAGCTCCCGGTGTTCGAGATCTCCACTCAGAACCGCTTCTCCCCTCTTCGTGAAATGGAATGCGATGCTGTGATCATCGGCGATTCCACCGTCCGACACGTCCACGCTACGTTAGGTAAAAGTAAGGTGCACAGTCACTGCTTTCCTGGTGCTCGTGTTCTCGATATCACTGCACGGGTAACTGAGATCTTGAACGGTGACGAGCGTGTCGGAGCTGTTGTGCTGCACGCGGGAGCTAACGACACTAGGCTGCGACAGACGGAGGTTCTGAAGAAAGACTTCAGGAGCCTTATCGATACGGTACGCAGTACATCGCCTGAAACATCGATTATTGTGTCTGGACCGCTTCCTACGTACCGACGAGGGCATGAAAAGTTCAGTAGATTATTCGCGCTAAATGAATGGCTATTGTCATGGTGCAATGAGCAGAAACTGCTCTTTGTAAATAATTGGAATCTGTTTTGGGAGCGACCAAGGCTCTTCCGCGCTGATGGCTTACACCCAAGTAGAATCGGGGCAGATCTTCTGTCGGATAACATCTCCAAGATGTTAAATACCTTTTGACTAGTATTCAAAAATCCAAATCACAGTCTCTACTGCACCAATTTAATTGATATTAATACTATTGTAGAACATTGCATAGAAACTGTGTCTATTCCTCGTTTACTAAGATCAAATAATAAATCTACTGCGGGATCTAGAAAAAATCTAATTGTTATTAAAACAAAAAATCTCGCTATTAGTGAATAAAAACAATTTCTAAAGCTAGGTCTTCTAAACATTAGATCGCTCACACCTAAGGCGGTTATTGTAAATGAAATGGTCACAGATGATAATTTCGATGTTCTGTGCCTTACTGAAACCTGGCTTAAACCAAATGATTATTTCGGTCTAAATGAGTCTACTCCGCCAGGATACTGTTATAAGCATGAGCCCCGTCTGATCGGTCGTGGCGGCGGTGTTGCAACAATCTACAGAGATATCCTTAATGTTACTCAGAAAACTCGTCATAGGTTTAATTCGTTTGAAGTACTTGTGCTAAATGTTACGCTCTTAGATGTAAGAAAAAAATCCCTATTATCTCTAGCATTGGCTACCGTATATAGACCTCCAGGGCCTTACGCCGATTTCCTAAAAGAGTTTGCTGACTTTCTATCAGATCTTTTGGTCAACGTCGATAAAGCATTAATTGTTGGAGATTTTAACATACACGTAGATAATTTAAATGATGCGTTAGGGGCTGCGTTTATAGATTTATTAAACTCCTTCGGGGTCAAGCAAAACGTCACCGGACCATCGTCTTAATCATACACTCGATTTAATTATATCATATGGAACCGATCCAACCGATATAGATATCATTCCACAAAGTGATGATGTCACTGACCATTACATGGTAACTTGCATATTAAGTACTGCTGTAATATGTCATGCTGTGCCACGTTATCGACCAGGTAGAACAATTCTTCCATCCACCATAGATCATTTCTCAAATAGCTTATCTGATCTGTCTCAGCTGCTGCCTGAACCCAAACAAACAGATGAACTAGATGAACTAACTAGCACTATGAGCACCATTCTCTCTAGAACATTGGATATTGTTGCACCCATTAAATTAAAAAAGGTCAGAGAAAAAAGTATAGCACCATGGTACAATAATACTACGTATGTTTTAAAGAGAGAAACCCGTAATTTAGAGCGTAAATGGAAAAAAACTAATTTAGAGTTCTTTAGAATCGCGTGGAAAGACAGTATGTCACGTTATAAAAAGGCCCTTAAAACGGCCAGGGCTGAGCACCTCAGCAAATTAATAGAAAACAACCGAAATAATCCAAGGTTTTTATTTAATACCGTGGCTAGACTAACAAATAAACAGACGTCGTCTGAACAAAATACCTCGTTACAGTTTAGTAGTAATGATTTCATGAACTTCTTCACCGAGAAAATTGAAAGCATCAGAATCAAAATCATAAACGTTCAATCTTTACTCCCGCCTTATAATTCAGCCGCAATTATCACCCCGCAAGAACAATTACAATGCTTTACAACCATAGAACAAAAAGAGTTAAATAAACGTATCACTTCATCTAAAACAACAACGTGTTTATTAGATCCTATAACTGAACTACTGAAAGAAGTGTTACCTATAGTGGAAGAGCCTCTTCTCAATATTATTAACTCATCTTTATCTTTAGGTCATGTTCCAAGAACGTTCAAGCTGGCTGTTATAAAACCTCTTATTAAGAAACCACATTTAGATCCAAACAACCTAGCAAATTACAGACCCATTTCGAATCTTCCATTTATGTCAAAAATATTAGAAAAAGTTGTGTCCAGTCAACTCGGCTCTTTCTTGCAAGAAAACGACATCTATGAAAAGTTTCAGTCTGGATTCAGGCCACATCACAGCACTGAAACTGCGCTTGTTAGAATCACAAATGATTTACTTTTAGCTTCGGACCAAGGCTGTATCTCAGTACTAGTTTTACTTGATCTTAGTGCTGCGTTCGACACTATAGATCACACAATACTCTTAGATCGACTACAAAATTACACTGGTGTTCAAGGACAAGCATTAAGCTGGTTCAGGTCATACTTATCTGACCGCTACCATTTCGTCTATTTAAATGGAGAAAAATCGATCATAACTTCGGCAAACTATGGAGTGCCGCAGGGATCTGTGTTAGGCCCTTTATTATTCTCAATATATATGCGGCCACTTGGTAATATTCTAAGGAAACATGGAATTAGTTTCCATTGTTATGCTGATGACACTCAAATATATATTTCATCACGGCCAGATGAATACGCTAAATTATCCAAATTGACAGATTGTGTTAAAGATATAAAAGATTGGATGACGCGTAATTTTCTTTTATTAAATCCAGACAAGACAGAGGTAATACTTATCGGTTGTAAAAACCGTCCACAAAACCTTTCACAGCACGACTTTAACATAGTAGGATGCCCTGTTACTTTATTCGCTACAGTAAAAGACCTGGGTGTTACATTAGACTGCAACCTGTCTTTTGAAAAGCATATTTCATATGTTACAAAAACAGCCTTTTTCCACCTTAGAAACATTGCTAAGCTACGTAATATGCTATCAGTCTCTGATGCAGAAAAGTTAGTTCATGCATTCATGACCTCGAGACTAGATTACTGTAATGCTTTATTAGCTGGTTGTCCTGCATCTTCAATAAACAAGCTACAGTTAGTCCAAAATGCAGCCGCTAGAGTTCTTACTAGATCAAGAAAATATGATCATATAACACCGATTTTATCATCACTTCATTGGTTACCTATAAAGTTCCGTATTAATTACAAGGTATTGCTTTTGACTTATAAAGCTCTAAATGGTTTAGCTCCAGTCTATTTAACGGATCTTCTATCGCCCTACAATCCATCGCTCTCTTTAAGATCACTAAATTAAAGGCTTCTGGTCATTCCTAGGATTTCCAGATCCACCAAAGGAGGCAGAGCATTTTCACATTTAGCTCCGAAGCTCTGGAATAGCCTTCCTGATATTGTTCGTTGCTCAGACTCGCTCTCCCAGTTTAAAACTAGACTGAAGACGCATCTATTTAGCCAGGCATTCATATAAATTTTTTATCTTACAGTTACTGTAAATTCGGCCTCTAGTTTCATAAACGCCAGAGGAGAACTGGCCCCCGACTGAGCCTGGGTTCTCCCAAGGTTTTTTTTTCTCCATTGGGTCATCTGATGGTGTGTTAGGACACCTTTAGGTCACTGGATGGAGTTTTTCGGTTCCTTGCCACTGTTGCCTTTGGCTTGCTCAGTTGGGGATATTCAAATTAATTAACCAATCATACCATTGATCAGCTCTACCAAACTTGGATGTCTTTTTTTCCAGTAATAAACAAACATTGTTAAGTTGTTTTGATTGATACTGTGAAGCAGCTTTGATACAATCTGTATTGTGAAAAGCGCTATAGAAATATATTTGACTTGACTTGACTTGACTGGTAATTCAGTCAGAAAACATTTTGTTTAAATGTCATTTAATGTTTCATCTAACTTTAACATTTTATTGTATCTCAGCTTTATTTCAATTAACAAAAAAGTTTTTAGTTTTAGTTAACGATAATAATCCTGGAAGTGGCTACATTATTACTTTGGCCAAATGTAGGCACTAAGCATTACTTTAGAAAAGTAATCATTTGAGTATCATGTTTTATTTTACGGCTCTCTTGAATACCTGATTCTGATTGGTCAATCGCCACATTGGCCGGTCAAATATTTTTGTAATAATTAACCATTGTCTCTAGCACATGTCATTTGATGTCTCTCATGTTACTCCACAGATTTTTTTTCTCACCAATAATCTCAAATCAATATTTATGTATTGGTATTTTAATATGTATGTCCATTTGTTTAGTTATTTATTCGGTGAGTAGTTGTGCAATAAGCAGGATAATGTACAGCCAACCAGTCATTAATGGCAAAACAAATGCTTTTGGGGTGAAACAAGACTATATTTTATGATATAGACAAACTGACTGTACATTATCCCTTACATATCTTCTGTATGTATTCATATGATATCAATATTGAACGTATATGAATGAATATTAAGACAGATATTGTGCTCTAGCTAGCATGACATTAGCTCTTATTCAGTGTTGATGGAGGGATTCCCAGCGTGTCTGTCTTTTGCTTTCAGTTATAGAAATAGTATCTGAGTTGAACTTTGATCCTTAACATTCATCATCTTCTTTCCCACAATCCCTCGTCCTTTACACCCCTCCAACTCCTTTTTTTCTGGCATCTTTCAGATAGCAAAAAAGCAACTGAGACTAATTGATCTTATTTAGGCATTTCTGACGTCACAAGGGCCATGTTTGCACGAGTATGCATGCAGCTATACGGCTGTTATGAACAAAAAGTAGCCTGAAATAGCTCGAAAAGACCAGAGCGCTAGCAGCTTTGTGATAGCGTATGTCGATGCAGGTCATTATGATTTTAATTTCAATATACAGCATAATCTTCCAAAGCAAACACTCACTCTAAAAACAAAACTAATCAGTCTAATCTGTCACTACCTCGTTGTTTAAAAAGCATCTCATGCTCAGACATGTCTAAACTAAAAGGGAAATCATTGAGACTCGACGAACTCTCGCCAGAGCTTTATATGCTGCTCCTTCACCTTCATTCATGCATTCCACGTCCAAGGGTCAAAGTTTAACTGCCTGATTGCTCTGCGTCTTGCAGGAGGGAAAAGGAACATGTTAATGGGCCATAAACTCCCTCTTGAAATGACTCAGACGGAGTGGTTTGGAATGTTTTCTGGGTTTTGAAGGTCTGCCAGATTAAAAGGCAGTGGTGTTGGCAGACACTGTTAGAGCTGCTTTCCCTGGTCGTGGTTGGAGTTCTTGAGATCCAGCGTTGGGGAGTAACACTGCGAACTGCTCTATATTTTTCAGTAGCTGGTTTCAAAACAAAACAAATTTTCGACCAAAGTTAGCAGTGTAGCTTCACTAAACGCTGTTTTTATGACGCATTGTAGACAGCTCTACAACGGAGAGTACTGAAGCAATAATCATACACTCTCCTAAAATATATTTTCTCTCTTATATAGTATTGGAAAGTCCCTTTTCATTTTAGTTTGGATGATTCGTGTAAATGACCTGGTCAAAAAAAGATTCATAGATTAATTCCATTACGTCTCTGCTTTGCATTTTATGTCTTGTAGCTAAATGTTTTAAAAGGCCCCTTTTACATGTTTATATTTTTGTTTATGGGGTCTACTACTAGAATAAATTTACATTTAATGTTCAAAAAAACGTTATACCTTTTTCTTATGATTTACATTGTTGCAGCACCTGTTTTCACCCTTTGACTGAACGCTCCGTTTTAGTTTTGATTTCTTTAAAAGCTCTGATTGGTCAGCCAGCCCCAGTCTGTTGTGATTGGTCTACCGCTTAGAGCGTGTCGGAAATGTAACATCCCTTACCATAACCTGCGAGTATCATCTTTGGAAGCTTCCTGAGGCGCTGTAAACATTATAACTACGCTAAATATGGTGTCAGTTTTCCCGTATCAGTTCGAGCCCGAGTCCGATAATGACAGTCAGGAAGAACAAGCTGATAAATCTCAAACCACCTTCGCAAGCACAACATTGTAATGTAAAAATCTGTTTTACACGTATCTGTTAAATGTGATGTCTAAAGTGTCATCTATTATTGCAAAAAATACTAGATCATTTATATCTGATTAAATATCATCTATTATGTATGTTAGGGAGGGATAGGCCTATACATTGTCCCCTTAAATAGCTTCAATGTGGTCATTAGTAGTATCCGACTACTCATTTAGCTTGACTGTAGTTTAAATTATAAACTGCTTGACAAACGGCCGTTTCAAAGTCTTTGAGGTCTTGAGTCACTCTCAGTAGGTGTGTATCGACCCCTGCTGGGTGAGTTGCGGCCACAGGTCGGCGTGGCCTCGTCATCACTTCCTGTTTGTCTCGTTTGCTTTGCCTGGAACTGTGGGTCTCTGATCAGAACATCTGTACCGCAGCTCTTTTCCTCTTCGTTCTTCCCTTTTCCTCATTCCATTTACAAACCTGTATCTGAACACTGATAACTGGTTGATGGAAAATGAGTGGAATGTTACATTTAATATGCAATTTTTTAGCAGAAACCATTTTTAAGATGTATGTGTATGCCAAGACTGTGTTTATTTGATTAAAAATACAGAAAAAACGTTAATATTGTAAACTATTATTACAATTTAAAATAACGGTTTTCCATTGCAATATATTAAAATGTAATTTATTCCTGACTGTGATGGTAAAGCTGAATTTTCAGCATCATTACTCCAGTCTTCAGTGTCACATGATCCTTCAGAAATCATTTTACCATTTCTTATTATTACCGATCTAAGTATTAAGTATTACTGACCCCAAGTTTTTACCCATGTGTGTGTGTGTTTATGTGTGTGTGTATGTATATATATATATATTACTAAATTGAGATAATATTTTTCGAACATATTAAGAATAGTTAATGCAATGGGTATCATATTTTTTACAGCATTTATTTCTCTGGGTGGTTCTCATAAATATTCTGTTGTTAATCGTTTTTTTAAATGAATGTTCATTCAGAATGCATTCAATTAAATACTCAGTTAAATTAAATGTTAGTTTATGTTAGCGTATAATAGTGTGTAATGAGGTAGAGATTAGCTAATGTTAACTTGTAGAACCTTATTGTAAAGTGTTACCAGATCATTGCTGCTTTCTTTGTCTGCATTACACACACTTTTCTGCACTGTTGCAAGCTGCCCTGTACAAACTGTGACGGGATTGTGAAAACGGCTTTAATTCGGTGCCCGTGTTTGCAGCATAATATGATTGGCATGATTCCTTTACTGAATGAGACGCTAAAACAGCACAGACAGTGTGTGCAAAATAAACGGTGCGATTCTAGGTCTAAATATAGGTTGCATATCGGTTCTTTTCTATGCAGAGAGACTTCTGAATCGGGTGTCTTTGTGGTGAGCTTTTATTGAAATGAGTTTGAGTAGCAAACAGAAGCAGCGTGACTGAGATGCTGAAAGGAGCAGTTATCTCACACGAAGGGTTTCAGTTCCACCCCGACTGTCTGAAGTTATTTAAGGGACTGTCAGGCACATTTGAGGATTCGCCTCTTATACACGCGAGAACGAGAGAAACGAGAAAGTCTCAGAGAAAACACTCTGCCAGTTTGGCAGCTTTCTGTTCCAGCTGTATGAAACCCCCGAATTAGTTCTGCCCCGGTAACCACTGAAGTTACAAACCTTGATTTCTTTCTAGATCCAAACCAGCCAAATTTCCTGATAACTTGTAAAAATATGTACATCCAACTAGTTGTGATAGTCTTTTCTTCCCTATTGTGACGTATATCCGTGTGAAATGGCTTCTAAAACAAGATAAAATGTTGGCCGAGGCTTGATTTGGTCCATTGGGAATTGTTTGGTTGGTTGTGGTTTGCTATTGGTGGATCTCATGTGAGTGACAGGTTGATCATCAGAGAAGAGAAGAGAAGTCTCTGCAAGAGGGAGGGGAAGTTATTTTAATTAAAGATTATGAGGACACACACACACACACAAAAAAAGATGTGCATGGATAAATCACTTGTACTGCAATTTCCATAAAAACAAATCCGTTTTGATTTCATGGTGACTTCAACCAAACTTCACTGGTTGGACAAACAGACTTATGCCATTGGTTGAGCTGACATTGCTGTATTAGGCTGATCGAGATGCTCAGATATTTGAATAGTAGCACAGTTTTGAAAAATTTCAGGAAATTCAACCTACAATTGGTTGACTTATAGTTGTCTCTTATAGTTAAGATTTAAATACACATCACCTCTGCACACAGAGCTCAGGGTTCAGATAGACCAGATCAGATAGGATGGAGAGTAGGAGGTGTGAACTGAAAATACATTTGACAAGAGTTTTTCTCATATTGAAAGATGTAGGTAAACAGCCAGCTTGTCTCTAAAATCCAGCCATTTGTATGTGCTAAAGTGCACGCTTTGCTGGCGCAGTGCAGATTTTTTTTTCTTTCCTGGTTCCTCATGTTCACTGTAGCTTTAATTCTTTAACCATATTGTCCACTTTAAAAGCTTTTCCAATCCAGGCTCCGCTGTAGCCTCTATGACTGCTGTTCAAAAACATAAACTGATGGCCAACTCAATGAAGAAACAACTAGAAAGCACAATTCTTCTGGAAATGACCATACTTTTCATAATAGATGCACAAAAGATTTTTATTAAGTGCCCCTATTATGCTATTTTAAAGGTTTTTAGGTTTACATGCATCAAAGGTCAAAACACACTTTGATTTTTCATTATATACATTGCAGCATCATCTCTTTTTTCACAGTGTCTGAATTGGCCTGATAAAGGATTTTGTCTCACTAAACCCCTCCGTCCCAAGAGCATACTCTGCTCTGATTGGTCAGATGTGTTGCACAATCTTTTGTGATTGGTCTACTCTGCTCTGATTGGTCAGATGGCTCAGTCTGTTGTGATTGGTTTACTCTGCTCTGATTGGTCAGATAGCTCAGTCTGTTGTGATTGGTCTGCTCTGATTGGTCAGATGGCTCAGTCTGTTGTGATTGGTCTGCTCTGATTGGTCAGATGGCTCAGTCTGTTGTGATTCGTCTAATCTGCTCTGATTGGTCCGATCTGTTGTGATTGGTGAAACGCCAATGACCATATCTGAATTTCAATTCAGGATCTTCCTCAGCACTTGATACATAGTTATATGAACTATTGAACTATAATTATTATATCAGTTTGAACGTGAGTCCTCATCCTTTGGAAGTTCAGCTTAGTGGACTTGCTTTTGAAGAAATCAGCGTCTTCTCGACTCTCCTACAGGCCTCAGCTACAACTACAGTGTTTGACGGACAAAGTAGGCATTGTTTGCGGGCAGCCAATAAAGACCATATGGTTGACATTATCTTTACAAAACGACATACAGTAGGTTCAAGCAAAAACTGTTTCAGCCAGGTAGTTCAGATTCGGTTCTTTCTTTTGGGAGATAATAACTCCATTTATCGTGCAGTTTGATCTTTGAAACTTTGCAGACCTTTTACATTCACAAACAGCTACAGTATGTCACACAACTACATGAAATGTAATATCTGAACAAGCATAACAGGGGCGCTTAAAAGGAATTAATATTTGAATTCAACAAGGATGCATGCAATCAATTAACAGTGACACTACAGCCATTTATAATATTACTAAAGTTTCTGTTCTTTCTATTAATCGAATCCTGTGGAAAATATGAAGCAGAACAGCTGCTTTCAAAATTGATAATAGTCTGAAATGTTTCTTGAGCATCAAATCCTCATATTAGAATGATTTCTGAAGGATCATGTGACGACTGGAGTAATGATGCTGAAAATTCACCTCTGACATCACCACTTTGCCAGAATCACAGTCCAGATGAAATGACTGAACAGGCTTTTTGCACATTTATAAGAACAGGAAACTGAAGGGTGGTGGTGTACAAGACCCACAATTCTTTGCAAAGACTCAAGTGGTAAGCATTACAGGAAATGCAGAACAGGTGTGCATGTAACCATGATAATGGGACATTGTTGAATGGAACTTTTGGTGATGGAACTGGGAACTACTGAAGTCCCAATACATTTTAAATTTGAATCAAATGTGTGCGTTAATACAGATTGAGCGGCGCCTGGAAAATATGCGATTGGTCTCCCATAATGCACACAAGAAGATGTCCATGTGTCTGCAGGGTAACGTGGGCACAGATGCGGAGAAGAGACATGTAAGTAACAGCTGCTTTTTATATTTTCAAATGCCTCCATAGTACACACTTCTGAATTGTTTCTTTTTCCTCTTAGAAAAAGCTTCCTCTCACGGCCCTTTCACAATCCATGCTGGATGGAGGAAATCAGCTCGGAGACGAGTCTTTTATCGGGTGAGTTTATGAACTCTTTGACTGACAAAACCATCCGCCTGATCTGTGATTCAGACTCATAATGAGAGAACTTTGAATGTGACCAAACATCCCTGAGTCATCTGTTTTTTCAGGCAGGCGGTTCATTTATGGTCATGATCTGTGAAAATACAGAGTGGAAACATCATGATTATCCAACAATATTTGTTATCCCAGTAAAATGCATAATAGTCTGGTGTAAAATGCTAAATTATTATTGTTCATGAGGGAAAATGTGACCTCATGCTGCTTGATTATTATTGGTTCATGGTGTTTTTAGCAAGAGTATATTGTTTGTGAATTATGCTAGATGTGTTTGATATATTATTTTAAGGAATGTCTTACAACCAAGGATTTTTTTCGTGGGGGGTGTGATATTTTTGTCCATATCTCCCAGCCCTGTTATTTAGCATCTGTTAATCCAAGCGACCAGGCAGCATGATGTTAAGCATGTTTGTGTCTACAGGAAGATGATGGAAGTCTGTGGAGAAGCTGAAAACAAACTGGCCTTGGAGCAGAGCCAACATGAAGTTCAGCTGGAGAGAGATATTCTAGACCCTCTCAACCAGCTAGCAGAGGTACGTAACGCCAAAGACCTGCAAATATCCTGCTTTTTAAACAGGCAATGTAGGTTATATCTTTATGTTTTTGCTTGAAGGTGGATATTCCTAACATCCTGAAGCAGAGGAAACATTTAGCCAAGCTTGTGTTGGATTTTGATTCTGCGAAAGCCAGGTGTGTATATATACTGCTGTGCAAAAGTTTGGGTTCAGTTTTTCTTTTGTTTTGGGTTTTTTTTCTGGAAAGAAATTAACACTTTTATTCAGCAAGGATGCATTAAATTGATCAAAAGTGACAGTAAATGCATGTATAATGGTATAAAATATTTCTATTTCAAATAAATGCTGTTCTATTTTCTATTCATCAAAGAGTCATGGAAAATTGTAACAAAAATAATATTAAGAAATGATATTGATAACAATAAGATTATATTAAGAATATTAAGCATTGATGTTGATAATAGTGCAGCTGTCAGGTTTTGGAAGTAAAAAGGAAATTGATTTTGAACGATAACTTCTCTGGGTGCAGGGCGCAGCCCGCATTATTTCAACTTAGTTTTAATCGTGTTTAACAGCGGAATTCGTGGTGAAAAACTACATTACCCATGATGCTGTACAGAAAATTACACCAATCAGAGAGTTGAAAAAAGCAACACATGCCAAAAGGTTTTGTTAGCTCCGCCCATCCCCTGAAGCATTACGTATGATGTAATCAAGTCAATCTCTCTACACCAGGGGTCGGGAATCTTTTTTGACCAAAGAGCCATTTTTTCATTTTTGGTTAATGCATTTTTCCAAAAGATCCACAGTAAAATAATTATATAATATTATTATTAAAGACGTGCTTTTTTCAATAAAATTTCAACAGCATTAGGCTAAAAACAAACAAATATTTAGCAAAGTTTCAATATTAGTGAAGGGCTTTCACTGTGAGGTTGAGTTGTCAACTGATGAGCATAA
Source organism: Tiaroga cobitis (assembly GCA_030578255.1). Lineage (NCBI taxonomy): Eukaryota > Metazoa > Chordata > Actinopteri > Cypriniformes > Leuciscidae > Tiaroga > Tiaroga cobitis. The sequence goes on from CM060593.1 coordinate 38,965,347, forward strand.
ATCCTCTCTGTCTGCATGAGAGAGAGAGAGAGAGAGAGAAAACACAGTACTTACATTTACTGTGTTTACGTGAATACTCGACTTGCCATTTTTCTGTATTTCTGTATTTATTTGGCCGTTTAGGTGCGCAACCGAAGACAAAGGCTATGCTTTTCCGTGTTGCGCTCGGCGCGCGCACACAGCATCCTGCCAGTAATTCCGTTCTCTTTCGCGACTTATCGCGCTTTTAATATTTCTTTTCAATATAAAGCACATCCTGCTCTTTTTTTCATTCCTTCAATTTTTGTTATTAATAAATTAAAACAGAATCTTTAACTGAAATCTGCGTGGATTATCAAAAATACGACCCATTTATCATGTGTCATAAAGGGTTTCAGCGGCAAAAGTGAAAGTATTAAAGTTTACAGCCTTCTTTTACGTTTTTTGCTGCTTTTCGCCATTAGGCCTACCTTAAACAAGCTACAGCTGCTTGAATCCCAGTGCAGGAGCTGTAGGTTATCACAGAGACAAGTTGATTGCTCTGATGACTCGTAACACTCGCGAGCGCGACCAGCACTGAATACGCTCTTTTGCCGGTACAACATGAATATACTTATTATCATAAACGTTTAACTAACTTCGGTAGACTGTGCTACAAGGGAATTTTAACTGGCAGATTTTTCTGCAGAGAGCCGATCTGTATTGATGTGTCTTATTTTTTTGTTTCGCTCGTTTGTTGGTAAAGGGTGAGAGACCTCGCGAGCCACATGATTTTTGCCAAAGAGCCAGGTATGGCTCGCGAGCCATAGGTTCCCGACCGCTGCTCTACACTCTCAAAATACTGAAATATTTAAATGTATATATGCATATTTTGCAATAAACCTAAAATATAGTTTTAATATATATATATAATCAACATTTGTAAATTAGTAGTTTTATATTTCTCCATTGTTTTTAATTTGATTTTGCTGTTCACAATGCTTCATGGGATTGTAGTTCTTTCCCTCAATAAAGCTGTGAAGTACAGTCTTGTACATTTGTCTTTTTATCAGATTTTCAAATATGTTTTTACTTCAAATCAAAGTTTATGTTGTAATTCACCTTGTAGCTGATTGGCTTGGTTCATGGCTTATAACGCTTTAATGAAGACTTTCATGGAAAAAATACTTCCGGGACCAACACCACAGAAAACGGGGATGGGCGCTAATGCAAACTTCTGGAAACAATGCCAGAACCAACGTCACTATAGTAAAAAAAAAAAATCTTGAGCATCAAATCATCATATTAGAATGATTTTCTCAAGGATCATGTGACATTGAAGACTGGAGTAATGATGCTGAAAATACAGCTTTGATCAGCTGTGATCTTTTGATCACAGGAATAAATTACATTTTAAAATATATTAGAATAGAAAACAGTTATTTTAAATTGTAATAATATCACTGTTTTTACGGTAGTTTTTATCAAATAAATTCAGCCTTGGTGAGCAAAAGGCTCCTTTGAATAACATTTATGACACTAGCATGTAGCATGACACTATGACCACACCAGCGTCTGCTGATCATCTTCCCGTGCTTTGAGACATTTGATGACATTGCAATGCAAATAATTTTTGCAATAAAAATACTTTAAACTCCTGTAATACAGGTATCACCAGGCCACAAAGGCATTTCCGTCATCTGCAAATGCTCAAGCAATGGCTGCCAAACTTGACACACTTAAGGAGGAGATGGATGAAGCTCAGAATAAAATGGAAATCGGCAAGGTATGGATATGAGTCAGATTTGATTGAGGTTTCTGGGTGACCTTAGGTAGCACATTGAACCTAGTCTGATCTTGTTTTGTCTTTAGGATCAACTAGCAGCTGAAATGTACAACTTTTCCTCCAAGGAAGGAGAATATGCGCGCTATTATGTGTTGGTAAGTCATTGAGGCTTAAACCGCACAAGAAAAATGATGTCTGAGAAAGTTCAATTTATACTGGAATAATGAATTTAACTTGCAAATGTATCTGTAAGAAACTGGTCAAAGTTCAGTGGTATCAAATACTTTAGATATACAAAGACAGCGAGAGGCGTTTCAAAGATGGCCGCCGACTGAAATGACTTGCCTGAAAGGGTTTTTTGTGTTATTCATAGATCTTCTTACTGTATGCTATGTCTTACCAGTAGAGTCAATTTAACTGTACAATATTTTACAGTATATAGCCAGTTAGTAGATTAAAGATCATTTAGTCACAAACTTTCTTCTCTCAAAACAAAAATAGAAAAGTGAGGCTTGTATTTGTCTTGACAGTTGTTAGAAGCTCAAGCTGAATACCACAGAAGAGCCTTGGCGTCCATCGAGAGCGTCCTGCCCACCATACAGTCACAGCAAGGTGTGATATTTACTCTTCACTTCCTGGATAGAGCATCTGATGGATAAATGTTTCATATGAATCACTCACAGCACCTATGAAATCATGGGCTTATTAAAGGTTTAGTTCACCCAGAAATGAAAATTCTGTCATTAATTATTCACCCTCATGTCGTTCCAAACACGTAAGACTTTCGTTCAACTTCAGAACACAAATGAAGATCTTTTTAATGAAATTTGAGAGATTTCTGTCTCTCCATTGACAGCCTAAGCAACTACCACTTTCTAGCCTCAGAAAGGTTGTAAAGACATCATGGAATTAATCCATGTGACTCCAGTGGTTTAGCCTTAATTTTATGAAGCAACGTGAGTGCTTTGTTTGCACAAAAAAACATAATTTACTTCTTAATTTACAAAATATTACGATAATATATATTACTAAATATTATAATATAATACGTGTTGTGTTGACACGAGAGCAGATGTGAACCTGCGTTGGGTGAACTAACCCTTTAATAACAATTAAACAGAGTGTATTATGGAGTGTTTTGTGTGCTGAAACGGAGTCTTCTGTCACAACTTATGAACTAAAAGGGTGAATCTCACAAAATCTATCAATAACATGTCCGCTAGTGCATATTTCACCCAAAAATAAGAAAAAAAAGAAGGAACAAAGAAAATTAAGCTTTTTTGCATTGTGACATTATTGTCACAATAATATTAAGCACATTTTCCCCTCCAGATCTTATTAGTGTGATGCAAAATAACCTCACTGTCAAAAGACATTTTACTTTTGAGCTTTTTTTAATTGTCATTAAATATGCTCATAATCAATAACATAAAAAAGTCAACAGAAATGAAAGGCAGTAACATATATATAAAGAATGCTTAAAATTTTGCATAATATAATTATATTGTAAATGAATATTAATTTATTATATTGTCAATTTATTAGTATATATATTTCAAATCACAGTAATTGAAGAAAAGCCTGATTTTATTTATTTACAATATATAGAATAAGCCATTTTCACTCTAAAATAGCCTATATTGCCTAAATAAAGTAAGCTTTTTTGCATTTGTGACATTTATTTTCATGACAATTTTGCACATTTCCCTCCCAAATTCTTAGTCATTTGTTTAGACATTTCACTGTTGATTAAATAAAAAAAAAATGTATTTGTAATTTTTCACAATGATTATTGTCATTACAGTATATATTCTTATAATGAAAACAAATCTGCTTTTAACTGCACTGGCAGTACGTTGTTAAAATACTGTATATTTAATTTATAATTAGAATTATTAATAATTTATTTTTCACATTACAGTAATGAGAAAACAATGCAGATAGATAGATAGATAGATAGATAGACAGACAGACAGACAGACAGACAGATTTTCTTTTGATTTTGGGGTGAAATATGACCCAGACATGTTCTTGACTGGTTTTATGATATGCACCCAACGATCTGGCTAGTCATCACGCTATGAATCATTCTTTCTCTTTCAAAGCTTCCTGTTGGCCGGCACTGTAATGTATCCTGTTTCACTCTGCAAATCATCCTGTCTAACAGAATCTGTGTTACACACACACACACCTAGTGATGATTCTTTTGCCATTACTCAAATCATTCTCACTCTGTCTCGTGATCTGGCATAGATAAATGGACAGAGAAGCCAGCGTTTGGCACAGCTCTGGAGGAACATCTGAAGCGCACTAGCAGAGAGATCGCTCTGCCCATAGAGGCCTGCGTCATGATGCTGCTGGAGACCGGCATGCAGGAAGAGGTATCTCACACTGTCAAACAACACCTGGGAACCGACAGATCAAATGACACGAAGCTTGTCTTCCTGAGGTGGAAGTTGATGCACATTACTGCATACACAGTGGCAGAGAGTGGTCATTTACAGGGAAGGGCTCAATCTTTCTGCCTTTCAAGTATTTAGCAAAGGGCTCTTTATACAGAACCAGTTTTAAAAGGATGAATAACATTTACTTGAAAATTTAAACAAAGTTGCACAGTTGTCAGAAAACAAATGAAGGAGGGTTGCAAGTTAACATTTTATGAGTTTATAAATATGAAACTTTTCTTTTTACTCTGATTGATAGACAGACAGACAAAGAGAGAGAAAGACAGATACAGAGACAGACGGATAGATAGAGAGACACAGTTCGAGAGAGAGATGGCAGTATATCTGTGTTACAGATGTCTACTTGTTCACTTCTGCTTCTTGGCCAAACCCAGACTAATAATAGCAGTGAAAGGAGACAGTCGTTTCCCTGTGAAACCATCACCAACACATAAGAAAACTGTGTTTTCTGTCATTTTCACACACAAGCAAATCAGTTTATATTTCACTGCTCGCTGCAAAGGTCTTGTGCGTTTACAACATTTGCTTTCATGCCAGGGTTTGTTCCGTATCGCCGCTGGAGCCTCTAAACTGAAGAAGTTAAAGGCCGCACTGGACTGTTCCACTTCCCAACTGGAGGAGTTTTACTCTGACCCTCACGCTGTTGCTGGTACATGCTGTTTTTCGTAAATGAAATTGTTGAGCTACAGAGCTAAAATGTCATTTCAGCATTAAGAAGGACTTCACAAAATGAAAACGAGACTTGATTTGTTTATTTTGAACCATGCTTGGTTGTATTGCTGAGTACAAAAAGAGGATATTAGCACTGAGCTATTTTGAAACCTGAAACTTTTCCTATCTGTCACCAGTGTTAAGAGTACCACAAGTCATGTTCAAACACAATCGGGGGCTTGCAAATGCATTTGATGTTGGGTTTCTTTTCTCATGATTATTTAGGAGCCCTCAAATCTTACCTGAGGGAGCTGCCTGAACCTCTGATGTCCTACCAGCTGTATGAAGAGTGGATTCAAGCCTCAAAGTAAAGCACATTCACATACACCAATGTCCATGGCTACGGACCAAAATATCGTTTCTTTTTTAAGTGAATCTCAATTCAAATTCTAACTCTAAATCCTAAATAAAACATCTATAAAAAAGTACACCCATACTAATGTGATACTGATTAAACAGTATGTGGATTTTAGAGTATTAGAAATGATATTGATGAAGGTGTTTGAGATTTTAAACTTAGTTTTTATTGTGCATATTCTCTTGTTTTTCTCTCGTCTGCAGTATTTCTGACTCTGATAAGAGGCTTCAGGCGCTGTGGGTGGTGTGTGACATGTTACCAAAGCCCAACAAAAACAATTTTAGGTCTGCTCGTCACTACATCAAACTAACTTTTAGCATTGACCTTTAACAAACTATTATAATCGTAACATCCTAATCCATGTCTGTGAAGGTACCTGGTGAAGTTTCTTGCCAAGCTTGCTCTGGAAAGCGACGTCAACAAGATGACTGCAAGCAACATCTCCATCGTACTGGGCCCCAATTTGCTGTGGGCCAAAACAGAGGGGTGAGATTCGCACACAATGCTTCCCAAATTGCATTGTTTATATACAATTGTTAGGATTAAATTACCTTTTTGATGCTTCTTGTGGAACAGTTTGACATGTTACAGTTTTGTTTTTCTCCTAGAAGCCTCGCTGAAATGGCAGCCACTACTTCCGTCCATGTCGTGTCAATAATAGAACTGATGATCAACCATTCAAGCTGGTTCTTTCCAGAAGGTAAGACTACCATTGACTGTAGCTCTGCTCCAAAACTAGTGAGAGTCTAGATCAGTGGTTCTCAACCACAGTTGTTTCCGATATATGCTGCATCCCATTTCTGCCTTTTCCAGCTCGGAAATTTCAAACCAGGAATTTCCAGCTTCCTACTTGAAACCTAAAGTGACACTTAAAGGGTTAGTTCACCCAAAAATGAAAATGAAGTCATTAATTACTCACCCCCATGCTGTACCAACCCCGTAAGGCCTTCGCTCGTCTTCGGAACACAAATGAAGATATTTATGATTAAATCTGAGAGGTTTATGACTGCTACATAGGCTGCCTAAGGGAATGACACCGGACGGCCCAGAAAGTCATTAAAGAAAATGTTTAAATATTCCATGTCACAACAGTGGCTCAACTATAAGTTTATCAAGCGACGAGAATACTTTTTGTGCGGAAATAAAACAAAAATAACGACTTTATTCGACTATTCCTTTTCTTCCTTGTAGGCCTGAAACGAGACTTCCAAGAGATTTCCACGACGCGCACGCGCGAGAACTTAACTGAAGTAGTTGAAGGAGATCGCAATTCTCGCGCATGCGTCGTGGAAATCTCTTGAAGTCTCGTTTCGGGCCGTCCGGTGTCATTCCCTTAGGGAGCCTATGTAGCAGTGATAAACCTCTCAGATTTAATCATAAATATCTTCATTTGTGTTCCGAAGACGAACGAAGGTCTTACGGGCTTGGTACAGCACGGGGGTGAGTAATTAATGACTTAATTTCCATTTTTGGGTGAACTAACCCTTTAAAGTAGGATTTCCAACTTGGAAAATTTCAAACCCGACTGTAAATTATCGTGTAAATTATCATATACCTAAAAAATTTAGCAAAGTAAAATTTGAGCATTGATCTCACATGCATGAATGACTTGATGAGTTCATAAATATTACATTTAATTAGAACTATTTTATCAATACTTTTCAGAACGGAATGAAACGTATCGATAATCAACCAATGCTTCACCACTTCATTCTCTTCATCTTGGATAGAATGAAGATAATGATTTTTGCTGAGATTATTATTATAGTATTCATTCATATTTTGAATCAACTTTTATTTTTATACATTTACATTTATGCATTTAACAGATGCTTTTATCCAAAGCAACTTACAAAAGATGAACAAAAGCAATTTGTAAAATAGCCAATATTTGTAATGTACAATACCAGGTTTATCAGATAATTTTTTATTAGTTTTTTAAATATTTAATATATCTTTATTTTTTTTTAGCAATTTTAGTACTTCAGCTTAAACTTACTTCATTACATTTCTAATTTCCATTTAAGTTTTTAAGTTTAAGTTCATCTAATATTTAATTTTATGTCTGATTCATTTAAATGAGCAAAAATGTTTTAGTTTGTAGTTCCAGTTAGCTATAACAACGCATTATCCATAAAACCGTCAAGCAATACTGCTTCAGATTGGGTCAAAACAAGGCAGCATATTTTCCCTGGCTAATTTCTGCCTAAAATGTCTAAAAATGTTGCCAAAATAGGCAGCTTACTAGGGTTTGGATCTGAGCTTGTCCTCTTTAAGAACTCTTTACTTTCACTCAGTCATGGCGGTTTATTGACAGCCTTTGCTCTTTTGCTCTTCAGATGTGGACTTCAACGTTTCAGGCATGTTTTCCATGCCTGGGTGCCCGGGTACCCCTGACTCCGAAGCCGGATCCATAGACAGGAGGCGCCCAGGCAGCCAGGGCTCGTTCGATTCTGACCCTCCCCGCAAAGACAGGTACAAGTCTCACCCTCGCGTTTACAGACATGACTCCAGCTCCACAGTAGTGTCCGCGTCATATGTAGTGGCCAGTGAGTCCGTCACAGTCCAAGCAGACGGTCTGAGACCAGAGCTGGGGGCTGTTTAGACCTGTTCATTTTATATGACACATGCAACTTTTTCTGTGGTTTTTCCTCATTTTTTTTGTCTTGCTTTGCTTTTCTTTTGTTTTAGTTTTTTTAGTTTTTTTTTCAATCGTTGCTTATTGTATGCTTTCTGAATTAAAAAAAAAATGTATGCTCATAGCTATGTATAAACGCATTATTGATATATTTCATGAACTTAAAAAAAAAAGTCAAGTTTTTGATGTGCTTTCCAAAACACTAATTCAGCATCTGTCGGAATAAAATGATTAAAAGGTTATTATTTGTATTTCAGTAATTCCAATTCTAGTTATCCAGTGAGTGTATAAGCAGAAATTGTTCAGACCCGCTCTTATAAGCTTGGTCTGTTCAGAATGAGTCAAACAGCTCCTGTCTTGTCCCGCAGGCGATCATACCAAAAAATTCAGAACTTGAAAATGTGAATGTTCTTGTGCCAGCCGCTCTAAAAGAGATTTGACTGCTTCTTTAATAAACTAAATTAATGTCAGTGTTATTTAAGTATTATTTATATACTAATATAGCACTTCATATTCTGAATTTAGCTTTTCTGTTTTACTTAGTTTAATTTGTAGTCATTTTGCTATGCGCTTTTGTCTTTTTTTTTATTGTTTTGTTTATTAAATTTATTTAAAAAAAAATAGTTTTTTAAATTGTTCTAGTTAACAATAACGACATTGATTAATGCTTCATTAATGAATAACTGCTTCATTTTTTCACTATGGTATACATCTTAAAGCTAGGTTTTAAAATGACATTTCGGGGGGAAATACTTAAATGTGTCAAAGTTTGTGTCATTTACTAATGTAAATATATTATTTATACAGTTTTTAGTAACACTTTACAATACGCTACATTAGTGAATGTATTTACTGACGTGACCTAACAATGAGCAATACATTTGTTACAGTATTTATTATTCTTTATTATCTTTGTTAATGTTAGTTAATAAAAATACAGCTGTTCATTGTTTGTTCATGTTAGTTCACAGTCCATTAACTAATGTTAACAAATACAACCTTTGATTTTAATAACGTATTAGTAAATGTTGAAATTAATATTAACTAAGATTAAAAAATTTATTGTTCATTCTTAGTTCATGTTAACTTAGGTAGTTAACTAATATTAACTAATGAACCTTATTGTGAAGTGTTACCCAGTTTTTTTTTATTTTATTTAAGGATACAACATTCCATTGCATTGTGTGTATTGTACTATATGTTGGCTGTTTTTGCTCTGTCAACAAAAGTAGTTTGACATGAAATCAACAATTGTGGGTCTCCGGGCAACACAAAGTTGTGGCGATCCAAAAATGAATCCCCGTTTTTGAACGAATTGGTTTAAATGACCTAGTCATAAAGACTTGTTTTGTTCCTAAATGAATCCATGTTTTTTGAATAAATTGGTTGAGTGAATGATTCAAGTGACCTACTCATAGTCCTACTTAAAACCTACTGACAAAACTATGTAACTTATATGTATAATTAATTAATTTGATATATTTGTGAAAAATGAATATGTTGAAAATGCGCTAAATTCTAAAACCAATTTAAAATCTCAACAATTCCCAATATCTCTCTCTGGTTGCCGTCCCAGTGGTCAGGTGGTGGTCCTGTCCTTCTCCTCCTTCCCTTCTGTGGAGACTAATACCCCACTGTCCCTCTCTAGTGTGAGTGTTTCATACTGTCTCCCCTCTTCCCTGTAGCCCTGCTAACAAACAGCCGGAAATCACCCCTCGTAGAGCTGGCACAATAAATAAAAAGCAGCACTCCACGCCTAACTTCCAGCCCCCTCTCCCTCCCATTGACGCCGGGGGGGTTCCCGTGTTTGAGCCCTCCCCTCAGTCGCCCGGTGGCAGGGGTCTGGAGGCTGGGCAGGCGGGAGCTGTGGTGTCTCAGATGCAGCAGCCTTTAGTTCAGCAGAACCTTGCTGCGGAGAACAGGTAAGGATTGGTGCGACCGTAAAGTCCCTCTACCTCACCATGTCCATCCGCTGCCAGATGTCAGGAGCCGCCCGCCAAAATCTGTGTGTTGTGTGCACATCGTTTTGTGCCGCTGACTAGATTATTGCTTCAAAACGCTGCTTCAAAATCAATCGAATTGCCATCAATTGGGTACAATCACAGAGGAAGGTTTGCAAACATTTCAAGATACCTGGGTTGGCAATAATCAAATGCCGTCATTTGTTTCTGTGTCACGCACGTTCACTCTTTGTGAAATTCTCATGTTTCTTTAATCACTGTTACAGCTATAAACTATCACACCTGTACCCTTGGTCAAGACATTTTACCCTGGATTTATCCAGACAGTGTCGTCGCGAAAATACGCCCGGGACAACATTTTTATGGCTAGCCCTCAGGCCCAAATAATAAGCTGTATGAAGGTTTTCTAAACTGGGATGAAGAGGTTACAAGAAAACCTCGGTCTGTTCCAAGAAAAATAGTGTTCAATTATTCAATAAAAATGATTAATAAAGTATTATGTCATTTTATTTAAATATTTTTATTCTGCTTTCTAAAGACTTGGTTGGAAATCATGTGATTAATCAGTTATTATTGGTTATAATTTATTATTTCCACCCAATATTTTATCCATAATACTTTTAAAAGAAGAGTTTCCCAAACCTATATTGATTTTCATATTGGAAGGATTCAAACAAACGCCTCTCAAAATGCAAGTCAAGGATGATTCTTCAAACGATTGTGCTGTCACAGTGTTTCATCCTGGTCAGGGCAAAACTCCTTCTAGTCTTTCTCTCCATATCTTTTCTCTAGAGTATTCTCTGTTGCTTGAGTTTGTGTGTCCTGCCTTGTCTTTCTCAATTGCGTTTTCTTTCTATAGTGGAAAAGATGCACTGCATGCAGAAAAAACACTTCTAATTATGCTAACAGTTTTTCTTTATGGCATCAGTATTAACTTTCCCGTGCAAGTCATTAACTCAACTTGGACCACTACATGTTAATTCCCTGCATGTTAACTGATCTGTGTATACATACTGCAATGTAATCCCATGATATGAGTTCCCTGCTTTTCTTCCCTCCCCAGTAACATGACCCGAGAACCTGCGACCACACCTCCAGCCATGAGGAACGGACCGGGAGGTTCGAGTGGGACACCCGCTCAGCTGAATGTGGGGACCCCTACCTCAGGTCCCAAGGGCCCCAGTCCGTTCATGGTGCGCAGAGGTGAGTCTTAATCGCCCTCATGGCCTTCTTCAGCGCAGAGGTAATGTTGTGAGCGAAACATTTCCCGTTCCTCAATAAAGCTGTGGTTTTTATCTCACGTTTGCTTTTTTTCACCTTAATAGTGTGTGGAAAATAACTCAAATGACCTAAAATGCATGTTGTTATTGTTAACCAATTCAGGTACAAAGAAACAAGCACCTGCACCTCCGAAACAGACCACGTCTGCCACATCTCAGAGCGTAAAGACGGCTCCTAACCAGCCCACACCAGGCCAGCCCTCTGCCCCGAGCATCCCTCAGCCTCTCACCGCACCCCGTCGCAACAACCAGACCCCCATCCAGGCCCCCAGTCACCCTCCTCCTCAACCTCCTCCCCAGCCTTCTCCCCAGAGCACAGAAGAACCAGACCCGTCCCCTCCCAGAACCCCCACCCCACCCGGTACACCGCCCCACGACAGCTCCCAGACTCCCCTCACTACCTACCCCTCCGGCTCCCTGCCGCGCCCCAGACCCACCCCTCGCGCGCGACCCAAACCCAGTGGCCCGCCACCACCCCAACCAACAAGCGGTGCCAATGGTGTCTGTGTTTCTGGATCCAAGATCATCTCGGGTAAGAATAGGCACTTTTATTTGGCACTATATCAAATATCTGCTTTTGGATCTGTATTATTATTATTATTATTACTATTATTATTTGTGTTTACTAAGGCAAGGTTTATTATTGCTCATACTTGAAGTTAGTTGAACAAACGTGTTAAAAGCATTCAACTTTGGAGTTTGATGGAAATGAATGAAAAACAAACATTGTGACATTTTCCCACTGGCTGGCAAATAATAATAGTAATAAATAATACTAATAAATAACAATGGAAATGCTTAAATTATTTATAAATAATATTATATAATGTTTAGATAATTATAATTAAGAATTTGAATTCATTGTATTTAAATATAAATATTTAATAGTTTTGTGTTTTATATATTTTTATTTAGTTTTATTCATATTACATATGACAATATGCTGTACATTGTATAGCTAATATAATTATAATAAACAATAATTGAAATATACATTGAAATTGAAAAATACATTTATGAATAAAAATAGAAAAATATAGATTTATAAATGATTATTTCATTTCTAGAAAATCGAAGCCCAGCATATGATCAAAATATGGTACAGAGTGTAGCTAATATAATTATAATAAATAGTAATGAAAATATTTAAATGACCTTTTTTTAAAATAAATTAAATAGTTGATTATTTTTATTTATAAAAGTATTTAATTACTTTCATTACTCTTTATTATAATTATATTAGATATACGATGTACAATATTTTGGTCATATGCTGTGCTTTTATTTTCTAGAAATAAAATGAAATAACCTTTTTTTAAAGAAATTAAATAGTTGATTCATTTTTATTTATAAAAGTATTTCTAGAAAATAAAAACACAGCATATGACCAAAATATTGAACTTCATATAGCTAATATAATTATAATAAATAGTAATGAAAATAATTAAATAAAAATAATACATTATTTTATCATTTCATTATATATTTTATATTATATATGTACCAGAGATAACTTTATCCTTTTCCTGAGGGCAAATGCACACGACTATATAAAAAAAAAAATCAACATGTCTGTGCAAGTGTTCACATACTCAATGGATGTCGCTTACTCACTTTATGACATCTCAATCAACTACAACTAGAGTCTGTATAAAACCACAGGTGTCCAATGTCCGTATATAATGTACCTCATTAAAAGCTCATTATTGGGCAGGAAGCCCAACACTATCCCCTGCCAAACAGCTGCCCTGAGGGTTTCCCTCCATTAGGATCGTCTCACATGACCAAAGAACTTCGTCTTCAGATGAGTGTCCATGCCAGGTCATTATAGACGAGAGCTGTATTTCCACAAGTCAGGATGAATGTAGTACAGAGTGTTCAACAGCACATACAGCAGTGGCCTGTAATAGAGGCCCGGACATCTTTGTTTTATGCGTTATATACTGTATAGTTGTCTAGTTTATATTTAATATTTACATTTAATTATGCAATGCAAAGGTTGCGGAATTATTTCGTCGTCACATCCTTGAATGTTCCGTGTTAAATAGAAGTTAAACGTCAAAATGATTTTCTGTGATGATCAACAGAATGTCAGATGTGATGAACAGAAGAATAGATCATCTGAGATAGATCTATTCTTCTGTTCGTCTTCCTGACACAGAACATTTCTGAAAATCAAACACAATTGTATCCAAAGAAATCAAAGCAGGACAGGGAGAAAGAGTCTTGAGTCTTAATTCCAAAGATGAGTTCTGTTCCTTAAAAACGGAATGTTCCGTGACAGTTAATGATCATCATTCATCATGGCTGAACACAAATCTTTCGTTTTTGTGTTTGATATTTACTGAACCCTCTTTCAGTCACACACACACACACACACACGCACACACCTTCCTATCTGGATTTCACATTTATCCCTCATAACACAAGATGTCATCATTGGCCTCTCTGTAGGATGCGTCGTGTGTAATAACCTTAGTCGTAAGTTTGGGTCAGTGAAACCACATTGGAACCGTTTCCAGTGGTTGTGGAAATATCAGCAGCTTCCCAGAGTCCTTCACAGTTTGGCGTGAGGTTCAGGATCTCCTGGTTTACTGCATTGCTTCTGCCGCCACGTTCACAGCGGACGCTTCAATGACATTACGTGAATCCTGCATCAGCACTGTTTAAAGAAATCACCACTTCTAGTGTTTAATGACACACTTTCTAGTGGTTCACCGGCATCAGACCTTCATGTTCAAAGTCAACATGAAGTCAAAATTCAGCCTGTTTACTTTCCTAATACATGTTCCTGGTCTTCATTAGCACGCTGCACTACAGGTCAAAAGTTTGGATTTTTGAACGTTTTTGAAAGAAGTCTCTTCTACTCACCTAGGCTGCATTTATTGGATCAAAAATAGAGTAAAAACAGCAATATTGTGAAATATTATTACCATTTAAAATAACTGTTTTCTATTTTGATATACTTTAAAATGTAATTTATTCCTGTGACGGTAAAGCTGTATTTTCAGCATTATTACTCCTTCGGTGTCACATGATCCTTTAGAAGTCAGTCTAATATGATGATTTGATGCTTAAGAAATATATTATCAGTGTTGAAAATAGTGTATATTATGACGCTCTGTTCAAAAGTTTGGGGTAAAAAAAATTCAACTTTTTATCTCACAATGAGCAACTCTTGAGCATCAAACCATCATATTAGAATGATTTCTGAAGGATCATGTGACACTGAAGACTGGGGTAATGATGCTGTAAATTCAGCTTTGACATTACAGGAATGAATTATATTTTACAATATATTAAAATAGTTACTGTAAATTGTAATAATATTTCACAATATTGCTGTTTTTACTGTATTTTAATGGGCATTCTGTGTCGGAATGTCTTTTGCTTTGGTCTGTGTGATCCTCGACACCCCGGGTTGCCAGTTAGTGGAAAACACAGCATACAAAACAAACTGGGACAGAGATCGCAGATTCCACCCGACCTAAAAACTCTCGGCATCCATCTAAAAATCTCTACATGCGGAGCGCATTAAACCTCGGATAAAACAACTCCTCAACTTGCCTGCCTTCCACTCTTCGTTGTGCTCGGCATGCCCTCAATCTGGCAACCCGCGTTGAATCTGAGGATATTCTGAATGTGCACTGCAGTACCCATTTCAACCGCTAGCTGGCAATATTACACACTGCACCTTTATTTATTCCAAACTTTTGAACTGTACGGTATATTTGCAACTTATTTTGTCACATTAATAGAAGTAAAATGGGTCGCAGACCCATTCATGTTGACTTTAAAAGGCCACTAGGCTGTGATTGATTGTGTTTATGGAAGTTCACAGCCATCTGAATGATGATTGGTTGGTCATCATCAGTGATTGATCCTTTGAACATGTTGTGACGTTGTTGCACTGTTACAGATGTGTGATCTTCTGCCTGTGAGGTCTGGTTTGAGTGACAGGCGATGGTAAGAACTGGGCGTATCCGTCAATGTTTTCTGAGCTCAGTGTGTGTGTCTGAACGCTTTCTGCACAGCGGCAGCCGTCCTGGTGCCTGTTTTAACCCGACTAACAGCAAGTTAAACCGCATGACAACCTGCACAACCAGCACATTGCAACTAAACATGTAACCTCGGCTGCTTCTGCAGGGTGAATGTTAGCTGTGCCATAGATACTGTTATTTAACATTATTGCATTTTTTAGTTTGGGGTCAGTTTTATTTATTTTTCACTTTTATTTAGCAAGGACAAATTGAATTGATCAAAATTGACTAAACTCTTTGTAATGCAAGAATACAAAATATTTATTTCAAATAAATGCTTATAAATTCTTTTGAACCTTCTATTCATCAAAGAAGCCTGGAAAAAACGTATTACGGTTTACACACACAAATATTAAATATAACTTTTCAACATTGATAATAAAAATAAATCAGCATGGCAGCAGATTGTGACAATGAAGACTGGAGTAATGATGCTGAAAATTCAGCTTTGATCACAGGAATAAATCATATTTTACAATATATTTAAATAAAAACGTTTAGATTATACTAGTACAGTAATACTAGTTCAGTTTCTACAGGGTTTTTTTTTTGTTAAAATAAATGCAGCCGTGGTGAGCATAAGACGTTAAAAATCTTACTGACCCCAAACTTGTGAACAGTAGTGTATATTTGATCATGTTTGGATATTAAAGATGTATAATATTAGTATTGTTGGTTAAATATAAATGGCTGTATCACAACTAAAAACATTTTCATAACGTTATCATTCAATAAAATATTAATATTGATGTTAGTGATAAGCATTTTGATATCCAAAATACATTCAAGTGCTTCTTGTTCAATTCTACATTTTTGGTTTCACAAATATTGCTTATTTTCTCTGAAGGGCAGGTTTTATGAAATTTAGTTTTGGTGGAAAGATGATAAAATATTTTCTTTTGAAAACTTTAACCATGCATTATGATTGCACAGATGGAGATGGAGAGGAGAGATATTTTACGGGACCAGGGCTGGATCTTGTCCCGGAGCTTGAGGATGAATCCTTGGAAACACTCTCAGAGGATGAACACCAATCAGAAAACACCGCCATGTGAGGTGGGCGGAGTCAAGTCTTCACACAGCCAATCGAAAGCTATGTTCGTAATGGAATACTAGCATACTGCACCGTATATTCCTACCGTTTTTAAGGATGTGAACGTATCCAACATGAGACAGACATTGTCACACGACCTCTTTATATACCGGTTACCTCATGAATAAATAGTTAAGCATTCTTCTAGTAAAACATGTCTAAACTTTAGGAAGCGTGATCAAATAATGAGTCATTACAGTTGTAGTTCAAACGACACTGGAAATGGAAGGTCAAGTTGATGCATTGCATTATGGGATACGGCACCCAGCACAGTGTGCAAATATAGTAGGTCATCTGGGTATATTCTAAGCATACAGAAACTACATACAGTAAAAGTAGTATAGTAGTATGCTATTCCGAACATAGCCCCTTTAGCCCCTGCAGATACAGTCCCATTTACACAAAATACATGAAACTAAAACAGTCTAGAAGCTTCCTGGAGTCGCTCTGTCCTCACAATGCTGGCACATTGTAACCATAAGCCAGGAAGAAATCAGTACGCACATATTAACATGCTCTACCATATTGATTTCATTCACAAATGGCATAAAGCTGATATGGGTTCAAATAGCAAATATGAATGTCTTTGAGTTTTGTGTAACAAGCGACATATATGTGCAAATCACTGAGTTTGTGTGGCTGATCTTCCACACTTCACATTTATGTTGGTTATCATGGTGAATGTCATTTATTCAAATTTATTTTAATTGTTCTTTTTCTCTTTTAATACTTATGTAAAAGTGTAAAAAAAAAAAATAGAACATTTGGATTGAAATGAGGTTGACAATGAAAAATACTGATTATACAGACACAATTCATTTGATACATGTGATTTGTATTTTTAAGTATTTGTCCTGGGGTGCAATACTGACTGTATTATGGCATTAAAGTCAGTTTTCTATTAGTCTTTGTTTAAAAAAAAAAAAAAGTAATTGTGTTTCACTGTTTATTTTTAGTGGAGGATACCTATCAGATTCATCTATCCACAGTTTTTGATCCACTAATATAAACCCTGCACATACTATTATGAAATAGTTCATTGTCAAAATGACCAAAGATGCTCTTTAAAAAGATCCTGTGTCAGAGCTTTAGGGGTTTGTTTCATCATGTTGTATGCAATGCACAAACAGCACTGACAACATTAATGTGAACGAGTGAATGAAAGGATTTATGGATCTGTCAAGCTCAGGAACCGTCAGCTAGAAAGCCAAAAGTCATTCATTCCTTTCAAGAGGGAATATGTATTTTATTTCTGTGGTTATGTTCTCTTTAATGTGCTTTCTTAATTGTACATATTGATTTTTTTTCTTCTGTTTATCCCCCTTTTCTACATCTGTGTGCACAGTTCCTGCCTCTGAATTCTTGTTCTTCACATTCTCCAGTGCCTCAGATGAACAAATGTTGTAAAAATTCTTTTTTTTTTTTTCAACAAACTTTTTTTCTGATTATATATCTAATAAAATGCTTGATTAAAGAAGCAAATTTGATCTCAAAAGTTGTTTTTTTTAAACACTGTTTAATTTACAGAAACATGAAGGACAAAATAGTTTTCATAGGAGTTAAAGTTAGGGTAGGCTATGTTTTTCATAAACATTTTTTGTTATACTGCTTTAAACTCTCTTCACGTCCTGATAGCAATCAATAATAGAAGTCTAAATATTAAATGTACATAATCTTCTGTGGAAGTCTCAGGACCAAAAAATGTACGTCCAATCATTGTGCTTTGAGACATGAGGTAATTTAACGGCGTCTCTTGTGATGCTTTGCAGACTCTGCTCTGACCCAGACAGCAACATAGTGTCGGCCCAGATCCGGGCCACATCTGGTACATGTGGATTCCAGGCGTACCGGATGTGGGCCGGATCTGGGCGAAACTATGGCGTGGCTTTGGAGGCGCTCTGAAGGGAGGGTGGGATCTCATGCTTTCAAAGCTAGCCTCTCAGAAATTGCCTACCCTACCTTTAAACTGTCATTTAATGTCTTTATCAAAAAAGTAAAAACTGATTGATAAATAAATAAGCATACCAGTCAATTATTAATTACATACTCAGTGAAGATTTACTTAAACACCAGTCACACTAAACAATCCATGATAAAGGGCAAGTGACTATGCCCAGTAGGCGATGAGAAACACACCCAATGACATACAGACGATGAGGTTGGCGTTTACCACGTGTCTCATACAGGGCTCTTCCTCGAGGGAACACGTCGGAGTCTCTGGAGGAGGAGACATGGGCTTCTCTTCTTTCTGCTTCTCCATTCCACAGATCCAGAACAGAGCAGATTTGAGTTTAGAGGAACCCGCTTCACTGGACACAGACCTACAGGAGTCTGGTGAGAAACACAGCGCTCAGAATTACATGTAAACAGATTGAATATACATGATGTATATTAAGTGCATTTTATATTGCCTGACAAATGCATTTAGACACTTGCATTGCCCCCATAAAATGGCCATTTGTTTGCAGATGCCACTTTTGTGGTTTCTATGTAAAGCAATGACGTTCAAATATTAATTGTTATGCCATGGGAGTTAAAAGAATGACAAAAAGTCCAAAATTATGACACAAAAGTCCAAATTATGACACAAAGTAATGTCAATTTCTCAAATGTATGACTTAGCATGTCATAATTGTAACATCTCATAATTATAACATATTATGATTTAACGAGATTATGTAATGAAATAATGTTCAGATATTTAGTGTGATGTCAATGTTTTTTGGTGTCATATGCTTATATTTCACGTTCAAATTTTTCACATAATCACTCTTTCTTATTTCCTCCACTCATTTAAACGCTTTAAAAAATAGCAAATGACTTTGTCTCCCTCTTCTGGATAACTGGACTATTAAAGTCAAAGAATTAAGCATAAAACTAAGAATAAATCAAGATAGACAATTTACAACACCTTGGCAAACCATTGCATGCAATATTTATCCTAAAACATTCTGAGACTTATCTGTCCCTGTTTAATTAAAATCACAAAATAATGCAACAAATGCATGTGAATTGGAAAAGGTACCTTCTTTTATTTGACATGCATCATTTTCCATGTCTTTTGTGTTCTGTGTGGTGCCTTCGATCGTGTAGAGATCTGAAGCCACGACCTCTTCGCTTTCTTTCACAGGATCAAAGCGCGTGTACCATGTCAAACGAGTGATCTGCAAAATAACAAGCCCTTTATACCGGACGTGTGTGTATTCTCAAGGTTTATGAAAAGACATTTCTGAGTGTTTTTTGTGAAATTGCAAACTGGGTTTGTGTGTGTGTGTGTGTGTGTGTGTGTGTGTGTGTGTGTGTTTACCTGCTCTGGTTTGGGCTTCTCTGTAGCCAGACTAACACACACCACCACGATGAGTGTGAGGAGAGTGAGAATGATGGAGAAGTACAGGAAGTGAACATATTTGATGATGTCAGGCCTGGTGTCGCTCTCATAGCACAGCGGTGTAGGATAGACGAAATCCAGGATCATCCTGATACAGCCCACCAACATGCCCACTATCAGACCCCAGAATGCACCCTACACCAACAAAAAAATCAGTTAATGTGTTTATTATTTAGAAGAAGAAGTTTTATTTATATTGCGCCTTTCCAGAAGCTCAAGGTCGCTTTACATTGTACATACAATACATTTAGACACCCACATATATATTACAGTCACATAGGATACATATAATCACATTATCCAAAATGCATGTTATTTTATTATTGATTGATAATATATAAAATACCTCAGAAACTAATTAGGAAAAGTGCAGTATGAGTGAATGTGTGACCTTCTAAAGTTCATATACTAGACAGAAGAGTACATTATGGATTATCATAATTATGAGGTTAAAAGGTCAATAATAACATAAGTAGAAATTATGAGACACTAAGTGAAAATTATGAGATAAAAAGTTGACATGACGTGCTGTCATAATTACAGGATAAAAAGTCATAATTATGAGAAAAGTTGACATGACAATTTTAAACAAAGTAAAAATTATGAGATAAAGTGTCTAAATTGTGACTGACATAATTATGAGATTAAAAAGTTGACATTGTGACAATGTTGTAATTATGAGATAAAAAGTTAATTGTGAGATAAAAAGTTGATGACATGCTGTCATAATTATAAGATAAAAGCAGAAATTATGAGATAAAGAGTAAATTGTGACGGTCATAATTATGAGATTCAAAAGTCAACATTCTGACAATGTTGTAATTATGAAACAAGTTAATTATGAGATAAAAAGTTGACGACGCGCTGTCATAATAAGATAAAAGCAGAAATTATGAAATAAAGAGTTTAAATTGTGACATTGTTATAATTATGAGATTAAAAAGTTGACACTGTCACTGTCATAATTATGAGATACATCGCCTGTTTAACAGTCAAGGCTTAAGCTAGTTCCAGACTAAAATGCATGTTTGAGCTGTTTTAAATGAAAGAGACTTGCACTGACAAATCTTAAAATATGTCACTGCCATTGTTCTGTCCTAAGATTCACAGCAGTTTTATGTTGTTGTTGTTTTTTTTTCAAAAGGTACTTTTGTCCTATTTGAACTAAGGCCTAGTCCTGGCTTATTCTAAACCCTGTCTGTGAAACCAGGCCAAAAAGTCAAAATTATGACAAAGAAAATTCTAAATTATGACAGTCGATTACGAGATGATGAAAATGAAAATTGACATTATGAGACATTATGAGAAGTCAATTAAAAAAATTAATGTCAGACTTTTTGTCATTTCGCTTTTATAATTATGATTTAGTATGTCATAATTTTAACCATCTCATAATTATAACCTTTAACTATAATTATGATTTTCCAAAGCATGATTTTTTTTTGTGGAACAAATGGGCTTCCATATTACACATTACATAGTATAAGTTCATAGTGTATAGTAGGTAATTTGAGTACTACCATCTATTTGAGTGAGTCATTATATATTCATTCACTCAACCGACTGTTCAAACATTGATTACATTGACTCACTCCTGTCTGTTGCGCAGCACAACACTTCTGCTGTAGCTTCGCTTTTTAACTTTTTTTGTTGGTGGAGCAATAATAGACAAAGCAAATGGCAAAGTATTTTTAATACCTCACACTATCAATCTTGGTGTTGGTCTTGATATCCACTGTGAAATTATATGGCAAAATCTCAGCCAACAGTGCTTGTGATATTACTTTATTTATAATTTAACCCATGATATAAGTGTGAATTTACATAAATTACTAATGAATACTTTTCAAAATCTGATGAAAACGTTAAAAAGGAAGAAAAAAAACCCTCTAAATGCTTGATCAGTTTTGTACCTTCTCATTGGTCCGTTTCCAGAAGCATCCCGCAAGGAAGATGACCGTTATGGGGGGCTGCAGGTACATACTGATGGATTGGATGTAGATGAAGAGCTGCCCACCCTGACTGGCCTGAACAAGAGGAATCCACAGCACTGACACCACCACTAACACCAACACAAACACTCTTTGACATGGAAACACACACACACATACACAACAGTTGAAACAGCTGACTTTATCAGAGAGCTAAATGTTTTAAGTATTTGTAGTTGTAGAATGACAAAACTAGATACATTTTCCAAAATCAAAAGCTTGACCAAAAGAGAATTTTACAGGTTAACAGCTTCTAACTATCCAGTGGGCCACCAACATCATAAGATGTTAATATTTAGTTTCATTGAAGTTCTGTTCAATATCAATTTGACAAAGAATACCGACACAGCTGACATTGGTTTTAAGTTGTGTTATTAACTCTTTTCCCGCCGTTGACAGAAACTTCCGGGGGGGGGGGGGGGCACTATTACGCATCTTCTGAAAGAGTACAGAATCAGAATCTCCTGATAAAAACACAATATGTAAGCAGATCCATATGTAAAATAACGCGATCATCAACATTAAACTGCATATAAATCAAAACCACCAAGTGCTACTGAATGAAATGTCATTGTCGACCCAGGACTAGGTACTGTGAACTTTGGGGGTGTTGATGGACTCGATCTACTCCATCTATGTTTTGATCATCCTTCTGAATCCGATCCAGACGTAGTCTTTGACAAAAATGCAATTTCTCAGCTTTTTGCTCAAAATGTTGCTTTCTTTATGAAACCTACCCACATTTAAAGGTATTGTAGGTAGGAATTGTATAAAAAAAACTTTTTTCCAAATTTGTTTAAACTTTCTGTATTTATCAATGCATAATTAAAATGTAAGTACTCTGAAAAAGAAAGTATAAAAATCGAGTGTCTGTAGACCTCTCACGACTGTTTTAAAGACAGCTCATTATTTCCATTCACTCCACCCCCTCCCTTCTGGGCTCCTTCCAAAGCCACGCCTCCAAAACACATGAACGCGCGACTCCGACCGCTGAGCTGAAGACGCATTATTTACCTGAGACGAGCGGAGAGGAAGGAGCGCAGTGCATGTAGTGACATCATGTCAGAATCACATGTAATAAAAAAATCTAACTTGATCATTATGAAGATAAACAAACAATATGTATTTTAGTACTCACTATCAAGTAGCATATTGATATTGGTAAAGATTAAAATATATATTTATTGATTCGCTAACGAGCTAGTTATCTATGAGGCAAAGCTAAAAACAGGTTGCATGATACACGTTTTTCCATTGCCATCATTTACACTGTGATGAAGATGAATTTCGTGTAACATTCATATGGTGTTCTGCATGTAAGAGTTTCCATAATGAAAGCATTGTTGACTCTGATGAGGACTACACTCTGGAGACAAGTACCGCATCGTCAGGTCGAGGACAGATCCGGGGTCGAGGGATTTTTTGTTTAAAAACAAAACAAAGGCGAAAAAAACGTGCAGGTAAACTTCCAGGTGAACATGGTAAAAGAGTTAGACAGAGGGTAAATATAATTCTAAGAAAAGTTCCTGGATGCGGATCGGCCTACTATCTGTTAAACATGTGTTTAGTTACCTAAAGCAAAATTATGCACAATTTAACACTATAGCTATCATCTTGAGCTAGGCATATGAAGAGGTCTTTTCCAAAACGCGATAAACGCCATTTTTAAAAAAAATGAGTTTGTCATCTCATGTTGCTGTGCACTGAACCTATTCACTGCTCCATCAACATTTCATGCCAAATCGCTACATTTCCTTGTTTAAAATGTACTACAAGATGCAGTTTCTTTCCAAAACGCGATAAGCGCCAAACCTATTTTTAGCCTAAACGCTATAAATCCTCTCGACTAATCAGAATTCGGTGAACGTTCTACGCAATCCAACAGGGTGGCGCTCTGAACAGAGGTTTGTTTATGTTCATTTATTCCTCAAAATGAGTGAGTTTTCTAATCGACTAGTAGTAGTTCATTTAAGTTTAATCACATATTTCTATTGATTTAATTATTTAAATATGGGAGAGAAACCATAATGACCATTTTTTTAATTGCCTATTCCGCATCTCACGCATAAAGCTTGCCACAAAGAACCGACAAAAGTAATGATTAGGCCTATGCATGAAACTTTTGAATTGTTTATTTTTTAATTAGTGTTTTCTGTCAGATATAGCTGAAAAGATAAAGTTGATATGCTGACTCGCCATCTTCGCAGTAGTGAACGCGCCTATAGAGAGAAATGCACACTTTGAATTAGCCTACATACGCAGAGAGTAGCCAATTTCTTTTCGTTTTTTATTGTTTTGTTTAAATGTAGACATTTCAAGCTTTTTATAGATATACTTCTCAGGATTGTGAGGCAAGTATCGCTGTGTTTCGGTTCATTTATGTGATGCTCTCCAGATCACGCGCGGGCGCTTCCGTGTCCTGATTATATGTCTGCTATATATTTGCTTATTTATTTATTATTAATCCAGTCAATTTGTTGATGAAACATTGATTAAAATGAAGATACAATTTATACAAAACGAAATTCACTTTAAAGCAAGGCTTTCTACTAAACAAAACTTAATAAGTGGTCAAAATCATGTCTGACCCATTCCAAATGTTTTCCGATATATTGGTCATCTTATGATCCTATCATACTCATCTCATGCGGTTCCCTTTTCATATAATCAACATAGATTAAATAAAAAAAATAACATTAGCCTATATTATTAAACATAAATATGAAACGTATGTTTAAGTTTTTTTTAAACTTAGCCTATATGTAAGCGTCATGCCGCTCCGCTTTGTTCACATGCTGTGTAGCCTATACACGCGTGTGTGTGTGTGTGTGTGTGTGTGTGGTGGAGGGGTGCCCATCACTACTTTTGAATATCGTTATCATTATTAAATATTTTTAATAATTTGTTTTTTTTACGCATATGTAGTGGACAAATTGGTCCTACTTGTTACAGGTTTGACACTTTACTAAAAATGACTCTGAATGTATTACTAAATAACTTATTGAATAGCTATTGATATCATTACTATTTTCAGGTTCTGCACCAAATGACTTTTAGCCTAAATGTGTTACTAAATTTAATTTATAGTATGAGCCCCTGATTATATGTTACATGCTCTCGTTTTTTTTTTTTTAAAGACAAACCATACAGTTTTGGAAAAAATTTATGGATTTATAGCGTTTTGGAAAAAAAAATAAATTAACTTTTAATTTATCATAAACAATATTGTTGTTTGATTTAATAATCATTGTTCAACATGTTCAGACTGAGCCAATAAAACATTTTAACAGGATAAATTGAATATTCACAAAATGTGTGGGTCTAGGTAAAAAATGTAATTTTCCTGAAAACTATTGAAATGGATTTATAGCGTTTTGGAAAAGACCTCTTCATATATATTATTTATCATCTCTACTACGGCTCGCTAATAATGTTATGTTAGCTATATTAGGCAGCTACGTGTGCTAATGACACATGCTTCATGAAAACAAAGAAAAAAATATGTATGATCAAAATACAAAAAGAAAGATTTACCAGTCCAGCAGAAATATAGCCATCCAGGCGTCACTTTTCAGCCCCTTGAGGTCTCTCTCAGTTCTCGCCATCGCTGGAAAGCCATGCCGATATTGGCATGCGTTTTATTTTGTTGTTTATCCAAAGACTTTTTGTTCATTACCTTTTCTAGTAACGTTACTGTCTTCCTTTTTTTGCCTGGTTTGCCTTCGCGAACTGCATATGTGAATTTTGATTGGTCTTTCTAATCTCTGCCATTGTTTTGCTATTCCTAGGTTCCGTGCCTCTTGAATTCCTCAAATCAAACGGATGCGCGCGCAAGTGGGCAGGTCCTGTGTGGCAAAAGGGTGGTTGCCATGGTTGCAAGAGAGTGACAGTCGCCTAAGCCAATTCGGTGTTTCGTCCCGAATGGAAATAATGAGCTGTGTTTAGTGCAGATTAAACGGTCTAGAGTCACTCGATTTTTATACTCATTTTATCAGAGTACTTACATTTTAATTATGCATTGATGTATACAGAAAGTTTAAACAAATTTGGAAAAAAGTTTTTATAAAATTCCTACCTACAATACCTTTAAGTGTTGATAAAAAAAAGAATGCATTAAGCTGGAATAAAACGTTTTTTGTTTGTATGTTTAAAAGCTGAGGCACACATATTCTTTTGATAAATTGCATGTTCAGATATTCATACAACAAAATATTCTGGGGGCCATGTAACTTGTGAAGGTAATCAAAAAATGCTGGCGGAGGCTGGCAACTTTAAAAAATAAATGCTGGCAGGGAAAGAGTTAAGGAACTAAAATTCAATGACTGATGTCAAACACAGACAGTCATGAGGTATATTAATAAAAACCCAACGTCTGCTAAATATCATAATGTTAACGTCCACACAACATGAAATTATAACATCAATAGATGCTGATATTTTATTGGCGTCAAGCCAACGTTGGGTTTTGGCCTCAACCCAATTTTCAATTTCAACCAAATTTTAATGACTGTCTAATGTTGGAGTCTTTTTGACGGCCGATTACTTTTAAATACAAATAGGTTCTTTACAGGCTGAAGAAATTGGTGAATTTGCCTTTAAAATCTAATGTGTGTATAACAGCTTGTTGATGTCACACCTCCCCACAATCATGAGCTCCCACTCCGAGGCAGTGCGGCGGATGTTTCTCCACAGGTCCATGGTGAAAATGGTGCTGGAGCTGTTGAATATGGAGGTTAAAGAGGACATGAGAGCAGCCAACATCACAGCCATCATTAAACCCCTCAGACCTGGACAAACACACACAAGAAAAATTTGTTAGCTCAGCCAGCTGATCTAGAAACTAAAAAACAACCAACATGTACGTAAACAATCAAAGAATCTCACTAATACCTGCGGGAAGGAGCTCCATCACCAGTTTGGCATAAGCAATGTCCGAGCAGCCCACAGGATTCCCACAAACCTGTTTACACACATCTGGGTCTCCACAGCCCACCTCGTCTACAGTTCTCACACACACACACACACGTTCATATGCATTTCAATAGAACAAACTGTACATTTAGAGGCCTTAAACTTTGGTGTTTGTTTCAGTAGTTCACCTGGGTAAAGTATCCTGCTGATCATGCCTGGAATCACCATCATGAAGAAGGGCAGAACTTTGAGGTAAGCTGCGAGCAGAGATCCTCCTTTAGCATGCAGAATGTTCTTGGAAGCAAGCGAACGCTGCACTATCACCTGCACACAGGAACAACAACAAAATATAATCAACAATCTAAATATAAGCAACAGCAATAACAAATCTACAACAACAGCAATAATCAACAACAACAACAACAGCAGCAGCAGCAATAATCTACAACAACAGCAATAATCAACAACAGCAGCAGTAATCAACAGCAGCAGCAGCAATAACCTACAGCAGTAACAATCTATAGCAGCAATACATCAACAACAGCAATAAATCAACAGCAGCCATAATCAACAGCAGTAACAGTCTATAGCAACAATAATCAACAGCAGCAGCAGCCATAATCAACAGCAGTAACAGTCTATAGCAACAATAATCAACAACAATAATCAACAGCAGCAGCAATAATCTACAACAGCAGTAATAATCTACTGCTGTTGAACAGCAATAATCAACAGCAGCAACAATCTACAACAGCAGCAGCAATAATCAACAGCAGCAATAATCAACAGAACCAATAATCAGCAGCAGCTGCAATAATCAACAACAGCAATAATAAGCAGAAGCAATAATCAACAGAAGCAATAATCAGCAGCAGCAATAATCAACAGCAGCAATAATCAACAGAAGCAATAATCAACAGCAGCAGCAATAATCAACAACAACAGCAATAATCAGCAGCAGCAATAATCACCAGAAGCAATAATCAGCAGCAGCAATAATCAACAACAGCAATAATCAACAGCAGCAATAATCTACAACAGCAATAATCAACAGCAGCAATAATCTACAACAGCAGCAATAATCAACAGCAGCAATAATCTACAACAGCAATAATCTACAACAACAGCAATAATCTACAACAGCAGCAATAATCAACAGCAACAATAATCTACAACAACAGCAATAATCTACAACATCAGCAATAATCTACAACAACAGCAATAATCTACAACAGCAGCAATAACCTACAACAGCAGCAATAATCAACAGCAGCAATAATCTACAACAGCAGCAATAATCTACAACAGCAGCAATAATCTACAACAACAGCAATAATCTACAACAACAGCAATAACCTACAACAGCAGCAATAACCTACAACAGCAGCAATAATCAACAGCAGCGATAATCTACAACAGCAGCAATGATCAACATCAGCAATAATCTACAACATCAGCAATAATCAACAACAGCAATAATCTACAACATCAGCAATAATCTACAACAGCAGCAATAATCAACAACAGCAATAATCTACAACAGCAGCAATAATCTACAACAACAGCAATAATCAACATCAGCAATAATCTACAACATCAGCAATAATCAACAACAGCAATAATCTACAACATCAGCAATAATCTACAACATCAGCAATAATCAACAGCAGCAATAATCAACAGCAGCAATAATCTACAACAGCAGCAATGATCAACATCAGCAATAATCTACAACAACAGCAATAATCTACAACAACAGCAATAATCAACAACAGCAATAATCTACAAATAATCTACAAGAGCAGCAATAATCAACAGCAGCAATAATCTACAACAACAGCAATACAACAGCAGCAATAATCAACAGCAGCAATAATCAACAACAGCAATAATCTACAACAGCAGCAATAATCAACAACAGCAATAATCTACATCAGCAATAATCAACAACAGCAATTATCTACAACATCAGCAATAATCTACAACAGCAGCAATAATCTACAACAGCAGCAATAATCAACAACAGCAATAATCTACAACATCAGCAATAATCTACAACAGCAGCAATAATCAACAACAGCAATAATCTACAACATCACCAATAATCAACAACAGCAATAATCTACAACATCAGCAATAATCTACAACAGCAGCAATAATCAACAGCAGCAATAATCTACAACAACAGCAATAATCTACAACAACAGCAATAATATACAACAGCAGCAATAATCTACAACAGCAGCAATAATCAACAGCAGCAATAATCTACAACAGCAATAATCTACAACAGCAGCAATAATCTACAACAACAGCAATAATCTACAACAACAGCAATAATCAACAGCAGCAATAATCTACAACAACAGCAATAATCAACAGCAGCAATAATTTACAACAGCAGCAATAATCTACAACAGCAGCAATAATCTACAACAGCAGCAATAATCAACAGCACCAATAATCTACAACAACAGCAATAATCAACAGCAGCAATAATCTACAACAGCAGCAATCTACAACAGCAGCAATAATCAACAGCACCAATAATCTACAACAGCAGCAATAATCTACAACAACAGCAATAATCTACAACAGCAGCAATAATCTACAACAGCAGCAATAATCAACAGCAGCAATAATCAACAGCAGCAATAATCTACAACAGCAGCAATAATCTACAACAGCAGCAATAATCAACAGCAGCAATAATCAACAGCAGAAATAACCTACAACAGCAGCAATAATCTACAACAGCAGCAATAATCTACAACAGCAGCAATAATCAACAGCAGCAATAATCAACAGCAGAAATAACCTACAACAGCAGCAATAATCTACAACAGCAGCAATAATCAACAGCAGCAATAATCAACAGCAGAAATAACCTACAACAGCAGCAATAATCAACAACAGCAGCAATAATGTACAACAACAGCAATAATCTACAAGTTACAACAACAGCAATTATCTACAACAGCAGCAGCAATAATCTACAACATCAGCAGCAATAATCTACAACAGCAGCAGAGTTGTCATGATAAAAATATTATGTTTGGAAGGTATCTTGTTGCTAGGCAGCTGCTAAGATCTTATGGATGATTATTACAATGTGGTTGCTGAAGAAGAGTTCTAAAGGGTTGTTCTAAACTAGATAGAAACTAGTTTAGAACTAGTCTAGAACTACCCCTGTGAAAAAGAACAGTATGCTTTAGCTACATTAAGAGTAATGTGCACATTCAATATGATTAAGTGCACTATATTTTCACAAGAGTAGCTAGATAGAAAGAACTAGAACTTCTAGACAGATCAAGAACTTCAGTCTAGCAACCTAGAACTTCAACTCTAGCTGGATCTAGACCTTCTAAAGCAAGAACGTAGAGATAGATCAATATAAATATATAGAAGCCATCATACCCATCATGGGTAATGTGTCTTAAATAAGTTCAATCAACACTGCTGGTCGTTCACCTGGTCAGAACACCAGTACCACATGGAGGGCATGGACATGCCCAGGATTACTCCCGGCCACGGCAGGTCAGAGGTCACAGGGTGACGGAATATGTGAAAGGCATCATCACGAGGGATTCCGCAGGTAGTGTTGGGCACTCGGATGGAGGGAATAGCTTGAGGATACTTGTCCAGGACAGCCTGAAATCCCCCAACCTCTGCAAAACCTGACATCGAGAAAAAAAAGAAAGAAAAAAAGAGTATATTATTATTGCATAGAAGCTTCAGAATTTCAGTGAACATTATTGTCGTAGTCACTCACTGAAGCCCATGAGGATCAAGGCTCCGACCACCATGATGACAGTCTGAACAGCATCGGTGTAGATCACTGCTGCCAGACCACCTGTGAACAATCAGTCAAGATATGCTTTAGAAGATTACAAGACTTCCTTGTTTCTAGGATTAAATGGCCGTTCACAACAAGATAGATAACCAGAACTAGTGATGGCCACTTTCGAAACACTGCTTCATGAACCTTCGAAATATTTGCAAATCAATTGTTTAGAACCAGTGATTCAGACCATGTTTCAAACTGCCAAAGCCACATGATTTCAGTATATGAGGCTTTGTTAAGTCGTACCTATTTCGAAATAGTGTTGTCAAAAAACTCGGTACTTCGGTACCAAGTCGGTACTAAAAAAATTAAACTGTTACGGTCCCAGCTTTTCTAGGTACCGAGTACCGGGTTAATCCGGTTCTTGGTGCGCTGTCGGAAAGATGCAGAGGTGCGTACTCTTCATAAAAACACTCTGAGAAACGGCCACCGGCGCTGCTGATGCGGTGGCTCTGAATCCACTTGTTGACAAGAAAGGAGGAAAGAGCCACATATGGAAATATTTTGAATTAGGCTAATGTCACGTTGCCATAAAGGGCCGTTTACACGTTTATATAGCGCGTTTTTTTGCGCGTGCAAATTTCAAATGTAGGCGCGCGGCAAGCGCGCTCATAATAGAAGAGACGTGCGAGCTCGTCTTTCCAGGCTCGCCGCTGTTCATGGTTGCATAGCGGAGACACGGGAAAGCAAGCGCTTGTGGAAAGGAGAAAGCGGTGCGATGCGCTCTCCATGATGACGAGGAAGTATCAGAATTAATTGATTTCTAGCCCTTGCATTAGAAATCAGCTACAGGGTTCTCAAGCTTTGAAGACAGGCAAGAGTGACATTTTTGGATTAAATAAAAGTACAGTTAAGTCAAATAAAACATGTTTTATCTCCTGTATAGTTTGGTAACACTACAATAAGACACCATTCATTAATATTACTTAATGCAACATCAACACATTGAGTGAACAATATATTTTTACAACATTAATTAATGTTTGTGAATGTTAACACTTGATTGTTCATGTTTGTTCACTTCATTCATTGTGCATTAAATAATGTTAACAGATAAAACTTTTGATTTTAAAAATATATTAGTACATTTTTAAGTTAACCCCATGGAGAATAATTGCTACAGTATATAACTGTTGTTTATTGTTAGGTAAGTTTATCTAATGTTATCTAACAAATAGAATCTTATTGTAAATTGTTTTTAATACTACAGTTTCCATCTTTGTAACCGTGATATACACTTTAATATGTGTAAATTTAATCTAAATTAAGCTTTGGTATACCGAAATTGGTACCGAGAACCGTGGATTTTCACTGGTATTGGTACCGAATACTGATATTTTGGTACCGTGACAACACTATTTCGAAACCTTTTGAGATGTAGCTAGATAAACAGAACTAGCACTTCTAGACAGATCAAGAACATCATTCGATGTAGTTAGAACTTGAACTCTAGGCATATATAGACCGTCTAAAGCGAGTAGATCTAAAACTTAAACCTACTTAGACAGACTTTCTTAATAGATGGATT
This sequence comes from Tiaroga cobitis, assembly GCA_030578255.1. Taxonomy (NCBI): domain Eukaryota; kingdom Metazoa; phylum Chordata; class Actinopteri; order Cypriniformes; family Leuciscidae; genus Tiaroga; species Tiaroga cobitis. Next base: position 38,997,299 of record CM060593.1, read on the forward strand.
GATCTATAGAGATACCAGAAAATCGATATCTAGATAGATAGTCCATATACAGTAATAAAAATAGGAGGATAGTTTTGAAATGTCGATCTCTGTGAACCCATGAACCAGTGTTTATAGTTTTTATCTGATTTCGGATCAGTTTTATAAATGTGTCAACATTTAAATGACACATTTGTACAATAAAAACGAAATGTTTTGATTTACGAAACCCTCCATAAACCAAACAATACAAGTCCTACAATTGAATAAAATAGCATATTATACACTACAGACACTTCATATTCCAATGTATAAGATGATTTGAGACTAATAAAACATTTGCAATTGGTTTGTAAAAGGTGTTTCCTCGTTACCAACACAATTCAACAGAGCTTGCGACCATAGTTGACTGGTAATGCTTTTGGGAAACGCACCCCTATCACTAACTATAAATAATTATTATAATTCTATTAGAATAGAGATATCCCAACCATATCGATAACTACATGAGGGAACGATATCATTGGTATCACTTTCAGAACTGATGAGCGATAAAAATACTGACAGCGAATCACAATTCAACTTATTTAAAGAGATCAAAAGAGATAGTTCCCCCAAAAACGAAGATCATCCCATAATTTACTCCCCCTCAAGCCATCCTAGGTGTATATGACTTCTTTTGAAGCCCAAAAAAGCACATCCATCCATCATAAAAGTAATCCATACGGCTCCAGGGGGTTAATAAAGGCCTTCTGAAGTGAAACGATGCGTTTGTATAAGAAAAATATCCATATTTATAACTTTATAAACTATAATCACTGGCTTCCGGTAACGGCCGTATGCGAGTCGAGTTCTGGTGGAAAAGTGACCACTGACCTTTCAGAAGGCCTTTATTAACACCTTTTAAAGCGGCAGATGTTGTCGTGCTTTGGTGTGGACGCTAACATGGTTATGGTTCTTGGTGTGAACAGCCCTTAAGAGTAACAAAATATCTGACCTGCGATGGTGTACAGAGCCGTAATGCCGAGAAGCAGAACCACAGCGAGGTAGATGTTCCACTGCAGAGCCTGCTGGATGAACACAGCTCCTGCATACATGTCCACCTGCACACAGACACTCAGACAGATCAATTCAAAGCTGATTACTAAGTCAGAGAATTTTTCATTTATCATACTTACTGATATTTTGGTGAAGATGTAGATGAATAGATATAAAACACAAAGAAATAACTGTATTCTTATGCCACCAAATCTTTTCTGTAAATACTCAGGCATTGTTGTGACCTGAAAAGAAATGGAAAATAATCCTAATTTACATAATTTGTATTTAATTTACACTAATTGCAAAAACAACTAGATAAATACAGTTGCATGTGTGTGTGTGTGTGTAAGGATTTTTCAGTAAGGATGCATTAAATTGGCATTATTCAGTAAGGATGCATTAAATTGGTCGAAATTGTCAATAAAGGTATTAACAATTAATGTTACAAAAGATTTCTGTTTTAAATAAATTAACTTTCTTTTCATCAAAGAATCATCATAGTTTTTCACAAAAGATATGAAGCGGCACCGCTGTTTTTAACATTGATAATGATCAATTGATAATCTGTTAAAGGGACCCGTAAATGTACGTATGTAATACTGTCTCAAATCTGTTGTTTTCTTACCCTTGATGCAATATAGATGGGTAAAAACAGCCAGCCCAAGAGCAACACCATCAGCATGCCCTGCAAATGAACATGAGCCATTCACTTTTTCCAAAATGCACTCTATAATGTGGTATATTCAGCAAATTAATGTACTCTCTATCTCTTAAATAAATTGTATATTGTGTGCTCACGTTCCATTCATAAGCAGCTGCACCGATACCAGCTGCCGCCCCAGAGCCTGCGAGCCCAATGAAGTGCCCACTGCCCACATTACTGGCAAACAGAGAGGCGCCCACCTGCACATCATAGAAGATGGAAAAGATGTGAGCTGGAAATTACATTTGATTTGTGAGGGGTCGTTTACACCATAACTAAACAGAAAACTTTTGATGCGTTTTTTTGGCAGTTCATTTATACGACAGTGGCGTTTTGAAAACCTGAGAGCCAGGGGCGGAGACAGACGATGTAAACATTCGGGGCTTATCCCAAGATTTTTTTTCCCATTTACGTAAGCTAAATGCACTATTTTTCAGGCTGTTTGAGATAATAGAATGCCTAAAAATCTATACACTATCTGGGAAAATGATGATAGTTACTCAGTAAATTTTTTTTTTTTAAATCACTCAGTAGAGCCTACAACCTATTTTGTATTTGATTGTTCGCCAGCTGTAGTGAATCCAAAACACCAAAAATGTTGAGGACTCATTTTCACCCCTGGCAACTAAAAAGAGGCAACCATTATCTGACTATTTTTAAGTTAGGCTACACAGGTAAAATTTGAATTTGGTGTAAACATCATTACTAATCTTAAGAGTTCAGTTCTGTTTAGTTTGTGCTAGCTGACAGATTTGCTATATCAGAATCCATGCCATAATAATTTAGGCTGCTCTACAAGCAAACAGCAAATGCTGCAGTGCCAAGTAAATGTGCTCTTCAATACTCTGAATCGAATATCAGGCCAACAGAAGAACATATATACAAATTATATTATATTTCTTTGGGAAATAGCACAGTATGATTAACAACATGACCATATATTATTATGTTACGGTACTTTATTTGTTTGACTACTGGTCACGTCTGACGCTGTTTCTGAATCTCTTTCCTGCCGGTGAGGTTTACTGTTAGTGTTCCGTATAAAAAACGTAGTTATCATGTCCATATTAACTTACATATTAACTAATTGGGCTTAAGCTTTTTTAATGCAAAATGTAATTGCTTGTTATTTTGTTTGTTTGTTGATGTTTTCTTTTGGAGACACCATCACTTTTTTACTCACCGGCCACCAAGTCATGGTTTTCCCGGCAAGAAAATATCCATCCACTGTGCTCCTCTTGGTCTTCCACATGGACTGTTGGGTGAGCAAAGGTTATAAATATGCCATATACAAGATGTTACGCCATAAATGTGATAAGTAACACATTTACTGGAGTAACATTTTGTCACTGTGAAATGAAATAGCCGTGCATTTTGTCGTTTCAGTAAACTTACCCACAAGCCCACAGCCAGAACCAAGAGGAAGTAGATAACAAGCACCACTATATCTGTGGTGGCCAGGGTGGTCGACGGCGATGTGACCTCAGCGGTGGGGGAAGGGGACACATTGGGATGCTCGGTGACAGCCATGAGGTCAAAGGTCAAGGAGTTTCTCAGGTGTGTCACTTTAAAACAACAGATGGTGGATAATCTCCCTCACATACACACATTCAATGGAATGGCATCCAGACGTGACTTTATGCCTTTACTGATTATGCATTATCTAGCCTGTATTCGCATGTTAATTCTTTTTCTGTCGTTTAATAAGATACCGGGTATGTTACAACAGAGGAATGGCAAATGTTTTCCAACAGAATGTAAAACTGAAAACTTATAAGAAAGGACCACAGGGCAAATATTTCATAAAACCAATTTCATAAAGCACAAATAGAGACAGCATTATACTGCAGAACTCACATTTTCTGATTTCACTTCAGATCCAAATTTGATAAAGAACCCATACAAAAGACCATGTTTCCTAACAGATGTGATTAATGCATGGATTTAATTGGTTTTAATCTCAAAAGAAGAGAGAAATACGGTAAATGCAAATATGCATACATCAGCCAGCAATACAAACATTTTCCAGGTTTCATTAAGGTGTAAAATTTGGTGGTATTCATGTTTGCATTAAAAGAGTTCCCTCCCACACATTTTGACCAATTAATTTTTATGAACATTACAGTTTATAATATTGAAAAAGGAAAGATAAATGAGACTGCAGTTACCCCTACTAATCAATATCCAAGTATTTATACTAAATAACAACCTAAGTATATATTACACTGGATTTAGATAGTTTTACTCTAAATAGAAGAGTAAACATGCAACTGACAGCAGCTTGAATTAATCCTGAAAACATCTAGAATTACCCAGAAATACTGAAGCCAGATAACGCCATTGTAACACAACCGCCAATGACGTTCAAGTGCACGAAATAGAGGCTTGGCACTTATGAAGCCATCAGAGAATAACTGTAGCTGAATACCGCTTTTCAGCGTAGAAAACGGCTAATAAAGCGGCGAATCTCTGCGCTTATGAAGTAGCAGGACTGTGGCTGAACTGTGCCGTTTAGGCGACCCCTCCGGCCGATCGGGAAGCAGTGGATCTCGCCGCTTAAAGGCCCCTGTAGTCAATAATTTTAGCCCTTAAAACTAATTTTTGATTACCAAAATTACATATTTAAATGTTTTTATCCATTAAAAAAATTATTCACGCCTTAAAATAGCTTGAATGTAAAGCCCAATTTATACTTCTGCGTCAAACGTCGAGCTGAAAAATGTAATAATGCGTCAATTCTACGCGGACCGCAAGCACTGTGATTGGTCTGCTAGAACCCCTCCCTCGGGTTTCACATGCTCCCTCTGCATGTGTAATTGCACGTCAACACGGACAACAACGAATAAGTATAAACGAAAACCTATTTGTAGCCTAAAGAGTACAGGCTCCGGCTTAGGTATAAATAAACTATGCAGAAGAATAAATCAGCCTTAACTCTACACCCTTGCCTCATTTAGTATTCACGGTTCTATGAATATGTAAATTAGCCCCGCCTCCACTCACTCACACCAGCTCAGAGATCCACTTGTTGATGATCACACGTTGACCTGATTGGTTACAAGGTAGTTTGTGACGTCAGAAACACCAGCGATTTCAAACTGGGTTTTTGAGACTCTCTAGTTCACTGCAGTTTTAAAGGGTTAGTTCACCCAAAAATGAAAATTAAGTCATTAATTACTCACCCCCATGCTGTACCAACCCCGTAAGGCCTTCGTTCGTCTTCGGAACACAAATGAAGATATTTTTGATTAAATGTGACAGCTGGATCACTCCTCCATAGGCTCCCTAAGGGAATGACACCGGACGGCCCAGAAAGTCAATGAAGAAAATGTTTAAATATTCCATGTCACAACAGTGGCTCAACTATAAGTTTATCAAGCGACGAGAATACTTTTTGTGCGAAGAAACAAACAAAAATAACGTCGTTATTTTTGTTTGTTTTTTCACACAAAAAGTATTCTCGTCGCTTGATAAACTTATAGTTGAGCCACTGTTGCGACATGGAATATTTAAACATTTTCTTTAATGACTTTCTGGGCCGTCAGGTTTCAATCCCTTAGGCAGCCTATGGAGGAGTGATCAACCTCTCAGATTTAATCATAAATATCTTCATTTGTGTTCCGAAGACGAACGAAGGCCTTACGGGGTTGGTACAGCATGGGGGTGAGTAATTAATGACTTAATTTTTTATTTTTGGGTGAACTAACCCTTTAAGGAGAAAATACTCAGCAATGGTGTTGACATGAATTTTCACATAGCTTGTCTTAAAGCATTTTGAAAACACCACATAGACAAATAAACAACATTAAAAGCTTGATTTTTCACTTTAACATAATCAAGTGAAGTCAAATAACGCTTCTTCAAGCGGCATATGAAGCCGCATTATCTACAGTGACAAGAAAGTAGTGAATCCCAGTTTGCTAACACTGAATCAACTGCAGGTCTCTAACTGATGTTGCATGCTGTGTCAGGGGCCTAAACCTAAACCACTGCACAATGAAATAAATATGAGGATAACATAACATCAGATGTCCCTGCTGTTTCAGAGGTTTTACTTAGCTGCCCTGCAACAACGAAAAAGCCTAGTGGACCTTGTTGAAACACCATGCCCAAGAGAAGGGGCTGTGCGTATCCGTCCACGCAAGCACGTTCTAAGATGATAATAACATGAACACTTATGAAGTAGCAGAAATAAACAGCTGCTGACAAAACAGTAGTTATGGGCTTCCTACCATAAAACTAGCTATCCTGCACTGACAGGATCCGAGAAGCTAGCGAAGAATCGTCAGATTATTGAATCTGTAGAGTGGGCTCGAATACCTATAGGGCATTCCATGTTCTGTGAACTGTAAGCCAAAGACATCGCATCCACAATCCAATCTGATAGACTCTGCTTTTAAACCGACAAACCTTTAGTGCAACTCCAGCAGCAGGTTCACTCTGTTCAGAGCCCAGGTTATATCAGCTTTTGCACTGTGTTGAGAGCACCTAAGGACCATAACCTTTTCTTGGTTTGAGAGGAACTCTACAGTAACCTCGGGCCAAAAAACATGCAGGACTCGCTGACTGAAAGAGCACATTTTCACGAACACACTTAACTCATGCGAGTGCAAGCAAAAGTGCTGTCTTGAAAGAGAGCACTTTCAGCAATGCCGACTGGAGTGGCTCGAATGGAGAACATGTAAAGCCTTTCAGAACTAAAGCCAAATCCCAAAATGGGCTAGATGGCCGAGGAGGGTTTAGCTGACGTGATATGCTGGGGATATGCTGGGTGGGAGAATCCTGTGATAGTTCAACACACTCCCTGAATGATCAGTCAATCATCCACATCATTCAGCAGGCAAACTCTACTATTTTTAGAAGGTAGAGAGGCGCTTTCACACATTCCATGAATTTACACACTCATTGTAGGGACTGCGAAGTGGTACGCTGTGCCCATGAAGCAATCTCAGAAACACTCGTGATGAGGGCTATCTGAATATAGAAGTACTGTAGGCGCTCAAGAGATGTACTGAGATAAGAAGATCTCCGGCCAACCTGCGAGAGGATCTGTTTCAGCGCGAACAGTTTGAGGGAGCGTTCCGATAATACGCTCTAAAGCTAGGGGATTTTAGAGCTAGCACAGCAGATAGTGTTACACCTTTGAAAACAGAGCAACCTTTGGGGCTCGCCGCTTTAGGGCAAGAGCCGAGGGAAAATAATTATGATACAGAAGCACCTACTTCTGTCTTCCAGCTTTGTCACACAGCACAGTGGAACAATCTTAGCACAAAGTATATATATCTGTAGGGAGCTCTGAACACGGCAGACCACTGCTCTGAGTCGGGGACTTCTTATATCGTGTGAATGAGCAAACAAACGGGATATTTTTTGCTTTATACAGGGCAGATTGCCGCTTCGAGGTGGGTGTATATGGACTCCTAAGGTTCACCACAGGTCATACTCATCATCTTCTGACATGCCAAAAGAGACCATGCCGTGGGCTCCATAAGCCCTCGGTCCCAGGATGCGGAGACTGTCCCTGGTGAAAATCACAAGTAGGTCAGGTGGAAGCGAGGCACAAGGATACTGACTTGACGTGAGCTCGTCCCCTGACTGTCCTGCCTCAGCTGCTGCTGCGTCTTGCTCCGTGGCTCTTGAGTGGCGGAGGGCGGAAGAAGGAAGCCAGTTTATCATCAAAGATGATGTCGATACAGAGATGAAGGATCCTGACACTCATCACTTCACAGCCATGTCCTTCCAAAGCTGAAAGAAAATGTCATGCTCACCGGAACGCATGCAGGGGAGCAGCAATCCAGGTGCCGTCCGCTGGTTGGAGTAAATCTCATTGGCAAGTAGTAATTGGCTTCTTAAAGACAGAACAGCTGTCTGAAGGAGAGCGATTCTGAGGAAATGCTGTTCACCGGCGCCTTACATAGCTCCTATTTCACGCGCTTGAACGTCATTGGTCATTGTGTTACAATGCTGTTATTCCAATGAGGCTTCAGTATTTCTAGGAGGAAGGTGTTTCCCCATAGGGTCGGCTCTGACACAACGTTGAGACCGAATTGAAAGGGAATTGTATTGAGAAGTGTAAAGTTGCAAATAAAGTCTGTGAACTTGTTATGAAAGTTGTTTGCAAAAAAAATTTATTTTAAAATAAAAGTTACAGCATTAGTAGTAGCCCATTACTAATTCTTCTTACTGACACTAATATCCATTAATGCTCATGTACTTCACATTAAATATAATGAACCCTCACTAAAAATAAAACAAACAAGCATACTAACAAATCAAAAGTGCTCTTTCAGCCTGAAGATTTAAACAAAGCTGAATCAAAGATTTCAAACACTTTTTCAAGAGGAGTACAATTACTTGTACACATATGGCCATTACTACATAAATAAAAATAAATGAACAAAACTAACCTGAATAACGGGTCAGAAACATTCAGAGGTCTCTATTCTAGTCAAGGGTCCATTCAAACAGGAATTTACAGGGTCTCCAGTGAACGAACCCAGAGTTTCTCTCAGTACCGTAGAGATGATCCCTCTCCGATCAAAGGGGTCAAACTCCACTTGCCTTCATGTAACACTACACACTGGTTAAAATGTAAGGGCGTTTTATTACCAAAACAGTAATGACAACAGAACGATGTTGCAACATCACTTATACAGAGTTACTTAGTAGAGGGAGGTGCCAACATTTATTATACATGATACATTACAAAAGAAAGGTAAACAAACTCTGAAATAGCCATCATGTCATTTCTCAAATGAATAAACAATAGTAAAAGTGCTGTACTGCCCTGTAAATGATCTCCCTACAAACTCTAGAAGTTTGTATATTTCTTGCATTTATCACCACCAACCATTAATTCGTCTTCTCTGGCACTTTAAAGACGAAGGGCCCTATCATACACCCAGTGCAATGCAGCGCAAAGCGTGACGCAAGTGTTTTTTGCTAGTTTCGCCCGACGCAGTTATCATTTTCCCATCCTGCGCCATGTTGTTTAAATAGCAAATGCATTTGCGCCCATTTGTGCGCCCATGGGCGTGCTGGTCTGAAAACGAGGTGTGTTCAGGGCAGGCACACCTAATAGCGTTGCTATTTTGAGGCAACTGAAATAGACTGCGCCATTGACCAAACCAACTGAAACCTGGTCTAAAGTCAATGGCGCAGTATTTATTTTATTATTTAAAGAGTAATGTAAGTTAGTAATGTAGTTAGTAATGTGCGTCTATAGGCGGGTCCACCAAGCGTGTACAGTCAGCTTATTACACACACAGGGACGCGCAGCAGCACATAAACTAGCCAAATATTAAAAACAAAAGGATTACAATGTAAAAGATTAATGTTGTGTACATAAAGATATGGTGGAATCCGGCTTGTCCCGTAGATGGTCTGGTTACACACTTTAACCTCACGAATGAGCAGATCCGTTTGCGCTCTGGAGAAGCGTTCAGTTTTTCCGCTTGCAAATTCCGCCATGTAAATAGCAAATCCGCCATGGCGCGAACGCAACTGGCTTTTAAAGGGAATGGAGGTGAGAATCTGATTGGTTTATTGCACGTTACGCCCAAAACACACCCATTACTCATTAAGAGACCATTTTCCCGTCGTTAAACTAGCAAAAGTGGCCTTGCGCTTTTTAGAAGTCGATCAAACCTAAAATTCTTCTTTGGGCAATCCCATGACGAGAGCATGAAAATTAGCAATTAACACTGTGAAACAAGCCCTAAAAGAAAAATTCAAAGCATGTAGGAAACTTTACATGACTGACATTACAATAAATAACAGTAATAAATGAAAGCTATGAAATGTGCTTTGATCATATGGTAAAAATAATTTCCTTACATTTAGTTTCATTTCAACCATGATGCAATTAAAATGAATTCCCATGATAAATATTATATAAATATTTGTACATCTGGGAAACCAGTCAACACTTAGATAATTCTCAACCACGTGTGATATTTTCACAATTTTTTTTTTTTTTTTTACAATCGGACAGTTTAATACAAATACAAAGTCCAGTTTAATGTTTTTGAACATTCAGAATAGCAATTAAAAGAATGATACAAGAATAATATGATTCACTATGGTAATAAGGAATTAAAGCAGATATAAAGCAGCACAAAGGTTAATTTTGAATAAAAAGTTAATATTTAAAAATAGCAAATGCATATAGTGAAATCATAATCTAGCTTAGCATTGTTTCTGTAACTAGCAAAGCAATATATCAACTACAGTAACTGCCTCTCTCGTAAAATAATATCTCTCAATCCATGCAGTTTTTGTTTGAAAGAAATCATCATCAATAATTCATAATATATTGCACTTAAACATTCTGCATACCAGGAATGACTTTTTATTAGTTAAGACATTAGTTTAACAAAATACCTGTTTTACAGTACAATGACCAAGAAACAACTCCGAACCAAGTTGTTTAAATACATTTAAGCAGAATTAAGACACATTGTTAAAGCACTTTTCTCCTAATTTATTAATTAATTTATCAAGTCAGACAAATCTGACGCTCACAGTCCTAATTAAACTTTACATTGAACATATCTTATCTAACTGCACTTATTAATGTTTACAAATCCACTTGCAAAAAGTTTGGTGGCAATTCTTGCACCAACTTTTGGCTTGTCCATTTACAAGAGGCAAAAAACGTCCTGGTGTTTGAGTACCAAGAACAATCAAACAGTCCATCCTGTAAATAACATCCTAGAGCAAATGTTTTTAAGCCATTTATGATCTTTCCCTGCACTATTTGCTCTACAACAGAAGCTTTTCTGTCCGATCTGTGCCCGAGAGTTCACCTGTACAACTCACCAGGACTCATTATATTGTTACTGTACACGTGTCCTTGAATTACCGTAAGGCTATCACTAAATCAGACTGGACATGTATAGGAGTGTATGTAAGTGAGCGTTTATGTACTGTAAGTCTGTGTGCCTCATGTTGGGTGGTTTCGTCACCAGGCTACAGGAGAGGCTGTGCGAGGGCTCCTGGGGCTGCGCGGAGGGTTTTCTGTGGTCTGGATATCACTCAAGGCCCGCTAAAAACAACAACAAACATATATAAACAAATATAAACTCCTCATCCAGACTCATGGTACACAAGAAATATCATAAAATCTAATAATTTTCACTATTAAGTCAAGACACTGCAGGCAAAAAGATTGTTTTGTCAAGCATTGGTCAATTTTGAGATTTTGGGATATTTGGCTTTTCATAAAGTGTTGTTTCAGACTAGTGGAAATAAAACACTCAAAATCCACTTTTAAGTGTTCATTTTTATTGCACTTTATTTGCATGTGTAGATCTTAATAAAGTACATATCTTTTATTATACTGTATCAGGCTGTTTTCTCAAAATGAGTTTTTTTCTCCAGAGCTGTGTCAGAAATGTCTATTTCAGTGCATTAATGTACATTGTAGATGCACCTAACTTTACCGTTTTATTCCTACATCTATATTCTGAAGATTTTTACAGAGGGGTCTGTTCATATGTCATTTACCTGATTTTATGCAAAAAAATATGTATTACAACACCCCCCCCCCCCCCCCCCCCCCCAAAGGTTAGAAAAAAATTCTAACCTTTAAAACCTTTAACTCTAATATGTCGACAAAATAAAACAATTTTCAGATTATTTTAATTTTTTGGGATATGTATGCAAATTAGTGTATTTAAATAGATAATGACTCATTAGCATATTTAAACATAACATTTTAGAAAATTTGTAATAAAACATTTTTTGGGCAATTCTTAAGCTGTCAACCGGGGAGTATGGTGGTATCTTTTAGTAACATTTTTACGCGATTCATCTTGGGTATCTTAAAGGGACACTAAGTAAGAATTACTCCCATCTAGCGGTGAAATTGTATTTTGCATTCAAACGAATTGTGCTCTCCAGCGCCTGGCGTTTTCAAATGCGTGTTGCATCTACGGTAGCCGTTATGTACCAAAAAGCTATGACAGGATGTCTTCTAATAGCACTTCGTCGAGTTTTCCTTCGGGTGAACAGGTTTGTTATTTCAAACAAACTTCAAATTGACACAACGAACAAATGAATGTTACAGTATGAAATAATGAGTGTCAAAAACATGAACTATTGTAATTAGTAGTTATGCCTTCTTTATTCGTTATATTTTCTGAAGTAGCCTACGTGCATTGTTAGATGTCATCATCAACTTTTAACTATACATGTTCATATGTCTATAAAATAAAGTACACAAGCAAACAATGAAAAAAGCTTGTAATTAAGACTGTAACACTGACTTGTCTGTCGAGAAGAAAGCAGGACTTCAGCGTCTCTTTTGAAATCTTTCTCCTGCATTAGCTCTATCCACCTGGAAAAAGCTATCCCGACATTAACTTGTGTTTTTTGTAATCTCCGGTCACGTTTCCTTTTACGATCTATTTTGGACTTTTCTGGCGACGAGGATTTGCAATGCAGCCTTTTAAACTTACCGGGGCAGTGACAAGCGCCTCTCACTGCTCTGCTCCTCCGCTTCTGCTGCGTTCAGTCACGTCCCGCCGGCTCTGAATGAAAACGTGTTGTGGAAACGCGTTGGCCTAGTACTTTTTGTCCCTCTCTGCTATTATAGTTTTTCAAGATGGCGGAACTACATGGAAGCCTCCGTGGACTTACCCGTCCCATGTATATAAATATAATAAATTCTTTGTTTACGAGGATAAATCAGATAATTGGCAGAGGTATTTGTGCACCATTGAGGACATATTTATGAATAAAAATATTGATTTTAGATTATAAATTAACTAAAAAGTTACTTAGTGTCCCTTTAATAAATATCAGTTGTTAATGTATTTGACAATGAAATTCATGCTTTTCTTTATTGTGAATATTGCCACTTTTAATTCTTTGGATTTAACCGTGCATCAATGACGTTCTTTGTGTTAGTCTTAACAGACATTGTTAATGTTTGGTAAAACATTAGCGAGTAGAGCATGTCTAAGAACAGCTCTCGAGTGAGCTCAGATGAGGGAAGGATAAGTGACCTATTTTTCCACCTGTCTGTGCTAAAAGCCTTAATGCATTTCTTTGCTAGCATTCACCTCATTTACTAGATTGACATGCAAATTGAAAAATTAATATCCATCAGGTTGTCTAATACAAAGCTTACCTCAAATTTGGCAATGAACTCAGCGAAGATACCAAAGAAACTCTCAGTGGCCGTGGTCTTTCCATCCTCCCCGAAGAATGAAGCGACTTTGCAGAACTCTTCCATCGCCAGCTGTTGCAGAGACTCCAGAGACTGCACTGCAGGATGACTGTTTTCCAGAAATCCCTACATGCAAGTAGTTAAGGTGGTTTGTGATGAATTTGGCAAATATCAAGCATATTCCATGGTCGAAATGTTCATATAATCTTGTCCTGCTTGGTATCTGACCTGGATCTGTGCGCTAAAAGTGCATTCAAGTAATGTCGGAAAGTTCGTATTTATGAGTTGAACACACGCAAGTCACCATAAAGTCGTAATTACGAGTGGGGAAACTCTGGATTTTCCTTAAACCTAGAGTTTCCACATGTCAGAGAGAAAACATGTTGCATCTAATAGATGCTGCAGCTGTAAATTTGTTCAAATTAATGTTTTTTTTAATTGACATCAGAGTATGCATGTACAATACCATAAAATACCGTAGTATTGTACAATTTACATTAAAATTTATAACAATTCTATATACATTCACCTTCATATATTGAATAATAACACACCCAATGCACATTATCATCATTTTGTGGATGTGGTATAAAAATCTTGCTAAATTCTAGTTGAAAAAGGTACATCACTATCTCCGACCAAAGTTCTATTTGAACGCAGCTGACGTCATAATTATGACTTCCCATCTGGTAAAAATGAATTTCCCATGTGGACTTGAATGCACCATAAGATCATATCTAGCCATTTTAGATATTTTGATGGAGGATACACTCATAACAACAGCAAATCGATCCTCAGCGGTGGCTGGCATCTGCTGGCAGGCTAACCGAATGTCCTGGATTGTGGCATGTAGGTCGTTAAAGTCAGAGGTTATGTTTCTCTGATTCACTGTGGAGAACAAATCAATGACAAATATTAAAGAGATCTGCAGCACCCTCTATGGAAGCCAACATTAAATGGGAATGATGATCCATGTCTTAGACATAACTTGAAGAGGAGCACCATGGATTGTGTAATCGGTGTTTGAATGAGTCTTTAGCCTTCATCCATGAAACATCACTAAAAAAACGAATGAATTCGGACTGCATAAGAGAAACGTCCTGAGGAACTGGACTCCAGTAGATGTTCACCTTTGGCTGCTTGTGGCACCGTCATAAGCTCCTTCCTAAAGTCCAGAACCTCGGGGAAGTGCTGACACAATGATTTCACCAGGATATGAAGAAATGTTGACTTTCCATCCACTGTTTTGGTGGCACTGAGCTTTAAGCAGAAAAATGGAGAATAATGTAAAATAAACTTTTACCAAACCTAATGATGAACCTCATGAATTCATCTACAAAAGATGCATATACAGCGACAAGGCTTACTTCAGAGAGAAAATTGATCTTAAATCCAGTCGTTTTATTGGTCTTTGGTTGTCCGTTATTCAGATAATTCCCCATAGCCAGCACAAACTGGAAAAAAACAAACAAATAAGTTAATCTACATGCCATGATAAGAAGATCAGTATTCAGGGTGTTTTATGAACAGCCTGCCTTAAGAACATGTCAACAGTCTTTTATCTGTGAATGATTTTCTTTGTTTGATTGCGTGACTGTATGATCATGCATGACTAGGGAGAAACTAAACCACAGAAGGAATTATACCTCCAGAATCTTGGCCAGTTTTTTGCTGTTCTTGAGCTCCATTGAAGCTTGGAAAACACAGTCGTAGGCCCCTCTCATCTCTTCTGTTTTCTCTTGCAATGTAGTCTTAAAATGCAGGCTTTTCAAGCGGGTCTTATACTCGGGCACCGAAAGCATCTGAATATATACAAAAGCACAAATTGTTAAAATTATACACACACACAAAAAAACAATAAAACATATAGTTTAACATATAATCATAGTATTTGGTGCAACAAAAAAATCATAATGATAAATATCCTGCTAAATCCAGCTAAATATCCTCTTATTCATCATGTACCTGTAGGACAAACTGATCAGGCTCGCTGAGTTTGCTTGGGTCATCACTGTACTGCTCGTACTGTCTGACCTCATCATCGTCTGGTGCATACAGGAGCAGTTGTTTAATATGTGGGGACTCCAAGCGTTCGCTTGACATCGTCATCAGCACCTGGTGTAGCTCGCCTGGCGACAGCTTCAAATGGGCAATCAAGATTGCTATAAAAATGATAGAAGAGACGATAAAGTGTACAAGGAACATGTGCTTGCATGCTAATGCCTAAAAGCTAAGATGCTCATCGTCTAACAGTTGGGATAGTAAGCGAAAAGAGCATGCTGTTATCAAGTCTAATTTAAAACCAAAAACACTGTGACGAAGCAATACAAAAAAAGGACACGGTCATATATAAGTAAATACTTGACTGGGAACATCATCTAAACATTTACAAGTAAACTATGCAGTCCATTACAGCCCAATATAGGAAAACCAGAAAAATTCCCTGACTTCAATCATTGTTTGTTACTCACAAGCATTGTAGGCTTTCTTACGGGAGAGAATCTCCACCACATCTTTCTTCTTGAAAGTCTCCACCTGAGGTGAGAACTCTGGAAGAGAAACTGAGACATGAATCGTATCGTGAGTGAAAAGAACTTATGAGGGTAAACACTGATTCAACTGGTAAAAAAGAATAGTCATGTCCTATAGTGCCTTCAAGTCCTCTCGGGGAGTTCCTACATATGAGATTGTTGGATTGAGATTGGTTGAAAATGATAGGAAAACATAGTTTTGTCACACAAGCCTGCCTCCTCATTGACTGGAGAAGAGCTTTCTGGCAAGCTTTACCAGCATTCTTCATCCACAGTAAACAAAAAATAATTTGTACAGCCAACATTTACAATTAAAACTTAATTATGACCAATACCATTTCATACTGCAAGGCGGAAAATCTGGGTGTAAAGACATTTACCACTGGCACCACAATGTTGTGGTGGTGTTCATCTTTCTGACATAACTTGAGATGCTCAAAAGATTAAAGGTATAATTTCCCCTGCTTATTTCTTTATTGGGTTTTATATAAAATAAATAAATAAATAAAAACTAAAAAACTAATCAAAAGCCACTTTTCCATTGGTGGGCCGAGAATTCCAGGCTGAAAATGGTTGATAATCCTGCTGTGCTGAACCAAGCTCAAGTGGAAATATAACTGGAACTGTTCCTTACCGTTCTTAGAACCATTCGGCTCAGTGGTGGAAAAGCGGCTAAATGTTTTATGGATTTATATTAAAGGTCAATGACAAACAGCTCATTGGCCCAGAAGTTAAATTTTCCATCATATAAGACCTAAGAATCTCCCTCTATGTCTTTTTGTCTTCCACAAGATGTGCTATAAAGAGGTTTTCTCAAGGTGAGATTTTTTTTTTGCAACCCTTCAGTTCGAGCTAGATTCATGATATGTGCAAGCTATTGTTGTCTCAATCAAGGAAGACTGTACTAGCTCCTTAAGAGCTGCCGCAGGCATTTTAGGGTCCTCTTTTACTATGGCTCTTGAAACCACTCGTTTTTCAAGGACAGCCAGTTCTGGGAAGAATCACAGGTGTTCCTCATTTTCTCACTTTAAATGATGGACTTTACTGTGCTTTTAAGTATTAAAAGACAGAAATATTCCATTATCCTTGTTAATTCAAAATGGAGTTCAGTACACTCTACAAAGGACAAATTTTGCCTTCTACTACCTATTCACTGCACTGTATCTTTCTCTTTTAAACCAATTGGTGATTGCTGGTCAGAAGCTGGTCAGCAGCTTGTTTACATCAGCTTGGAAATGAGTAATACATATAACTTTTCTCACCAGGGCTCTTTTGTGTTCCAAAATGAAGCTCCAAGTCTAGGTATTTCACCATGTCACTCAGCTTGTCATAATCAGAGTCTTCTTCCAACTGCAGTGAGAAAACACATCTGTCCTTACACACTTCATTCTAATGAAATGAGACAAACACATGACAATGGACCTCATGAAATGATCCCCATTACTACAGACCTCAATATATGTCTCAAATGGCATACTACATCCTTTCAAGGTCTCCTCCAAATATTAGAGAATTGTCAGTTGTGAGTGGTTTATGCTCTTTTACCACTTTGAAACCGCAAATATAATAAACAACCACTAGAATCAGATATCCTTAAAGCTTACCAGAACTGCTGTCATAACTGATGCAGAACATTGTCTAAATTGATTGAGTCAAGAGTAAATGCTGTAAATCTCTAATAACAGCTATTTGAGACATACGCAGTTCTTAACCACACAAACACTCAGCTTTTCAGGCTTGTTTCAAGGCAAACTACTTTACCTGTCCCCAAATGGTTCCCTCAGAATTTTCCACCTGTTCCCAACGTAGCCTCTTTACACTCATATGACTGGAATCCGATTTTTGCGGTGAGGCCTTTGGTAGAGGAGGAGGCACGCAAGGTGGGGGTAAAGGTGGTGGAGGAGGTGGCTCCACAGTGGACCCTTCAGTGCAGTGGTGAGTTTGAGATTGGGGTGTACTTGGTGGTTGTGTTGGGGACTGGGCTTCATGGTGGCTATGATGGTGGTGGTGATGACGATATTCGTGATACATGGGTTGAGGGCTCTGCCTGGCCTGTGCAATGGAGGGAATCTGAGGGGTTGAGCGATGCTGTTGCTGTTGCTGAATCTGTTGTTGCTGCTGAACTTGCTGCTGCTGAATTTGCTGTTGCTGACGCTGTTGCTGCTGCTGAAGCTGTTGTTGCTGTGAAATCTGCTGCTGCTGTTGAATCTGCTGCTGTTGAATCTGCTGCTGCTGTTGAATCTGCTGCTGCTGTTGAATCTGCTGCTGCTGAAGTTGTTGTTGCTGCTGCATCTGTTGCTGCTGAAGCTGCTGTGGCTGTTCCGGCTGTTGTGAAGGATGAGGTTGGAAGGTCGACAGAATCTGTTGGTTCTGGTGAGTTTGGTGGGGCTGGTGGATCTGGTGGTACTGAGGAGCTGACTGGATGGGCTGAACCTGGTGTATGTGTTCAATCTGGTGAATGTGGCGGCTTGGCGGAGGAGGCTGGGTGGGTGGGTAGGCTTGATGAGCTTGATTCATCTGTTGAAGGTACTGTTGCTGAGTCTGCTGAGATGGTTGAATAGCTTGAGAAACGGCTTGAGCCACATGTGCCCTGTGCATTTGTCTATCAGCCCTTTCCAATCTCTCAATTCGCTCCAAATTCTCCAAGCGTTCCATGCGCTGGATGTGCTCCAATTGGTCAAGTCTATCCATGGAGCTTGAGAGGTGGGCCTGATGACTCTGATGCATCTGATAAGCATGTTGTATTTGTTGATCTGAATGCAAGGGTTGGGGCTGCATCTCATAGATATGTCTATCTGAGCGTTCTTTTCTTTCAATCCTATCAAGCCTATCCATAGAACTAGAGAGTTGAGTCTGAACAGTCTGGTGTGAGTGACGGTTTTGATGCACTTTGATAGACTGAGATTGGCGACTTGGTTTATTTTGATACATTGGATGCATCTGGTGATCCTGTTCCATCTGGTGGTGTTGATGAACCTGGTGAGCTGGATTAACCTGATGGTGCATCTCGTACATTGCATGACTGGGGATGGATGACTGGTTTATTTCTGGAGAAAGCATAGGGGGCAGAGATTGGTGCATCTGCTGCTGAAATTGCTGAGGGTGGCCAGCTGTTGGTTGAACTGGAAGTGAGTGGTGCTCCTGAAGGACTTGGTGCTGAGTCATCTGCTCATCACGTGTGGGCAACACCTTGTGAATGGACTGTCGTTTTGGAGGGGGGTTAGCCCTTGGTGGAGGCGGAGGAGGTGGTCCAGGGTGGCGACGGATGGTCAACTGTCGAGGTGTGTGGTCAGGGGTGAATCTAGCAGGTGTAGGTGGGTCGTTGAATTGGACAGGGGGAGGGGGAGGAGGAGTCAGAGGGGGTGGAGGAATATGCTCAGAGCTGGAGGAGTAGGTGAGAGAGCTGGCATCCTCGCTGCTACTATGCACTTCGCTTGGACTGCTTAACTCGGGAGGCATGTACAGACCCTCTTCCTCCTCTTCTTCCTCCTCCTCCTCTTCCTCTTCCTCTTCCTCTACCTCCTCTTCCTCATCCTGGAAAGTCATCTGGACAACATCCTTGTTTTATTTTTGAAGCAAAACATGCAAATGGATTAGCCATTTAAGATTAGCCACTGTACTTGTCAACCAAATGAAGTATTGTCACAACAATAAAAAGCAAATATCAAAGCAAATAACCATTCTAATATACAAACCTCTTCATAGTCATTCTCTGGTGACAAGAAGTCATCCACGGATAACTGCTGTCCTAGCTGTTCACTCAGAGCCTCCATGAACAGATCTGTGTCTGGGGTACGGGGTGGACGGGAGAAGGTATAGCGCTTTTTGCGAAAGGGTGGACTAGGAGGGTAGTCAGGAGGAGAGGGTGGAGAGAGAGGTGGGCTGTCTAAACTGATGTAGGGGTTGGACTCAGCACTTGTTTGAGAGGGAAGACCTGGAGGGTAAGAGGGACACTGAGGACTCAGGGGAGGCTCCTGCATCCAAGAGTCAGGCTGTGGAGGAGGTGGAGGTGGCGGAGGAGGAGGCACAGGCTGCGCTGATGCAGATTTGCGGCTACCTGAGAGATGAAGATGAAAAACCAATGGTTAGGAAGATAAAATGTCTCTGACATTAGACTCAGCCTCAGATGAAATTTCCACCTATTACACAGAGAAATGAAAAGGACATTCTAAAAAATCAGTAGCTACAATGCCAATCAAAAACCTGTCATACCTGAAGTGGCCCGAACAGATGGAGAGGAAGAGTGGGCCCTGACAGACTTTGAGGAAGAGTGCGGGAAGATATCCACGTTAACCAGAGAGTCAGGAGCAGGAGAAGCTCGAGTCTTCAGGGATTTGGATCTCTTCCCAGCATAGACATTCTCCAGCTCAGCATACACAGCTGACAGCTAGATAGAGCACAGGGACTGGGTTGTTAATATAAAGACAGTACATTTGTGTAATTTCTCAACCGTTTAAATGTTTGCAAACCTGTACAAGTCAAAGAAGAGAGCTCACATTAGTCAGATTATTGGGTGTCTCTGGTAAGGATGTTCCATCCCCTGATTGTCTCTCTCCAGGAGTCAGTCTCATAGGTGCCATTTCCACTGGCTCAGTGCAAATTCCTTGTGACAAAAGAAAATAGCCCATCAACTATTTTGTTTTGCTAAGAAAGCTGATGAGAAATGAGCTCCAGGTTTCTACAATAATGTCTGCAGTGCTGTTTTCATGATCTGTAATGCTAATTTCACTATATATATATATATATATATATATATATATACACTCACCTAAAGGATTATTAGAAACACCTGTTCAATTTCTCATTAATGCAATTATCTAATCAACCAATCACATGGCAGTTGCTTCAATGCATTTAGGGGTGTGGTCCTGGTCAAGACAATCTCCTGAACTCCAAACTGAATGTCAGAATGGGAAAGAAAGGTGATTTAAGCAATTTTGATCGTGGCATGGTTGTTGGTGCCAGATGGGCCGGTCTGAGTATTTCACAATCTGCTCAGTTACTGGGGTTTTCACGCACAACCATTTCTAGGGTTTACAAAGAATGGTGTGAAAAGGGAAAAACATCCAGTATGCAGCAGTCCTGTGGGCGAAAATGCCTTGTTGATGTTAGAGGTCAGAGGAGAATGGGCCGACTGATTCAAGCTGATAGAAGAGCAACTTTGACTGAAATAACCACTCGTTACAACCGAGGTATGCAGCAAAGCATTTGTGAAGCCACAACACGCACAACCTTGAGGCGGATGGGCTACAACAGCAGAAGACCCCACCGGGTACCACTCATCTCCACTACAAATAGGAAAAAGAGGATACAATTTGCAAGAGCTCACCAAAATTGGACAGTTGAAGACTGGAAAAATGTTGCCTGGTCTGATGAGTCTCGATTTCTGTTGAGACATTCAGATGGTAGAGTCAGAATTTGGCGTAAACAGAATGAGAACATGGATCCATCATGCCTTGTTACCACTGTGCAGGCTGGTGGTGGTGGTGTAATGGTGTGGGGGATGTTTTCTTGGCACACTTTAGGCCCCTTAGTGCCAATTGGGCATCATTTAAATGCCACGGCCTACCTGAGCATTGTTTCTGACCATGTCCATCCCTTTATGGCCACCATGTACCCATCCTCTGATGGCTACTTCCAGCAGGATAATGCACCATGTCACAAAGCTCGAATCATTTCAAATAGGTTTCTTGAACATGACAATGAGTTCACTGTACTAAAATGGCCCCCACAGTCACCAGATCTCAGCCCAATAGAGCATCTTTGGGATGTGGTGGAACGGGAGCTTCGTGCATCCCACAAATCTCCATCAACTGCAAGATGCTATCCTATCAATATGGGCCAACATTTCAAAAGAATGCTTTCAGCACCTTGTTGAATCAATGCCACGTAGAATTAAGGCAGTTCTGAAGGCGAAAGGGGGTCAAACACAGTATTAGTTTGGTGTTCCTAATAATCCTTTAGGTGAGTGTATATATATATATATATATAGGTTGTGTTTCATGTGTAAACGTGTTTCATTTGAACTCATGCCAGCATGCCAGACCCCCAGGTCCTAGGGGGTCAGTGGAAAAATTATAGAGAATTTTGTTAAATGTATTTCTTTAGGGCTGTCAAAGGTAAATAAAACGTTTAACAGCCATTTTTCAAACATACTTTGAAGTTTAGACGGAAATCATGAGATTAAACCACTATTTTGACTATAGACAGTCCTAGTTTTTAACAGTAAGATATATCATATTTGGGGGGGAATTGGCATACATTTTTTTTTAAACCACTGTCCTATGCTATATGATGCAGTGTAATACAACATAGTGTTTTAAAACAGCCTACCCATGCCCAGGTGAGTGCCGATAACCAGATCGTCTGAGCTGCGTCCCCTCACACTGCTCCTGTAGGTGGTTCCTGTCACCTTCATAGAGCTGCTGCGACGGTGAGGCTCATGGGCTGGAGGTTCGGGATCTGCTGTTGGCACTATCAATAATAAGTACATGCAAGCATACATGCATATATACAAATATTCTGTACAGACTGAAGAGGAATGACCAGAAACCAGTGCTCACATGTAACTTTATAGCCAAGGAAGCGGGAGATCTTGTTCTGGCAGTGTTCCTGCTCCTCATAGGTCAACAACTGGTAAACAAACTGCCAGATCACCTGTTTTGCTGGAGTATCCAACACAGGGAAGACGTCCACAATTAAAGTGTCTACATTTCTGATGGCACACAAGAAAAAGTGAATCAAATCAGGTTTCACACAAATGTTCTTAGAGAAGGAAAGTAACATTTCCATCTGAGAATACACTTTCTTTCACTTAATATTATGGGCATGTCCTTCACCTGTGCTGGAAGAAGGCCTCCAGGGCCTTGCAAATGGTGTATCTCTCCTGAAGTGTGAGAAGGTGCTCGAGCTGCTGGCTGAAGGTGCGGCCCTGTACGCGGATACTGGGAGGCAGGATCTCAGCGACCCACTGCAGGGAGCTGAGCACAGGAGCACGGGAGCGGGGAGAAACCTCCACCTGCTCTGGTTCAGTCATGGTGAAGGCTGGCGGGCCATCTTCAACCACCAGGCTTGGCATTGCCCCACTCCCCTGCAGCATAGACACCACCTTCTCATGTGAACAGCTCCTGAGAAGATGCACAAATACACGACACATTTACAGTGTTAACTTACAGGATTATATGCAAAGAAGATTCAATGTGAGCACTAAGGGTATTTATATATTAGTGGAACTTGACCAGATCTATTCAAACCAATAAACAATGTATCAAAGAGAACTGAATCATCAAGTACTGCGATGATACAGTGGTGTCCATTGCTGCCATGGCACTGCTAGGTGGATGCTAAGGAGTTCTGATTGTTAGTTATTGTGCTCCTATGGGGTTGGTAGGATGTTCTGGGTGTCACTGGGTGGTTGTAAATGGATACTAACCGACCCCATATTCTGGTCTCTATGGGACTATTTTGCCTGTTTTATCATCCACCAGGTGAAAATCACAAGTCTGATGGCTTTGAGAAGTACCAGCACACCTTTATTTAACAAGGCAGATGATTTGAGTATATATATTTATTTTCAAAATGATGTAGAAAGTTTAATACTAATGTTTAGGGGTGGGTTTGTTCAAATCTCTAACCCACCCTATGCATAAAAATAATAGTGATGCTTGCTTTAAACTCTATTGCAGTTCCACATAAGGATAAAAGCAATCTATTCCAATGCAACCCAACCACAAGCCTCACCTCATGTCCAACCCATTGAGAAACAGGATGCGATCTCCAGGTTTGAGACCCGCCTTCTCAGCAGGGCTGCCTGGAGAAGGAATGGCAACAGACCAAGCAGAAAGTAACTACTGACAGCAGATCATATGGGCTCCAACTGAGATTAAGCTGTGCTCATTAGATTCCCTTTGAAATGACTTGAGACACTGCAGCTTGAGTGTTTGTCACATCCTGCCCAAGAATGGATGCCTCTTTTTGGCTTTTGAGTGCTGGTTGTGTGAAAAGTGTGACTAAAAGGATTTGTGCTAGATAAAAACAGAGCTCTACCACCTGTGCCCTTCTGAATCAGCCTATGGAGAGTCTGCTGCTGTGACTTCTCATCTCTCTCGTCTCCTGCTGTTCTTGCACACTGCCAGCTTTTGCCGCCTAACTTTTTAATGGCTGCCATGAGTCAGAAATGACAGAACTTTCATGATTTCGGCATTCATGTCATCTGCTTCGGTAATATGTCTAATAATTGACTCCCCTTCACTTGTTTCATGTCCAAAATATATATTTTTTATATTTCTAAAATAGCCTTGTTTTGTTGTAGGATGTCAACTAAAATAAATGCACCAGAAGACAAAAGCCCTTCCCTTATAAAGACGACAGTTCAACATTTAAAAATACTTCTCTGTATTAACAATAAAATAAAATAATATTGCTGTCATACAACAAATGTAAAGCTTTTTTCATTTATAAAATCCAAGTTGTTTACATTTATATGTATTCATTTAGCAGACGCTTTTATCCAAAGCGACTTACAAATGAGAACAAAGGAAGCAGTAAACTAACAATAGGACAACAATATGCAAGTGCTATGACCTAGTTTAATTATCTAACGCAGTATATGTACTTTTTAACTTGTTTTTATAAAGATAATAGATATAGAATAGAAGATAAAGTGTTAGTATTAATGGATCAAGTGTTGCCGTTTAGAGAAAAACAATAGGCACACATACATACATATATATATATATATATATATATATATATATATATATATATATATATATATATATATATATATATATATATATATATATATATATATAAAATACAGTGAAACCTTTAAATATTAAGGTTTAATCAAATATTTTAACATTGTCACAAGACACTTTACTCATAACCATTTTTGTTCATTTCATACCTGGTATTACAGAGTCAATCCAGACTGGAGCATGGCCACGCAGAGTAAACCCGAAACTCTGGTTCCCTTTGTACACGCGTACTGTCCTAATGAGAAACAATGGGGAGAAGAAATAGAAAATATCTTTAAAAAACAAGATGTCTAAGTAGAATATCTTGATTATTTATATAATGCGGGCTGACTTGTTTATTAAAATAATATGAATTTTATATTTCTGGAAAATATTATATAGATATTACACACACACACACACACACACACACACAGTATATATATATATATATATATATATATATATATATATTAAAGGCCAGTTATTTCATAGATCCAGGATACTATGCATCCTGATAAAGTTCCCTTGGCCTTTGGAGTTAAAATAGCCCCACATCATCACATACCCTTCACCATACCTAGAGATTGGCATGGTTTTATTTCAGTTAGCCTAATAGCTGGTTTGATTTGCATTGAGAGATGATCTTATGGAAAGTACCCCATGCCTATCTCTAGGTATGGTGAAGGGTATGTGATGATGTGGGGCTATTTTAACTCCAAAGGCCAAGGGAACTATGGGAAAGGCCAAGGGAAGGGAACTATGGGAAAGGCCAAGGGAACCATGAAATAACTGGCCTTTAAAAATAAAAATCTACCTGCCTCTATGGGAATTTAACATTGGGGTGTCCTGACTTATGCCCCCTGTATTTTAAGGAAGAACATTTATTTATTTATGATACGTTATTCATTCACAAAAAAAATTGGTGTCCTTAAAGGTTGGATTTTTCCTCATTTTTTTAATTAAGGCATTAAGATCAATTTCCAAAAGATGATTTTTTATTCCTCTTTTTAGTCAACTTTAGCATTGGTGTATATATATATATATATATATATATATATATATATATATATATATATATATATATATATATATATACATACACTGTGTGTGTGTGTGTGTGTGTGTGTATATATATATATATATATATATATATGTATATGTGTATATATACATATATATGTATATGTATATGTATATACCGTATATCTATATGTATATATATATATGTTTTGTGTTTGTTCAGTCTTGAGCCGCACAGAGAAAGCAAATGAATACGGATACAATCTTCTCATATGCCACATATATTATTCTGATTTTTGTTTTCTTTAAAGGTAGTGCTATTAATAGATATAGTCAAATAATCTCTTTGAATTGCTTCCACTACAGTCATATACTCAGACTACTGTTGCATATAAAAGCTCTTCTTCTACAGACTTCATTTGCTTTTCCTGTGTGGCTCAAGGAATCTCCATTACGTATATGCTGCCATTATGTAAATACGTAGCTAGCAATTCTCCAGTCCAATAAAACCACACATTCAGTCTCACCCACGTTATTAAAGAGAAACTACACCTGCATTCCCGGCGGCATATCGTTAAGTGTGTATTGTACTAGTGACTGACAGGATTTCACATCCTCCCACCTTTTCCTATTTATGCATCAGACACAAAATTAAGAGATAATTAATTCATACTTACAAAAGTATAAAGCATAATATTGAGGACGGATCTTAGTGATGTGTCATATTTACTCTCTCACACATACGCAGGTGTCAAATAATATGACTAAAAATAACATGAATTATAAGAGTGAAATATTGCAGTGACATAAAATCTACAGCATTTACAGGCTACAACAGTTGTGAAAATGGGAAATCCAACAAGAAGGGGTCTATCTATCTATCTATCTATCTATCTATATATCTATCTATCTATCTATCTATCTATCTATCCATCTTTCCATCCATCCATCTATCTGTCCATCGATCTGTCCATTCATCCATCCATCCATCTATATATCCATCCATCCATCCATCCATCCATCCATCCATCCATCCATCCATCAGGCCATCCATCATCCATCTATCTACGTCTATCCATCCATCCCTCCATCCATCCTTTTATCTATCCATCCTTTCATCTATCCATCCATCCATGCTTCCATCACTCAGCATAATATACACATGGACCTATTAATGTAACTATTCTCTAACAAAAACAAATAAAAAATAAAACAAATACAGCAAAGTAAAATAAAAGCATAAAAAAATCAAATGAAAGCATAAATAAAACTCATAAAATAAAAATAATAAGAATAAATAAAATTAAAAAGCATAAAAGTAAAATAATTGTTAAAGGAAATCTAACTGATTTATTGGAATATGAAACATATCAAAATACAAAAGCACATGCCAATTAAAATTTCTACCACATCAACAATAAACCACAGGAGAAAAAGAAAAGTGTGTAACTCTTCCGAGAGCGACAGTTTCACTGACCTGCGGGTAGAGAAGGAGCTGGAATGGCCTGCGATGAGAGAGGTGGTCTTGCGGAGGCCGCGGGCAGGAGGCATGGCCGCATCCTCATTTGAGGTCCGGGGCACAGAACTGGCTCTGGTGGACAGACACAGTCGGTCGGGGTGGTCTTCACTCCGGCTGCGCCGTAGGCGGTTGTTCCTGTGTTCGCTGAAGCTTCGGCCCCTCAACCGACTGATCAAACTCTGAGAGACCATCTCATCAAAGCGCTGCCTGTGCTTCTTAGGGATGAAGATCCTGACAAACATGACACACACACACCAGACGGAGTCACAGAGGAGAAACTGTTCAGGCGTGTGAACACTTCCATGCCTACTGAGACAGACAGTGGATAGAGACACACAGGCAAAGATGGAGGAGGAGGGACAGCTATGAGAAAGAGTCTGCTATAATTACACCAGATTATGGAGATGTTTGTGACCTGCTATGAAAAAAAAGAGGGTCTCATGTGATGCAATGAAGCGTTTTTGTTTTTTTACTCTCCTGTGAAGAGGTGCAGCCAAAAATATCCTGTTTGATCAACTTCAAAAGCTAAGCAGGTAAGCAGGTGAGTTCTGAAAGATGTCTGATGGGTATTTTGAAGTTCTGGGAGGATAAATGATTAAAGTTAAAAAGAAAGTGCTTTGTATCCCTCTGTGATACAAGCCGTCTCTCAATTTTTAATTCTCACCAGCCTTTAAAACCAAGTCCAAAGTTATAAACATCCTCATTAGCTTCTACCAACCCTAGATACACAAAAATAAAGCTGTGCCTTGATATATATATATATGTGTGTGTGTGTGTGTGTGTGTGTGTGTGTGTATACCCATCAGACATCTTTCAGAAGTCACCTGCTTACCTGCTTAGCTTTTGTGTACCAAGTAAATTTTTATATATATATATATACACACACTGTATATATATACGGTATATATATATGCATGGGTCATATTTTTCATCCCAAAATGAATAAAACATATGAATTGTAAGGGGTATACAGTTAAAGACCCAGAACCAGATATGAAGAATGAAGACCCGGAGTCAGAATTATAAAAAATTAAAGAAAAGTTTTACTGAAGATAGTTTGCAGTTTCATCAGCAGAAGTCAGCTTCAAGACTCACACAGGAGTTCGTAGGCCGCCTCCCTTACAGTTACAAAGATCACAGCAGTTATACCATTTCCAAGGTCTAAGCTACATCATTGCTTACAGGTTGAATGATTCTCATTGGCTAAGAAACATTAAGAGCCTAAACAATTTAACACATGTGAGGAGATAGGAGTGCCTATCGCCATTAGTAAAGATAGTTGTCGTCCACTCAATAGATTTAGGTCTGTGGTGGCCTCGCCGGTTAGAGCAGGGCGCCGGGTTGTCTGGTCCGAACGTCCAGAACCTACATAGAATGTCATACGCACACACACAAATAACAGACACTAGCAAATAACAGCTCCCATCAAGGCTGAAGAGAGTCTGAGCTCCTTACTATCAGTTAAGTATACCAAAACATAATGCTAAAACATTCACTCGTTTGGGAGAAAAACAGATAACTGGCATTTACTCCCAAGGAAGGAAATATACTGGAAAGAATACACTTTAATACAACAATTAAAGTTCAATAGTAACGCTCAATATAGCTTGACCATCTGTCCAGCGAAGGATCATATGTGTCCATGCTGCCTTTAGGACCCTCTAACCTTTCTTCTGATACCAGAGAAAGAGACAAACGGCCTTGTGGGTTACATGGCCTTCGTGTCCTGCGTGTACTACGTGCAATCTCAAAGTAAGATTGGAATGCACCTAAAAGAAACTGGTTACTTCTATCACATGCATTTAAGAAAATATAATTTCACAAGCACAAAGAATATAAAAATGAGTATGTGATAATGAATATATTTGATTATTGATTTTTTATAAGGAAGTATATAAGCATCCAAAAGGATTTATGATTATAGATGTATTTGAAGAGGCAAGGGATTTTGACCAACCCTTCAGAATGATTTAGCCTATAAAGAAAATTAAGCCTATACTATGGCTATTAACATTTTTGCATTATTTTTATTTTGTAATTCTCATTATTCTCAATGATTATTGTAATTTCATTCTCATTTTTGAAATAACCATTATTATCAGTAATAATCATTTTAATCATTAATTGTATTTACTTTCTGTAATATATCATTTCTCTTTTGATCATTTATTAATTGAATTATTTCTTCATTTAGGTGAAAAATATGATCTATAAATATAGCACGTTACAATATCAATGTTACAAATCAATATCATTGATATCAATATCAATGTTACAAAATTAAGTAAAACTTTCTGATACTGGTGTTCCCATCATGCACTTAGGAATAATTAATAAGGTTGCAATTTTCACTGTTTTACAGCTGTATATGCGCTGTTTTATTATTGCTTTTGTTAGGTTTAGTTACTTGCTGTTTTGTGACATTTGGAGTTCATTTTCCACTCAAAATGATACATTCATACTCAAAAATGATCCATTGAATGTTACCGTTATTGTGTATTGTGTACCAAGTATTGAGATCTCAGTGTTTGGATGGGTACCACATTATGTAGTCATGTTGACTACAAGACAATGTAATATTTACTTAGAAGTTCTAAGTAAAGCATACACTTTCAAAGCATGGCTTAATACAGTGATATATTGTTTGAGAATTTGTACTTTACACAGTAATCTTTAACTAAGAAGATATTACTCAACAAACTTTAACTTTAAACTTAAGTTACTTTTACTTAACTTAGTTAAGTAGATTTTACATAATTCCATATATGAAATTTACTTTAAAAATATGTGTGCAAAAACTTGCGAAAGATACATTCAGAACATTTTACTACTGTAATAACTTGCAGGAGACAAATCCGTTCAAGGCAGTTCATTTATTCGAGGAACATCAAGCCAGCAAGCCTTGAGAACAGTCCAGGTGGAACACATGTCTCCTAACAGTTTCTTCTTTGCTACTCTTAAGCCCAAAGCCAGAAAAGCATTAGATTGCCCCCTACAGGTTAATCTACAAAAGCTCACTCTACAACATCCCCTTCCCCCTAAGTTTACAATATAATTACCATACATGAACTTATATGAACCACAATAGTTACATTTTTTTTTTTTTTTACATTTCATAATCTTTCAAATGACCAGGCAATTTCCTGGTTCTTTGTGACCTTCTCATTATCACAACAGGACTAACAGATTTGTCCATTTCAGTTATTATCTCAGCAGCTTGAGAAGAATCCCCAGTTGCTTCAAAGGGATCGACTTCCCCCGGAATGTTCTCAGACCTTGTTGCCTCCGTCTCTTTAGAAACCACAGAAGCAGAGTTGTCAAAAAAGTCATAATCAGGAAATTTACCGTTCATTTCCTCCCCAGGACGTTTCACCCGCAATTCCTGTCAGCCATGAATTTGATCCACATGTCTTCGGACTACTCTCCCATCGCCCAGCATCACTTTATAAGAAAGTGGTCCAGTCACAGTCTCTATGTTTCCCGGAATCCATTTTGGTCCATAGCTAAAATTGCGAACCAGAACTGGATCTACCACACCAAAACGGTGTTCGTGGGCCTTCTTATCATGATGTGCTTTTTGCTTTTGTTGTTGTTTCTTAATCTTCCTAGTCAAGTCAGGATGCATAAAGTCCAGAGAACACCGCAATTTCCGTCCTTGTAACATTTCAGCTGGAGAGAGACCGGTGGTGGTCTGAGGAGTAATCCTATAGCTGAATAACACTCGGGCCAATTTAGTTGCAATCCTCCCTTCAACACATTTTTTTAGCATGCCTTTAATAATTTGTACGGCCCGTTCCACTAACCCATTACTCGAAGCATGATAAAGTGCAGAAGTAACATGCTGAACTCCATTTTTGTTCAGGAACTCTTTAACTTCAGCACTAACAAAACAAGTAGCATTATCTGATACAATAAGTTCCGGTAGTCCCTAGTTACTGAAACTTTTACGCAAACATTCAATGGTGGCAGCAGATGTGGCTGAGTTCAAGGGATACACGTCCATCCATTTCGAATGTGCATCAATCAAGACCAAGAACATTTTTCCCATGAATGGTCCAGCATAATCCACATGCAATCTTTGCCATGGTTTTTCTGGCCAATTCCAAGGATGCAGTGGGGCTACATCCGGAACGTTCCTATGCTCTTGGCACAGATGACATGTTTTCACCAACCTTTCAACATCTTGATCTAACTTGGGCCACCACACGTAACTTCGGGCCATAGCTTTCATCCTGGACACTCCTGGGTGGCACCATTGCACCATTTCTCTCACCCTGGATAATACCGGATCTTTTTGCGTCCACCCTCTCACTTGTTCTGCAGTTATCAAGGTTATATCTGCATTCTCCAGCATCAGGACCCTTTCCTCCTGTGCAATGTCTGATTCCGTTGACAATGGTAACCGACTTAGAGCATCTGCATTTCCATGATCTTTGCCCGGCTTGTAGATGATGTTGTATTCATAGGCTCTTAGTGTCACAGCCCATCGCTGGATCCTAGGAGATGACATTTGGGGAACAGCTTTTAATTCATTAAATAAGGACAACAAGGGTTTATGGTCCGTGACTATAGTAAACTGGCGACCATACAAATACTTATGGAAGTGTTGTAAGCCGAACATGACGGCCAACCCTTCCTTGTCCAACTGCGAATAATTCTGCTCCGCTTGATTCAAAGTCCTTGACATAAATCCAATGGGTCTCTCACTACCATCCGGCATCTTATGCGAAAGAACTGCACCTAGGCCATAAGGAGAAGCATCACATGATAAAATCACATCCTTCTGGGGGTCATAGTGGACCAGAACTTGTACTGAGTTGATCATTTCCTTGGACTGAGCAAAAGCAGCCTCTTGTTCCCCCTCCCAGTTCCATTTTTCATCTTTTCGCAGCAATTTGTGCACAGGGGCTAAAATGGTAGACAAGTTGGGTAAGAACTTATTATAGTAGTTTAACAGTCCCAAATAGGCCTTCAACTCTGTCACATTCTTTGGTGAGGGAGCATTTTGAATAGCAGTCACCTTTTCTGGTACTGGGTGGAGCCAGTCTCATCCACTTTATGGCCCAAGAAAGTTACCTCTTTTTCCATGAAGGAACATTTGCTCCGTTTCAACCGCAGTCCTGCTTCCTGCAATCTTTCCAATACCCTTGCGAGCGTTTGGAGATGCTCCTCATCATTACGACCAGTCACCAGGATGTCATCCAGGAAAACTGCTACATACGGAAGACCTTGCAGTACTCCCTCAATGGTCCTCTGGAAGATGGCAGGACTAGAAGAAACTCCAAAGGGTAAAACACGGTAAGTAAACAGGCCCTTGTGGGTATTCACTGTGACATATTTCTTGGACTCCGCATCTAATGCAATCTGATGGTACGCATGGCTCATAATCAGGTTGATAAACTTTTGCCCACCTGACAATGTTGCAAACAAATCGTCTATTCGAGGGATGGGGTATTGTTCCAACTTTGAAACTCTATTTACGGTTAGCTTGTAGTCACCACATAGTCGGACAGTATTATCCGATTTTAAAACCGGCACTACAGGGGCAGCCCATTCAGAGTGTTTAACAGGTTCTATGATTTTTTCTTTTAACAGGCGTTCTAGTTCCGCTTCTACCTTTGTCTTCATTGCATAAGGAACTGGTCTGGCTTTGAAAAACCTAGTGACCGCTTCCTTGTCCACATAAATCTTTGCCGGTGGACCTCTCAATTCACCCAATTCCTCTTTAAACAACTCTGAATGTTGGCTAAGTACTTCAGTCAAGGTTACATTTTCCACCCCTTGAATCTTATGTATGGCCTCCCATTCCATGCCCAATTCCTTAATCCATCCTCTACCCAATAAATTGGGTCCTGTTCCAGGTACTACCACTACCGGTAACTCCTTCATGGCTCCTTTGTGTCTAACTTTCACTTGCGCAGAACCTAACACGGTTAAGGTTTGGCCAGTATAGGTTTTTAACTTCAAAGAACAGGTCTTTAATTCTGGACTTTTATGCTTTGTCCATAATTTGGAAAAATTTGACCCATTCATCACAGTCACACCACAACCGGTATCCACTTCAAAAGGTATACTTGACTCATTAACCGCCAATGTGATAGTCAGTGGAGCAACCTTTGGAATCTCGGTTTCTTTCAAACTGTGAACTGTAAAAATACCCTCTTCATCAGATGCACTTTTTTCATCTCTGCCCACATAATACGATCTCTGTCCTCCTCTGGTCACAACTCTCTTACGTCTTTCTCCCCCTTGAAAGTTTGTGTCTCTGCTGGAACTTTTTGATTTACATACTTTCATTATGTGCCCTTGTTTCCCACATTGGTTGCATTTCTCAGAAATAAATCTGCACTCATTGGCCAAATGTTGCAAACTTCCACATCTGTAACATGCTCTGCCTTGACTTTCTTCTTGCTTTACTGATGTTTTATGCACTCTCATTGACATGGACGTTTCTGAGCGTTTAGCTTGCAAATCCCTCACATCCTTATTGGCCGTTTC
Organism: Tiaroga cobitis; assembly: GCA_030578255.1. Lineage (NCBI taxonomy): Eukaryota > Metazoa > Chordata > Actinopteri > Cypriniformes > Leuciscidae > Tiaroga > Tiaroga cobitis. The sequence goes on from CM060593.1 coordinate 39,030,504, forward strand.
CATTGCTTGAGCTACTTTCAAAGCCTTTTCAAAAGTTAGATCCGCTTCTACCAACAGTCTACGTTGAATACGGTCATCATTAATTCCACATACCAGTCTATCCCGAAGCATTTCTGTCAATTTTTCTCCATAGTTACAATCATGAGCCAATTTCCTTAATACTGCCACATACTCAAGTACAGTTTCCCCCTCTTCTCTTGATCTTGAATAGAATTTAAACCGTTGTACAATTTCACTAGGTTTTGGGTTGAAATGCTCTTTAAGCAATTCTACTAATTCACCAAATGTCTTTGTTCCTGGTTTAACTGGGCTCAGTAAATTCCTCAGTAGACTGTATGTTTGACTTCCTACAGTGATCAACAATATAGCTTTTTGCTTGACTGCTTCTGTAATTTCATTTGCCTCGAAGAAATGCTGCAAGATCTCACAATATTCTTCCCAAGACTGAGATTGACTATCAAAAGGTGTGACTGTTCCTACCATGTTGGCCATCTTCTTTTCCCAAGCTCCAACTTGTATGGACTAAACTTATTCACCTTCCAATACTTCTTCCTCTTCAAGGCGTTTCTTCTCTTGCTTTCATCCTCGTCGCCAAAATGTAATAACTTGCAGGAGACAAATCCGTTCAAGGCAGTTCATTTATTCGAGGAACATCAAGCCAGCAAGCCTTGAGAACAGTCCAGGGGTGCTTCTCAATATCCCTCCTCGTCTCCTCGCTCCTCCGTCCTACATCCTATGACCCGGAAACCAATCGAGTTCAGCCATCTTGAAGGACATCTCAATTCTCTAATTGCACCGCGAGGAGGCGAGGATCGAGGAGTGAGGAGGCTTCCAGAGGAGCTATGAGCGAGGATACACAGGTGTACGCTTTGCGGAAGAGTTTTATCGACTAAACATGACGCACGTATCAATTCTCCTCCCCCTTCACATCGGTCACAATCATTTGAATTTGTACTTTACTTTTGTAGTTTACATAAACCACACAACTTACATATTTCAACAAGGTATCTTGCTTTATTATTATTTATTATGAATTTCTTAAATAAACAAACTTTAACAACATAAGGGCAGATCCTTTGAGCGCTGCTGATGACGCAGTGAAGTGACGCTCGAGTGATCAAGTATTCCAAAGTATTAAAAAAACTTTCCTTCGATTCCTCCGTCCTCGTTTCCTTTCCTTGCAGCCTTCCCTCGCATCCTGCAGGGGGTGGAGCTGAGACGCGAGGAAAGGAAGCGAGGAAAGGAAACGAGGATGCACAAATAAGAAATGAGAAGCACCCCAGGTGGAACACATGTCTCCTAACAGTTTCTTCTTTGCTACTCTTAAGCCCAAAGCCAGAAAAGCATTAGATTGCCCCCTACAGGTTAATCTACAAAAGCTCACTCTACAACAACTACTTATTGTTTTTTTCAGTGCACTTAATGTGCATTACCCACTGGACTATTTTGACTCATCAGAAAGCCGAAGATATCGCATAAAACTGAACAAACCCATGCATCATCAAGGACACCATCACAACTCACAGCCCAGAACCAGCTCAAGAGCTTTAGTCTGGGTTAATCCTCCAGATGCACTCATCTCATACACTGCTTCAAAACTAGTTTAGCTCCAGGACACAGATTCTTCTTTGGGCAACAAGTGGAGAAACAACACAATACCAAAACTGTGTACAGTGAAAAAGTAAACATAAGGTCCTTAGAATAAAATAAAACTATCCAATTGATTAATATTATCATGAACAGCATAGACCAAACAATGAGAAAACAAAGCTTCGGACGTCACAGTTCACTTGGTTATGGCAAAACGAATCAAGCTCCGATACAGTGCTTCATTGTGAGATGTTTCCTTTTTTTGGATTCAAGTTTTGAAGCCTCTGTGCCGAACGTCACATCACTAAATGACGCCACATTGAAGACCTGCTTTTGGAGTGTGCTGGAAAATTACCTCCTCTACCTGATGCCTACCGGAGATCCACTTTACTTCAGTACATTGAATATGCATTGTGGATGACTGGATCTCCCCTTACAGCTGAGGAGGCTAAGGAGGACGCCCACTCCACACACGCCATGCTCATCCCAGCCATGACGGTCTATTGTTACTCCCACCCAGACTCTCTTTGCCACCTCCTCTACTCAAGCAGGCCAGTCCTTTGGCCCCACCTCTGTTGGCTCCTCTATTGACGCCGCCCTGCAACTCGGATCCGCCTCGAGTCTTCCAGTCTCCAGCTCTGCCTTTGTAAGTGGATCTCCCTGGCTTTACCTTGGCCTGCCGAACATTTGGCTCCACCTTGGCTCCTCGTCCCCTTTGCTTCACCTGGAACTGTCGTCCTTACCGCTACAACGAGCTACCTCGTCCCTCCGGCTCCGACTTGGTCAGTCGTTGCTCTGCCTCCACCACGGATTTCACCTGTGCTTCGTCTCTCCACCGCTTCGGCTCCGTCTCAGTCCTCCAAGACCCTGGCTCCACCTCGGCAGCTCATCGCTGCAGCTCCGGCTTGGCCTCCAGGACCTACAGTGTCGTCATCTCCTCTGCTACGCCTGGGTCTCCAGATCTCCTGGCTCCATCACTGGTGGTTGTACCGCTGACTCCACCCTGGCTCCTCCTAGCATTCTCTTGGTTATTCTCTGGGAATTTTATCAGGTTATCCTCCTCCGTCCTGGGTTGTCCTGTCTGCCAGTTCTGCGTCCACTTCCCAATCCCTGTCCACCAGCCTCTGTTGGACAGTTGGTTTGGTTACTGCGTGAAAACGCGTCTTCCCAGGGATATGTAATGTCAGGGATAATGTTTAGTTTGTCTGTGTTTCTGTAGTACTTTGAGTTGGTTTGTCTCTGTCGTTGTTCATTGCTATCCAGTTAGTTGATCTGCACTGTTTCTAGATCCGTTTCCTTTATCTGTGTTTATTAGTTAACATGGTTTTTGATTTCCCCTCAGTGTAAATAACAAATACTATTAAGTGATTTTAATAATAACAATAATGCACAGACCTCAACAATAAAGGATATTAGAAGAATTTTGTGTCCTATAAAAGTTGATAAGCCTGTTTATTTATTTATTTGATTAGTTGCATTTTATTGTTTGCATTTAGCATAATTTGTAGCATCATCTGATCAGGACAGGTCTGCAACCTGTATTTGTAAAAAAAATGAATAATTCCTTGTACTGTATCTAATCACAATAGTACTGAGGTGAAGATTAGATTACAAACGGTAATTGACGCAATTGTAACTGCAATAGTACATATAAATAATAGCCTCATACTGTACATGCATGCTTTCACTCTACATTACATTTTCCCTGTTTGTATAAAGTTGTTGTATTCCACATACAACATATGCTGTTCTTCTAGCCTCTGAAGACCCCAGAGCCCAGCAATTGTGAGACATTATGTTCCAAGCAAAAACAAAACTAATACTAACTTAAAACTAATATTTTTTTAGATTCATGTAATTCATTCACAATTAGGCCTACTGTACCCAAGTACAACTGTGCAACAGAACTCTCATCAGTATATTCGTTCTTAAAAGTTTCACCAAAAACTCTTAATGCAACTTAAATCCACATTTCTCTCAAAGTTAACTTTTATTTAGTTCAAGATGCCCTCAATTAGAAGGAGGTCACACTAAATCTAAAATTAACCCAGTCAGAGAGGGAACGCATATCAAGGACACACTTTTCAAAATGAATGAAGATGGGAATGAAGAATGTATTAAAGAGTTTCAATTATAAAAGACATCTATTAACAGATGTGAACCTTTAAACCTTTCAAACTGTTTTAATTCCTCTTTGTATAGTTTTAATCGACAAAGCATGCCATGCAGTTTAAAAACTGATGAACATTCCCTTAAGTCCTCAATCGCATAAAATTATGGAAAATGCATTATTAAAGAAAGCAAGCTCAAAGCTTTAATATTTTTTTCTACTTGCTCTCTAGATCTATGAGTCCAATAATGCTTGAAATGGCATAATTGATTAAAGATGAACAATTTCTCTAGAAAAATGAATCAAACCCCAACTTCTGAAACTAGTTTCTCTGAGCATGAGAAGGTTCTCCTTACCGAAAACGCCTGAGTCCCATCTCTCCTTTACATTACGTCTCAAAAAAACAAAGAGATGTTCTTGATCTCAGTGCAGGATTCTTCATAGAGCTGAAATAATCATTCACTGAATAAAACAGGATAGATGGAAAAAACATTATGTCCAGTAGCCAGATGAGGAGATGCTTATTAGCGCCAACTTGAGGACCGATGACGTTGCATGTATGAAGAAGGAAACTTCAGTTCACGTCATCATCGAGTCAGCTTTGGCAAGATCACCCACACTGCCATGCTGGGTTGCCTTGGGGAGTTTAACGTTAGAAAGGAGTCTACATCCAGAACTGTAGACCAGATGCCTTCAACTGCAGACGAGAGGCAAAGTTGCAGCTGCTTCAAAGGTGAAGAGAGAGAATAGAATAAAAGAGTGCAGCAAGAAAAGAGAGAAAGAGAAAGAGAGAGAGAGAGAGAGAGAGAGAGAGAGAGAGAGAGAGAGAGAGAGAGAGAGAGAGAGAATAGATCCTGTCCCACTGGATATCTAAGGCAGGTCATCATGTAGGAGAGAGTTATTCAATCCGATCCACATAATGCATGAGTTGAGATCCTTGAAGTATCCAGATTCACAAGGACAAAAGCAGAACACTCTTGAGTTTGCACTACCGACACCAACCAGATAAAAAGTCGTAGTTGAATGCAAAACATGAAGCCACAAAGAACTGATTCTTTTAACATTTAAGGTAAGGTCCCAGAATTTAGTTAGCCGGTTATTTGTACCTTAGCTGTAGTTTAAATCAAGAAAGTTGTGATGTGGATTTTGTTCAAACTTCTGGTGCGTCACCGACCTAAGAGAGATTTATTACAAAAAGTAGGCTGCTTAAAAATAGGGAGGTTCCATGGGGAGAATTGGGCAAATTTTTGCAGGGACACAAACTGGTCAGCGCTCGAGTCCACTGAAGGACAGTGAAAATGCAGTGATATCAATGAGGAAAATTAGCTAAAAATGATAATAAGATGTTTATGTGCCTTCAAACTACGTATCTTTTAATTCAATTAAAAGTCAAATGTGATCAATATTCCAAACGAACACCATCAACAATGGTCTTCTGGTACCAAAATTTCTCATAAAGAAGTATAAAGACATGCAACAATATCCCATAAAAGAGTAACTTGCCTCTGAACAATGGAAAATGTCAGCAAATTGAAGCTTGTGCAAATACAAAAATGTTTCTTACTTGCTAAAAAAGGCTTTCATGGTTCCTGAAAATACAAGGACAGGCTTATCAAGAGTTTAATCAGAACAAGCTGACGAAAAGTGTGAATTCAGGTCTCTGGAGCATGCTGTCCTTCTTCATAATTCACTCTTCATGAAGGTAAGAGCGCTCCAAAAGACTTGCCATTTCTGAGAGTTTAACTTTAAATCATAACACCTTTATATGATAAATACTTGATGAAACAGTATTTTATCTGGTAAACCTCACAGGGATAATTCCTCACCGGTAGCCAGAGGCGGTTGCTGTTAAAACTGCTCCGTTAGTGAAACTGAAAACCTTTCAGCTGTGAGACGAGTCAAATTCTCCTGACAAAAACCCTCATCAGCGAGTTATTACTGCAAGAAACAGAACCGACAAACCTAAGAGAAAGAGACATTTCTTATAGAGTATATTTATTTTCAAAAAATATAATAATATTAAATCTAATTATAATAAATACATTATAATACATTTCTCTATAATATCAAATAATTAATAATAAATCTCATCGTCATTATGGCCATAGGCTTGTTTAAAAACAGCTGATGATCAGTGCCGATTATATCCTGCTGTCAATCAAAAGGGGTCGGAAAATCAGACAGCAAAATGTCTAGTGTTGGGTTGAATTTAGGGCTTTCTTAAAGGGTTAGTTCACCCAAAAATGAAAATTAAGTCATTAATTACTCACCCCCATGCTGTACCAACCCCGTAAGGCCTTCGTTCGTCTTCGGAACACAAATGAAGATATTTATGATTAAATCTGAGAGGTTTATGACTGCTACATAGGCTCCCTAAGGGAATGACACCGGACGGCCCAGAAAGTCATTAAAGAAAATGTTTAAATATTCCATGTCGCAACAGTGGCTCAACTATAAGTTTATCAAGCGACGAGAATACTTTTTGTGCGAAAAAAACAAACAAAAATAACGACTTTATTCGACTATTCCTTTTCTTCCTTGTAGGCCTGAATCGAGACTTCGAGAGATTTCCACGACGCATGCGCGAGAATTGCGATCTCCTTCAACTACTTCAGTTAAGTTCTCGCTCGTGCGCGTCGTGGAAATCTCTTGAAGTCTCGATTCAGGCCTACAAGGAAGAAAAGGAATAGTCGAATAAAGTCGTTATTTTTGTTTGTTTTTTTCGCAGAAAAAGTATTCTCGTCGCTTGATAAACTTATAGTTGAGCCACTGTTGTGACATGGAATATTTAAACATTTTCTTTAATGACTTTCTGGGCCGTCCGGTGTCATTCCCTTAGGGAGCCTATGTAGCAGTCATAAACCTCTCAGATTTAATCATAAATATCTTCATTTGTGTTCCGAAGACGAACGAAGGCCTTACGGGGTTGGTACAGCATGGGGGTGAGTAATTATTGACTTAATTTTCATTTTTGGGTGAACTAACCCTTTAATTACCGCGATAACAACGCATGGATGTTTAACGTCGTCACTGTTAAAGCGGGATCTATTCGACCCTATGAATCGGCGTAGTTCAAGCCAAGGTTGCCAGGTCCGTGTTTTTTCCCTACATCAAACATTATTTGTAGCGCACTTGCTATCCAATAGTCGCAAAGAGCTTTGTGGTTTGTTACTTCTGATAAGAAATATAGTCTCAGGTTTCAAATTCTGTCGATTATATCACCAAATTCAAACAATAAATGGCGTTTTGACACTCTTAAATGTGACGTGACAGATCTTTGTAGCGTCTATATCAATACACTTCAAAGCACGAAAAAACATGCATGAAAATCAGAAGGTAGCCTATGTCGATAGATACAGTACAACTTACTAATGTAGTTGCTCAATCACCATTTCAACTGCGGAAAGTGTATTTATTGGTCTTATAGACAGTGGTGGACAGTAACGAAGTAAATGTAATTCGTTACTGTAGGCCTACTTAAGTAGCTTTTTTGCGTATATGTACTTTACTCAACTATTTACATTTTGGGAGACTTTTACTTTAACTCCACTACATTTCAAAGTCAAATATCTTACTTTTTACTCTACTACATTTTCAAAATCAGTCGTTCCTTTTTATTTATGAGTGGATAAAAATGCAACTGGTCGAACGAGCCACCAATCACAGTACAGCGCGGGCGCTTTGTTTTGAACTTGCCTTGGCGGTATCTACTAAGCGCGAACCAGAGCCTTTAAATATGAGAGTTGCGAACATAGATGACAGTAATCTCGCCGCCGTGTCGTCACGTTATTCGTGTAGCTCTCAATAGTTCCAAACAAATCGCATTGACAATGATTTTAAGCGGGACAGAGAGCAGCAGCTATTATTCCAGCAATTATCGGTAAGTATTGACGCATAATGTACATTGCTTACGTTGCCACTAAAATGACTTGCATATAATAGCTTTTTTTTTCTGGCGAGTAGCCTAGCAGAAACACTGCATTAATACGTTTTTGTGTTTAATTAATTAGTCTGAGATATATATATATATATATATATATTAGGGCTGTAACCAGGGCCGGCTCTGTAAATCTGGGGGCCCTAAGCAGGATCATTTTGGGGCCCTGCCTGTCAGTAAATAATGGAGTATTGCCACGGCAAACCAGTAACTGTATACAATCTAACCCCAATCTAACAAATCTTCAATAAAGTTGTTGCATATACTACAGGTATTGCTGGAGTCTCGATCTTTGAACTTCTTTTCCCTTTTCCACACTTTAAAAAGTGTGAGAGAAGTTAAACCAGTAATTTCTTTACTTCCTTCTAAAGTGATTTAAACATTCTTCTTTTTTCTGCACCCGATGGATAGACTCGTTTCATTTTTGCGGTCAAATTTCCAAGTCCAGGGAAGACAACGATCTGACACGGTTGGTTGACTTAACGCAGTGGTTCTCAAACTTTTTCGATCTATTCCCACTTTGGACAAGGGGGAATTTTCGAGCCCCATCGCCCCAACACAATGCTAATGAAATACGCAACAAGCTTAAAATGTTCCAATTTATTGAAGTAACGAGTATACTATCTAAATACAAACTATCTACATCAAATAACATAACAGCAAGTTAAACAATAAAGAAAATAAAAGTGCAGCTGTGTCATTACTTGCATGGAATTCAAAAATAGAGAAAATAAAAGTGCAGCTGTGTCAAAATATGTATCAAGTTCAAAAATAGAAAAGAAATAAAAGTGCCACTTTGCAATCTGTTAAAAAAAGAAAAGAGAAATCCATTTGGCAAGACAGGTCTATTAAAAAAAAGTTAAAATAGACATAACATAGGATAATGTGTTTGATATGGGATTAAAATGATGGGCAGTGTATGAGATATAAACTAATGATTAATTATTTTAATATTCCTTTGTTCCGATCAGAGCATGTGAGCGGAGAGCGCATTTCTGAATATTCCTCGGCTCGCTCATTCCGCTCAGGGTCGCGCGCTCAACCCTGCTGGTTCGAAAATATGTGGAATAAGGGCTGCCTCTGACTAAAGTTTTTTTTCTAGTCGACTAGTAGTTGTTTATTTAAGCCATTAGTGGACAAATCGCCCCTTTATATTGATTTAATAACTTAAATAGGCTATACAGGATAATAAGTGTTATAAAGCCGCACTCAAGTGCACGAACCGGCAAAAGTAGGCTAATGATTATGAATGTGTAAAAAATAGCAAGGAGACATTTAATTGTTTATTAATAAACTGGTGTTTTCTGCGTCGCTGCAAAGATGAAGTTGACTCGCCATGAATGAATAAAGATATAAAGGCATAAAAAGGAAAATTTCCTCCCGTTGGCGCGCCCCACCTGTCACGTCTCTATTCCCCACCAGTGGGGCGCGCCCCACACTTTGAGCGGCGACGCCGGCGACTACCATCTGTAGTTAGGGGGCCCCCTAGTGGCGGCGGGGCCCTAAGCAGCCGCTTAGTTCGCTTATAGGGAGAGCCGGCTCTGGCTGTAACGATACGCGATATAAAATCGAAATCGCGATACTCAGGTCCACGATCCTGTATCGCGATGTGAGAAGGCAGAATCGCGATCACACCCCTTCCAACAGGGCTCGAATTTCGGCGCGGGATTGCGGGTATTGCGCATAATTCTAATCATTCCCGCAGGTCTCCCATTTCTAATGCGGGAAATACCCGCAATCGTAATCCACACAGATAATCAAATCAAATCATTCTTTTAACAACTATCTTCCAGACGCAATTTCACAAACAGCGTGAGTGTTCAGCGGTGCCGCGCGCGTCTTCTATCTCTTCTCTCATAATGTGTTGTGCAAGGCAGGCGCTGCATGCGCGGATAATACACACTCGCGTTTTGGAGTCGGGACCATAGACTGTAAAAGTCTTTTTAAGTCTTACCAGTTTAAACATTCAAGCAATTTTAAACTAATCAGTGCTCGCGCGCTCTCTGAGAGATTATTTTCTATGCGCACATTCATAGAAAATCCGCCTCAAAAATAGCTGGCCAGTAACTATTTTTCGCGGATTATATTGCTTTAACACGCAAAATTGTCAATTTCGGTCTTTGTGAGTAGGCTATACTCTAAACATAGTCGGTTTTGTCTTTAATAGGCATAAAACGCATGCCAGTATAATGAACACAGGATCCGTGCACTAGCTCTTAAAGTGACGGAAGCCATATGTGTCTGTCATTAATTTTGTTGTCAAAACAACAAAAGACGGCTTTAAGTTAAAGGAATCAGGATTAATAGCCTATGTATTTAATTTATTCCGGACTAAAATACTACCCAGTGTTATTTTCCATTTGATTACTTTATTCAGTTTCTGTATGTGAATACTAGTGTTAGACCTATTCAAAAAGTTTTCTCTTTAATTGTCTTTAATGGTATCTTTATTCTATTGTATTTATTTGTGCTACTTTTTTCAATTTAATTAAACAATTTAAATCAAGCTTCCTTGTGATGTGTAAATTCTTAACAACAATATTACCCCATTGTAAAAATGCAATGAGCGTAAACATTTAGGCAAGATAAATGTAATAATTTTGTTTGGAAAAAACTCTTTGGTGTTTAGATTATACAGGTTTTTCCTAATGTTATTTAATAAAAATACCGGTATTTTTTTTCTTCTCTCAAAATCTCTTTTTTTCACCACAAGCCCCGCCCCCTCAAGCCCCGCCCCCGTGATAGAATCGCGATACGAATCGAATCGTGGGTCAAAAATCGTGATACGAATCGAATCGTGGGTTTGGTGTATCGTTACAGCCCTAATATATATATATATATATATATATATATATATATATATATATATATATATATATATCTCAGACTAATTAATGTCATTTCATTAATAGATTGGTGTGTCAAGAGTGACATTAGTCTTCACTTAGACTGAGTTCAGCAAGAGTCTTGTGACAAATTATAATAGGACATTATAGCCATAAAAAAATCAAAGTACTTGGATACTTAAGTACATTTGAAGGCAAATACTTTTACTCAAGTGAATGTTTAATAAGAGTGCACACAAAAAAAAGAAGACATTTAACAGTATTGAATGATGTGTAACACTTATATGTAAGATCAAAATCAACAAAGTATTTTGAGTTTGTTTTGCACTGATAAGAAAAAAAGTGAGCAGATCACGCCGGCGTGATTCCCGACCCCAGAGGGTTAAAGGCAGCACTTCTACTTTTACTTAAGTAATATTTTACCTTGAGTATCTTTACTTTTACTCAAGTACATGGTATGTGTACTTCGTCCACCACTGCTTATAGAAGTGTATTATGTTTTGTGTACTGTAAAGCACTTTGGTTCAACTCGTGTTGTTTTTAAAATGTACTCTATAAATAATAGAGAAAAGTTGAGAACCACCGTCGTTTGCTGAGCCTGTTGTCAATAAAAGCTTTTATTGGACTAACAAGGACGTTTTCAGTTCTAAAACTTACAGGATATTCTTATAATATAATGACCTCTTAGATGTCAAAAGCTCAAGGAAAATTTGATTTCTCAGTTCAACACCCCTTTACGAAAAACAAAGTATAGGTATCGGCAGATATTCTGGATAATCGGCTATTATCGGCGGAGACAGTATTGGCGCATCTCTAATTAAAATCGAATAATATTTTAATTAAATTTGTGATCTAATTGTTTATGGTTATAAAAATGTTAAGAAATGATGAAATACATAACTGATGATCAAAGGTTTTATAAAATTGATTGATAAAAAATATGCAAACTATTTTTGCATTTTAAGCCATAAGCATGTTGAAACAAACTAAAGGATCAGATAAAGCTAAACTTAGATATCTGATATGTTATTGTCGCCCCACAAAGAGTTTTTAAATAAGGATGGGAGAGAATAGCCAGCTCTTTGGATTCAAGTTAGCCGTCCATAATGACATGGCAAACTATAACTGAATGTTACATAAAGCTGCTCTCTCACTATTTCACTGTACAACAAAATGTTCTGAAATATTTCACTCCACTTCGAACTCATGGATCAGATCAGGTTAGATGACTCAGAAATCAACAGAAATGTAAAAGATACAAAACAGAAGCATACAACTAACAGGGAGACTCTAAAGCTGAGCATCAGTGGAGAGTCTCTTTTGTGGTACAAAAAGAATGTGGAACAAAACAGAAGATGCAAAGAAATACAACACTATCCATGGCTTCGATTGAAATACAACAAATAGCTTTCTTAACCACTGCTGCTTATGTGAAAGTTGATTGATCCAAGTTTCCAAGTGCTATAAATATGGTGTTACTCTAATTTGAATGAAAATTCTGAGAGAAATGGTCTTTAATGAATGATTTTTATCCTAATCAGCGCCTCCTCTATTGTTAGATAGGGAAAGGCATTATGAGAAATTATAAAGGGAAAAGGAGAGGTAGTACATCCAGTTAACAATTTCTTAGCTTCATTCATTTCCAGGTGGGACAATTCAGATTCACAATATAAAACAAAAGCAGCCAGTTCATGGCTGTCCTGTCTTAAGGCAAGCTCATACTACACAACTTTGGCTGGATTCTGCTGCTACAGACAGATTTCCAAGGTCAGCAACAAAACCCCCGGAAAGCGTCCAAATCAGTGCTCTCTGCAGTCGCCGATGTTTGCTAAGTATGAGCAGGTCAGTAACGCGATCTATTTTCAAACCTGTTTGAGACACGTGATCTTGTAGTGTGTGTGCGATGCAACGACAAGGTGGAACTAATCCAGCCAATAAAATCTAATTTAGCATCGTCACCAATCCCCAAAAAAAGAGGAGACTTAAAATGTAATAAGTTAGAATTGGTAAAAAAAGAAAAAGAAAAAGGAGGCGGGTCATTTAACAGGATTCATGAAAGCTCATTGGTACCTGATGCTGTCAATCAGTTGCTGATGCTCCTCGGTGAGCAGTATTTCTGGAAGTGTGGACGCCAGCCCTTCAACATCCCTCTCGTTTGCATACTGCTTCAGCAAATCAAACAGCCTCTCTTTCACCTCAGGCTCCTCCCCTAAAACTTCCTCGACCTATAAAAATTCAGAACAGACCATTTTACACACACTTTTTATACTGGGGTTTGAAACGCTGTTGAAAATATAACTAACTTTTGTTACAGTTTAACCATTTTTACATGCCTTCAGGACTGACCTTCTTGTTGAACTCCAGAGCTTTGTGCTTGCGGTCATGCCTCACGATGTCTCCGCTCTGATAGGTCTCCTTCATGCTGCTGCTGGTGCGTTTCTGCCAGCGGTTAATGCGGAGCACGCCGAGACGCAGCGTACGTCCCTGAGAGGCCTTGATCATGGCCGCCGCCGCCTCGTGCTGTTTCACCGGAATCCCATTCACCTCCATCACATAGTCTCCAGCTCGCAGTCCACTCCGGCCCGCTGGAGAGTTGGGCATGCAGTTCTCCACCAGCAGGGGACTGTCGCCCACTATGGTGAAGCCAAAACGACCATCAGGCCCTGGGGCAATGTCCAGCTGTGGCGGTAAGTTTTTGCAAAGGAAAAAGAAGAGAGATCTGAATTCTCTTTTAGACAACAAGGGTACATCCATCCATCCATCCATCTATCCATCTACCTGTCCAACCGTCCATCTATCTATCTATCTATCTCTTACATCTGTCCATCTATCCATCCTTCCATCCAATCAATCTATCAATCTCTTTCTATCTATCCGTCCATCTGTCCATCCATCCATCCATCCATCCTTCCATCCAATCAATCTATCAATCTCTTTCTATCTATCCGTCCATCTGTCCATCCATCCATCCATCCTTCCATCCAATCAATCTATCAATCTCTTTCTATCTATCCGTCCATCTGTCCATCCATCCATCCATCATCCATCCATCCATCCATCCATCCATCCATCCATCCATCCATCCATCCCTCCATCCATCCATCCCTCCATCCATCCATCCATCCATCCATCCCACCATCTATCTATCCATCCATCCATACTTCCATCCAATCAATCTATCAATCTCTATCTATCTATCTGTCCATCTGTCAATCCATCCATCCAATCAATCTATCAATCTCTATCTATCTATCTGTCCATCTGTCCATCCATCCATCCAATCAATCTATCAATCTCTATCTATCCGTCTATCCGTCTATCCGTCCATCCGTCCATCCATCCATCCATCCATCCGTCCGTCCGTCCGTCCGTCTGTCCGTCCATTTACTTATTAACAGTAAAATATAACATATAAAAAACAAACTGACCTGTTCAATTCTAGACACGACTCCGATGCTGGGCGGCACAGTCTTAAGGGTCTGAGCCAGAGCGACGAGAGCTTTGGTGCTGAGAGAGGAGACGTTCTGCCCATCGATCTCCAGAACCTGGTCACCTGGCTGCAGCCCGGCCATGTAAGCGCTGCTGCCCTCCACCACAGAGAGGATGTAACTGGGTCCATCTCCACCCAGCTTAAAGCCAAAGTCGTCTGGCCAACCCTGGTTATTTGCTGGAAGGCCCAGTTCTGGAAAAAGTCAATAAATTATGTATATGAATAGAAATAGAATAATGAGCCCCTGAACAAAGGGGGGAGGGGGGTCAATATCAAAAGTAGCCATCAGTATGTGGTGTGTCCACCAGCTGCTTTAAGTCCTACAGTGCATCTCATCCTCATGGACCAAAGAAGATCTGCCAGTTCTTATTGTGAGATGTTAGTCTACACTCTTCCACCAAGACATCTGCAAGTTCTCATATTCATGGTTACATGTGGATCAGCTGTCCTTTCTGTCTCCCTGTAGCACCGCCTCACTCTCTTACATTATGAAGGTCCCTGGTAGAAGAGATATTGTATCTCAACGGGACCTTCCTGGTTAAATAAATAAATAAATAAAAATGAACATTGCAGTTTATTGCTCTGTTCACATCTTCAGCAGAACTATGGCATGTTCATGCAGGTGATCCGAGACTCTGGGCATCTTTCTTCTGGTGTTTTTCAGAGTCAGTAGAAAGACCTCTGTAGTGTCCTACATTGTAACCGAGTTAAACTGTCTTCCGCCTGTTAACTGTTAGTGTCTAATGGACTGTTCTACAGGGGCATGAGCAATAATTGTTTTTGCTTCATTGTACAAGCATGTAAAAAACATCATTTAAACCCTTTCAAATAAAGAGATGTAAAGCTCAATTTTACCTTTAAAATACAGTATCTTGAAAAAGGGACACACACAAATATTATAAAGTAACACAATATATCTAAAGTAAAATCTAAAAATGTAGAATTCTAACTTTAAAAATGTTCACACCAAAAGACATCTGTCGAAAACCCATACATTCATCAATCCAGATTTAAGTAAATTAATCAAATAAAATGTTGGAAGACTGTCAAAATCCACACATCTATTCAAATCAAATCTATTCACCCTTGCATCTAAAATATCAGTGCTTTTCAGTTCATTTGATTTGTGTGACCTAATAACAGATGAAAAAAAAAGGTCAAGCAATTACGCACCAATATTCAGGGGGAATTCTCTCAGCACGTTAGGGGTTGGGTCTGTGGAAGTGAAGAAACACATTAGTTTTGTATATATCTTCATTATATATTACCATATTATATAAGGTAAAATGGCATAAGTATTGTCTACACTCTGGAGAAAAGAAATGGACTATATATTTATTTATAAATATACACAATATAGTATAGTGCATCTAAACTATTTAATAAAACATGATCTTTAATATAATATCTATAATACAATAATATTTTTCTCAGGTAATGACTCAAAGGCATATGACTGTGGCACTGCAGTCACTGCCTTACAGAGCTCCATGTTTTACTTTAGGAACTTACAGAAATCTTTGGAGGCACTGCGGGATCCCGATCGGCTTTGGCGAAGAGAGAAACGGCCCTTCTGGCTCTTCAAAAATCTTCTCATCATGGTTTCTGGGTCTTCTGAATGGTATTGAAGTCAAGCACTATGAGGTCACCTCAGGTCAGGTCATCTCCCTCCTCAACAAGTCACTGCTCCATTTTTACCAAAAAAAGCCTTCAGTGAAGGAACTGATCCAGCCGGTTTAGCATCCATCGAGGATCCTTCGATGAAGATATCAGTCCAGTGTAGATCAAGAGAGCGCTGTCAAGCTCTCTGCAGCCGTGGCTCTACATCTCCACTAAGTTGGTCCAGTCCTAACCCTCATGCAGAGCACCGAGCAGAAATCTGGGACAAGCTAGCTGGGTCTTTTAATGATTCTTTTGCAAGAAAAAGGTACAGTGAAGCCCCATTTTTCTATAAATACCTCCCTCTCCCTCCCTCCCTCTCTCTGTGTGTGTGTGAGATGCTGGTGGTTTGGGCCCTCTCTCAGGGCTGAGGACTGACCCAGAAACTGCCTGTCAGAGCAGCAAAGGATGGTGCTCCGATTAGAGATCCTCAGAGATGCTGTGGTACAGTTAGATATAGTCTGGTACATTTAACTCCCATTCGCCATATAAGAATCTGATCCATTCCTCCAACTGTTCCTTATGCAGTACAAAAAAAAAACAGTCTCAGAACAGCAGGTTTGGTTAACCTCCAACACGCCAATGAGAGGCATGATTTAATATGATATTAATAGCATTTACAGCATGACGCAATGAGGAGATCTGTGGAACTTGGGGCTGGTAACCAGAAGGTTGCTGGTTTGACCTCAGCTAAGAAAAAGCAACAGCACATCACAATTGTGCCCTTAACCTCAGGTTGCAGGAAAGTCTTTACAGTGCAGTGAAGTACTTTGTTTATTTTCATGTAAATAAATATACTCCAATTAACTTTGAATAAAAGGGTGAATCTCCCAAAACATTAACAAAACAACAAATATTTAAACTAAAATAAATAAACCTAAAATAAAAATCAAAAACAAAAGAAGAATATAATATAAAAAATAAACGTTTATAAAATTTAAACAAAACAAAAAATAAATAAAAGTAAAATAAACAAAACAAAAGCAAAGGAAATTCGAAACAAAATAATTAAATATATACATTTTAAACAAAGAATAATATATAAAACTAAATAAAACCAAACAAAAAATACAATTTAAACAAAAAAACAAAACCCAAGTAAAATACCTAAATAAATACATTTGAAATAAAACAAAAATAGTTTAGAAAACAAAACTAAAATTAATAAAACTAAACTAAAATGTGCGAAAGTCAGGTAAAAATCAAACCAAATAAATATATAGCCTACATTTTAAACGAAACGAAACAAAAAGAAAATTTAATTTAAACAAAACTAAAAATAAATAAATAAAACTAAAATAAACAAAACAAGTCAAGTGAAATCAAAACAACCAAATATATACATTTTAAACAAAACAAAAATAATATATAAAACGAAAAGAAAAAGAAATTATCACATGTAAACAAAAACAAGTTAATTAAATCAAAACAAAAAAAAGTTTTTAATGTAAACAAAAACACTAAATTAAATAAAACAAGTAAAATTAAAAAATAAAATTAAAATATCGTATTACAATAACGAGAACGTACAAGATATTGTGCTTAATTGTCAAAATAATATTAACAGCCCTTTTTTTATATATATAAAATACAATCTTATTTGTATGATTTGATTATGGGGTGAAATGTGACCTGGATATCTATAAACGTCCAGTGAGATCATTTAACAAAAGGAATACTTGCTGGCTATAATGGAGAGATAACAGTAACATAATGTGTGTTAAAAGGCTTTTGATGTTAAAAGATGACCCTTGATAACCCTATTTAATATCATGAAACATGTCAAACCAGAGGGCTTTTCAACGGATCAGTAGCAAGTCAGTCATTTAATTATAGCTGGAAATAAAAGACAGATGTCATTATATATGGGCATATGTGAAGGCCTTGAGGGGCAAAGCACTGCGCATGTGCAATGATGATCTGATGAGGAGGACAAGTCGAGTCAAGGTGACCAAAGCTTCATCATGCCCCCGATCTGCCAGAATGAAGCGTCTACTGCTAAATCTATCCATCTATCGCTTAATGAAAGAACAGAGTGGACGTGAAAAATACACCAACCTCATACTGTACTTGCCTTGCCAAGACGACAGAAGCCATGCGGGCTTGTAGACTGAAACACGCAGTATATACCAATCAATCAGTCAGTCACAAGTTCAATGTTTTGAGCTTTCTATTCATAAAAGGATGTATCCAAAAAAATATGATGCAGCACAACTGTTTTTATTTGGATCAAATAAATGCAGCCTTGCCTTGGTGAGCATAAGAGACCTCTTTCAAAAACATAAAAATCTTTGAATGGTGGTGTACTAAGTTTGTAAAAATTTATTTCACAATATTGGGTATTAGGACTGGACAGATGTATGTTCATAGCCGAATTATTG
The DNA here is from genome assembly GCA_030578255.1 of Tiaroga cobitis. NCBI lineage: Eukaryota > Metazoa > Chordata > Actinopteri > Cypriniformes > Leuciscidae > Tiaroga > Tiaroga cobitis. The sequence continues at coordinate 39,048,517 of CM060593.1, forward strand.
CGTCATTTCTCTTCCACTGGTCAAACATATAGTCCCATCCCAAACTCACGTCATTGCCAATGTTGCTGTGTCCAGCTGGTCAGACAAATAAAGCGTTAAAGCGGTTTCGTAAGCATCACAGAGACAGTCTTTACTCACATTGCTCTCTCTGCATCTGACCTGGAAAAGAAGGAAGTATTTTAACAATGACACACTTGGGCATTTCTTATTCTTGAGCCCTGCCCTCTGCTGAATTAAAAGAGGAAGCTTTCCTCCGACCTTGGCTATAAGCAAGGACTAAAATAAAGCAATGTAATTTGAATTAATATTGATTCTGGAATGTATAAAAGAAAATCGATTTTAAAATCATAAAACAATAGGTGAATAAATTTTTCCCCCAGCGGCCCTAATGGACACTACTGTCCAAATAGTCCATCGGTTTGTTTAAATAAGCAAAAATGACAGTAATGCACTTATTATGAGAATAAACATTCAAATATACCTTCACCCACTTATTATACAACTTATTAAACAGTGAATTATACATGTTAACATTACCAGTGTGATTTAAAAAAAGCTTAAACACTCCAGAAAGCCTTGTCCCATAGGCATTTTATAATGTTTTTAATTAACTGCCGGAGATGCTGTCAATAAAGCTTAACATGCTTTTTTGTGCACAGAATATTTATTTTAGGAGACGACTGTGCAAATTATGCATTACTAAATATGCAAAAATGAGAACTGATCAATGACTGAAAAAATACAGAGGTGCATAAAAATATATTTCATATTTTGTACTTTCACTCCCTGCCAGTTGTTGTATTGGTGGAAACATGTTATGTTACACATTCATGATGAGTAGATGATAGTCATATATGATAATATGCCATTCAGCAGGAGAGAAATGTTGGTATGGCGGCATCACTGCCATGAAAGCTGTCCAATAAATCTTGGGGTGTAATATCTGTTATCAAATGAATAGAACAAAAACATGGTTTTACAGTCCATTGAAAATGCCAGAGTTCATTAGTAGAACCTGTAGCTCGAAAAGTGATCCGTTTAAAACCCGAACACAACGTTTTTGAATCTATCAGGCCTTCCACATGCAGTGCAAAACATGTGGAATAAAGTCTCACAGAGAACGGAAATGCAACACCACCGCTGTTAAAAGATATTAACTTAACGAAACCTGCGTCTTAGACCACTACCACAGTCTGGATTTCCATTTCGTCAGGTGAAGCAATGACATACTGCTCCCCTTGCTCGATTGGCTCAATGTTCTCGGCGGTTACCATTGTAACTGTGGTGTGGGGCGTCTCGATGGCGCCCTCTGTTGTCGCGGTAAGGATGGTGCCATCGCTAATGGCATTTGCAAGTGTCATCGCCACCTGTTCGGTCAAACTCTCTGGTGTGGCGATTGTGATGGTGTCTCCGCAGTCCGAGATGCCGGGCGTTTCGTCGGCGGCCACGTTGCGCACGATGATCTGGTGGCCTCCGTGTGATTGGCTCACGATTTGCTGCACCACCTTCATGATGTGACTGTCCATCTGAAGTCAGACACATTGAGCAATGTGGTTAACTCTATTTGGTTCATTAAGTCCTTTTTTTTTTTTTTTACTTTTACTTTGCTAATATTTGCTTTAAGTTGACATTGACAAAAGTGAAAAATGACCTGCTGCTGACTGTCTTGAATTATTGCCAGTTCCTGCCCTTGATCTACTCCCTCAACTGGTGCCTGCAAAAACATGAGACAAAATCCATATTGTTAACAAAATTAAATTATAGTGGTTATATTGCAACAACTAATGTCTCAATGGATGGGTTTTTAGATACATATTTGGCCAACGATTTTATTGATTATAAAAATATTATTAAACATACACTACCGATCGAAGGTTTGAGGCCAGTATGATTAAAACATATTTTTTTGGTTTTAAATTAATAGTTTCATTCAGTAATGACACATTAAACTGAAAATGTATCAAAGGTAACAGTAATGTGACAAATAATTTCAAATTTCAAATAAATGCTGTTCTTCTGAACTCTATTCATCAAAGAATACTTTAAAAAATGAATCATGGTTTCCATAAAAATATGAAGCAGCACAACTGTTTTCAACATTGATAATAATAATAATAATAATAATACATGTTTCTTGAGCATCAAATCATCATATTAGAATGATTTCTGAAGGATCATGTGACACTAAAGACTGGAGTAATGATGCTGAAAATACAGCTTTGCCATCACAGAAATAAATAATATTTTAAAACATATTTACATAGAAAACAGTTCTTTTAAATGTAATAATATTTCACAATATTACTGTTTCTACTGTATTTTTGATCAAACAAATGTAGGCTTAGTGAGCATAAGAGACTTCTTTCAAAAACATTTTAAAAAGCTGTTACAGATTCCAAACTTTTGTTGTGTACATAATGGTGAAAATCATATTGCCGGTATACATGTAATGACATGAAAATATAGAGAAAACTAATTCAAATTAGACCAAAAGACATCAAATTGGTTGGATTTTCATCAAAATCTTATACACATTAGATGTCACATAGCAAGCATCCAGCAACACAAGTGACGCATTTACCCCTATGATGTATTCCTGAGTGTCGGCCACTACTGATGAGAACTCCACCAGCACAGCATGAGGGTCGTCTGATACGATAGTGGTGGAGACGTCCTCAGCCGTCACCTCCTGCTCATCAGAGCTCCCTGCATGTTCAGAGTCCTTCTGCTGCGTAGCGAAACAGCCTCCTGAACACACGCACACAAACATACAGTCATTACCAATGACAACTGTAAAGGGCCTTTCACACCAAGAATGATTACATTCTGTTTATTATGAGCACACACTACAGTTTTGTCACCTGGTGCTTTAAATGCTCTTTAAAGCAGGATGGGCTCTGATCGGCTGTCAATGTTTTGATCATTAATCAGCCGGGAAAAAAGGCTTTGATAGTGATGTCAACAATGTCGTTCCTCTGTGTCGTTATCGTTGAGGTGTGAACTAATTTTAAACGATATCTGTAGTTATTATATCCTTGGTGTGAATGGGTCTTAATGATGTCTATAATAGGGCTGTTGGAACGAATCCCGAAATTCGAATATAATTCAAATAATAAAAAAATTAAAACTATTCGAATTCTGAAGTAACTATTCAAATATTGTTTTTTTAATTGTTGTTTTGTTTGTTTATACCGTAAAACTTAAAATAATAGCCGAGTCCCAAACAGCCTGTCTCTTTTACACGCCTGGTGTGGCGGTCTCAAATAGAGGCCGGGTCTGTTTTTTAGTTTCGGGTTGTATTTAATCTTCTAAAACCCGTCAGATCGTGTTTTGGCGGCCAGTCGCGGCATCTTATCTGTGGTGGGCTCCGTATACGACCCTTTAGGATTCCTAGCACCGTTTATTCTGCCAGCCAAACTGATTATGCAGGAACTCTGTAACAAAAAACCTTGGATGGGACGAAAACATACCCCAAACTGTTTCTCAGTAGTGGACAGGATGGCTGTCGGAGCTGAACAAGATGACAGACTTTAAAGTGGACCGTTGCATAAACCCTACAAGCTTTGGTCCAATCAGAAATGCACAGTTGCACCACTTTTCAGACGCCAGCGAGAGTGGATACGGTACGGTTTCATATCTTAGGCTGGAAAACCATGACAAGGAGGTGCATATTGTTTTCATGATAGGGAAGGCAAGAGTATCACCATTAAAGCAAGTAACGATTCCCAGATTGGAGCTCACCGCCGCAGTTCTAGCCGTCAAAGTTGACATAATGCTTCGGAAAGAATTACAACTTCAACTGAACAAATCCATCTTCTGGACTGATAGCACTACAGTGCTGAAATATATCAATAACGAAACCAAACGTTTCCGAACATTTGTTGCAAACAGGATCTCCTTTATAAGGGATGCTACTGATGTGTCACAATGGAGTTATGTTAGCACAAAGGAAAATCCGGCAGATGAAGCCTCTAGGGGGCTAACAGCAAACCGGTTCTTAAGCTGCAAGAGATGGACCAAGGGACCAGAGTTTCTCTGTCAACCAGACAAAGAATGGCAGAAACCTCATTTGGAAACTGCAATCTCTACCAATGATCTGGAAGTCAAGCAAGACATTACAAGCAACCTCATTGTGAAAGGTCAATTGAACCCCACCAGCTCTCTGATAAGTTATTTCTCTTCATGGAGAAGTCTGATGACAGCTGTAGCTTGGCTACTTAAAGTAAAAACAACTATCTTGCTGCTGACTAGAAAAAGAAAGGAGATTCAGACTGCTGCAAGTAGCTTGAAAGATGAGTCCAGCCAATTAAAGGAGATGCAAGTTTTTAAGGCAACACTCCAAAGACAGTGTTTAAATCCTGAGGATCTGATGCAAGCAGAACGTGCAGTCATCTCTTTCAGTCAAAGACAAAGCTTCGCAGAAGAACTATCTACACTAGAGGCTGGTAAAAATGGTGTTAAAAGAAGCAGTCATCTGTACAAACTGGATCCGGTGTTGGACGAAGGACTTCTGAGAGTAGGTGGTCGCCTGGGTAGACTAGCGATGCCTGAAGAGGTCAAGCATCCAGTTATTCTCTCGAAAGACTTACACATATCCACACTATTGCTTCGACGTATCCATGAACAACTTGGCCACGGAGGAAGAAATGTGCTGTCTGCAAACGACAACGGGGAAGAGTTGGAGAACAGAAAATGGCAGACTTACCCCTGGAAAGGATTCTACCAGACAAGCCTCCATTTACAGATGTAGGAGTAGACTACTTTGGTCCTATAGAGATCAAGAGAGGACGAAGTCTTGTTAAAAGATATGGCGTAATCTTCACCTGCATGGCAAGCAGGGCAGTACATCTTGAAGTTGCATATACTCTTGTCTTGACACAGACTCCTGCATCCATGCATTACGAAGATTTATTTGTCGACGAGGTCAAGTGTTGTCTTTAAGATCAGACAATGGCACACATTTTATTGGAGTTGAAAGAGAACTGAGAGAAGCGCTCAATGCCTTGAATCAGGACAAAATCCAGACTGCTATGCTTCAGAAGGGAATAAAATGGTACTTCAACCCCCCAGCAGGATCTCATCAAGGTGGTGTATGGGAGCGTTTGTTCTGCATGGTTCGAAATGTGCTGCACTCTGTTCTTATGGAACAAGTTCTGGATGATGAAGGATTGCAAACTTTAATTTGTGAAATTGAAGCAATTTTAAATGATAGACCCATTACAAAGCTTTCTGAGGACCCAATGGACCTGGAAGCACTCACCCCAAACCACCTTCTTCTGTTGAAAACCAAGCCAATACTACCGCCTGGACTCTTCGTAAGAAAGGACTTATACCTAAAGCGCAGATGGAGACAAGTGCAATACATGGCAGACCTCTTCTGGAAAAGGTGGACACAGGAGTACTTACCTTTAATCCAAGAACGACACCGATGGTCAAAGGTAAAAAGAAACTTTGCTCCAGGTGACATAGTTGTGGTGGTTGACTCCACTGCACCACAAGGCTCCTGGTTAATGGGCAGAATACTGGAGACGAAAGCAGACGCACAAGGTCTTGTGCGTATCGTTCGACTTCAGACAAAAAACTATATATTGGAAAGACCAATAACAAAGATATGTCTGATTAAAGAGACTGAGATTTAACAAGGACTGGTGGTAAAGACCAGACCTCATCAGGTGCCATGTACTGGAACCTCTGGCCCAAAAAATGACTATTTAAAAAAAGCGTAATATACATAGCTCCTTTCATTATTTTTGGTAATTGCTATTTGTTATATAAAACAATTAGGGGCCGGTGTGTAGGAGCCATTTATGTTTATTGTTGGCATGATAGTTTATTTTGTTTGGATATATTTATATTAGTATTTTTGACACTAGGTGGCAGTGATTAGATGCACATGGTTGTATAAAAGAGGGCATAGGTGACAGGAAGTGGTAGGCACAGGTAGGGGGAGCACACACAGTTCTCACCAGACCACGGATTAGAACACACGACTCACAACTGGAAACAAGACAAGAAAACATCCGGTATGTTCATCTTTGATGTACTCTTTACTTCAATAAACCACAAATCTCAACTGCAATAACGTCTGGAAAATCTTGTGTGTCTGCGTAGAAACTTCACTCCTACCTGTGCATGATCGCAAAGAAATATAATTGAACATAGGGCTAAAGGTACAGCAAAGATTGCCATTACAACAAGCAAGAGTTGATTGTTTGTCGCCAACAGCACAGCAGCTCTAGACAAACAATGCTGTCCTGTTACAAACATTACAAGAGCTAACATTACAACAGCAGCATATCTTGGCCCTGTGAAACATAGCAAAAACAATGTTAACCACGTATGGAGCAGAAACAACTCAACCTTGGCGTCTGTTTTCAGGCCTTCCCGCTTCGGTCTCTCCTGCACTGGAAAGCTTTTCTAATATTAACGCTGGTCCTTAAGCTCTTGCCTGATCATAACCCTTCTGTTTCTAGTGATATTCCTCTGAGCTTTTCTCTTTTGTAATGTCTCTCAGCCATCTCTCTTTCTACAGTCTTTCTTCAATTCTCCCTCTTGCTCACTCTCTCTCTCCTCCCCCATCATGAGTGAACACGCCCCCTACTGCTGATTGGCTCACTCTCCTCCCCATCATGAGTGGACACGCCCCCTACTGCTGATTGGCTTCAAGTGTGTTGTGCTGCTCGGTCTGATCCCCTTTCAACAGTGTTTCTCAGAAATCACTTACTGCACCTTTAACAAAATACAAATATATGGCTCAAAAGGGGTTGAATGCATTGTTTTTTTTTACCATATCAGACACTTCATTTCAAAACATGAATAAAAATGAGTTTAATTCAATACAAAATAGCAATATTAACACTTATAATATCCATATAGACAATTTGCCCCTAAGAAATATTTATAGATATTGTAGCTTCTATTTAGGACTTTTTATATGCCAGAAAACATGTTATATTTGTGCTGACCTTGTTTACTAGTTGTCGTCTAACATTCACTTTAGTATTGGTGTGTTTTAATTCATTTGAATGGTTAATTAATAACAATTCTACATATTTACAAACCTTTAGCTCGCAGGTGGCGGTTCAGCGTTCCATGCTCAGCAAAGCCCCGCCCACATTTCGAGCACTTGAAGGGTTTTTCTCCCGTATGATGTCGGATGTGACGTACTAAAGCACTTTTTTCCCGGAAGCCACGGGAGCAGTGCGTACACACGAAAGGCTTTTCGTCTGCATGAGTGCGATGGTGGACCTGCAGAGCATTCTGGAACACAACGGATATGAGTCGGCATGAAACGGAAGTTGTGACAGTCTTTCCTTCCCTACTGTGGCGTATATCTGAGCGAAACGGCTTCTCGAACAAGCAAAAATGTAGGGCGGAACTTAATTTTGTCCATCAGGAATTTATTGGATGATTGTTTTTTGCTATTTCTGTGATCTCATGTGAGTGACAGGTTGTCCCGCCACAACGCCAGTAAATCATTCATAATAAATACTGCAATATTGCATAAAAATGATCCTTTTCATGATGACTTTACAGATGACACAAGCTATGTTTCCATCCCCCTATTTCTATGTGCATTTTGGCATATAGCATAAAAAACACTGGATGGAAATTCCAAGATTGAGGCAGATATTTTTTATCCGATAAGACATGAACATAAACTAAGATAAAAACACATTTACAGATGCACAACAGAAAACTCACGTGACTGACTCAACAGTGGATGTGATTGGATAACTGGACTTACCAGCGACTAATTTCATTGCACAGCACTGATCATGCGATCATTCTGAAACGTCTCACCCAAAGTCTCTCATCAGAACTATTTGGTTTAATTCCCTCCCAGAAGTGTCTCAAACATCAGCATTCGAACACAAAGTAACATGTAAGCGTTTATTGTGTACTATATTTTCATCATTTTATGATGTACTAAAAAAGAGCCACAATTTCTTCACCGATTGCAGCAACTTCTATTTTTATTACAGATATTTTGCGCCAATTTCCCAGGAAGTGACAATTTTGTTCTCTTGAACACGAGATGGAAACGCTACTTTAATTGCAAATTTTTATGCGACATTCTAATTTTGCACAAGTTAAACTCTGGATGGAAACATATCTACTGTGTCTCCAAGAATTGTTTTTGCATATTGTTCTTCTGTGGTGTCTCACCTTGGTCTTGTAACTCTTGTCACAGAAGCTGCAATGGTACGGCCTATCGTCCGAATGAGCTCTCATGTGTTCCCGCACGTGTCCGATGGCTTTAAACTGTTTTCCGCACTCTCCGCATTTGTACCGCCGATCGCTGACGTGCGTCTCCATGTGTTTCTTCAGCACGTAGCCTGTCAGGAACTCCTTCTGACATGTTAAGCACTTAAACGGCTTATAACCTGTGGAAGAAAGAAAAAAATCACATTTGAAAAAGTTTTCATAATTAGGTCCCACTTTATATTCAAAGTTTATTTATCTTCAATTAAGTGTCTTTAACTACTTTATATTAAGTGTCTTTAACTACTATGTACTTAGATTAATCATTTGATACATTGCACGTATTGTGCAGTTACATGTTTTCACATTGTACTTATATTTATAAAATATCTGCATGTAATTACATATGTAATTAATTTCTGTAATTACATATATAATTACAATGTTGACCCTTCCCTTAGTGCTAAACCCACCCGTAAACCTAACCATACCACCAAACCTGTCCCTTTTAATACAAGTACAAAGTAGTTAAAGACACCTAATATAAAGTGTAACTCAAAATTAATACAATAAACATTTAATAAGTAGGCTTATGGGAAATGAATAAATTGCTTTTAAATGGGGCCTACCAACATGCCCTTTGACATGGACCCTCAGGTAGGCCAATGCCTTGAACATGCGCTCACAGTGAGGACATTTGTATAATTTTGACTCAACAGATTCTCCTTCCTTCACAGATGAATCCTACCATGGAAAAAAAGGGTTTGAAGTCTCATTTGTGTTGTTCTGCAATTTTATTGTAATACAACGTGCCACCACGACCTTATGAACTCACCTGCGTCTCTTCGGACACAGTCTCCACACACTCTTCTGTCACCTGGATGTCAGTGAGTCTGGTCTCGGCCTCAGGAGACTGCAGGATGGCTTTAGGTGATCGGGCCTCTGCCTGCTCAGCTGCCTCTGTGGCTTCGGTCTCCAGCGCGATGCCAGAGTTGATGATGGCCTGGCAGATTAGATTGTCGGCTTCAACCACAGTCGCAGTTTGAGGCTGAGACACCATCTGTTACGACAGAGCAGAGAACAGCCTTATAAAGCAACTACCTCTGAATATACAATACTATTCAAAAGTTTGGGGTCAATAAGAGTTTTTAATGTTTTTGAAAAAAAATTACTTGTGCTCACCAAGGTTGCATTTATTTGATTAAAAATACAGTAAAAACAGTAATATTGTGGGATATTATTACAATTTAAAATAACTGTTTTCTATGTTAATCTGTTTTAAATGGTAATTTATTCCTGTGATATCAAAGCTGGATTTTCAGCATCATTACTCCAGTCTTTAGTGTCACATGATCCTTCAGAAATGCGTCCCATGATTCTTTGATGAATAGAAAGTTCAGAACAGCATTTATTTGAGAGCATTTTTTGTAACATTAAAAAATGTCTTTACTGTCACTTTTTGATCAATTGAATGTGTCCTTGCTGAATAAAAGTACACGTTTTTTACTGACCCACCCTTTTTAAACACACAAATCTCTTTTTTTTAGGATAAATACAAACATTGAAATTTTTTTAGTGAGTTCTTTCTTTAAAAAAATATGTTTTTTCTTTGTTAAACCTCTAAAGTAAATAAAAGTATTTTGGGTTTTAGTTTAAAAACAAATCATTGTAATGATGTCCATTTTAACGATGTAACACTTTACAATAAGGTTACCTTTGTTAATATGCATTGAATACTGTTAACATTAGTTAATGATTTAGGCATCATTAAATAACAATAAATAAATAAAAAGATCTCAAGATAAATGCTAATTTATAAATATACTATTGTTCTTTGATTATTTATATTTGTTCATAATACATTCATTTTGAAGGCTAAACATGTGTATGTAAAAATGAACATTAACCTAGATTAAAAATGCTGTAAATGTATTTCTTATTGTTAGTTTGTGATTGTGAAATCCAACGCATTAAGTAATGTTGTCACATTGTATAATGTTCAGTTATTATAGTAAATTTTCCATGTAAAGAAAACTTAACAATTGTTGAAACAATGGATAATGAAATGTAAAAAATATTATAATTATAAATATTAAATAATCAATATATAAAAAGGTATACATTTTAAACATTTAAATTTGAAAAAAATCTAAATTTACATCATATGAAACATTAAAATCATCAATATATGTTTTAAAATTGCAGCCCCCCAATATGCAATAACCGTTAATGCAAAATGTTTCAGTTAGTGCAATTCAACATGCTGTTTTTGCATAATATACTATGTTTGTTAGCAAGGGCGAAATTGTCAATCACACATTGGGGGGGACAGCTGTGGGACTTTTTGTGTTGGCGCATGCACACATTTTTTTAATCAAAATAAAATAAAGGTCAGAGTCCGAATGTTTGTAATTGTATAACACAACAAGGAATTTTATTACATCTGATCGTCAAACTAACGTATACTCACCCTGTAATGATTACAGCATCTGCATCAATTACAAGCCTAAATTGACAACTAAGCGGCCAGTGATCTCTCTCTTATATTCTTCTATAAACATATGGTGGCTATAAACATTTTGATTAAATTAGCCTACTGTTATAGGATAACAATATTCTAATATCAAGTCTTGAGCAATGATACTAAAACAGTTATGTACTAATGAGGGAAAATGCTGTTTATTTTTTTATAGGGGAAAACCTCTTTTCCACGAGATATTGAAGCCAAAAAATTATCCTTAATTTTGAATTAAGTAAAACACGTTGCGGCAGCATACAGACATAGGCAAAGGCGGGTTGCGTGCCTATTGGCTGTCATGCGGCAACTGCAGCAGCCTATCGAGAGAGGCCCTTTGGTGACGGTCCAATGGGGGCGCATATTTTATGTAAAGCTATATCTTTGTTTTGAATGCAGTAGCGTGTATACAAGCTGCCGGCTAGCTTGTCAATAGTCCCTCCCATTCATACAAGCTGTATAGTATTACAGTCGAAATTCACAAATTCTACAATTTGAAATTCTAATGAAATTCACCTGGTCATTATCTAAGGGATTATGTCAGCCAAATACAGGATATTTACCATTCATAGATATGTGGCAAATGTCTGTCAGATTTCGCGCTCCTAACTTTTCTTCTGTTTGGTTGTCCCTAACTCACTGACGGCGCACGAGCTACTAAAGGTATAGGGAAAACATGACATGGATTTCAGGAGAAATAGGTTTTGTTAATAACAGTGTAAGGCAAGTCAAATGGATTTGGGAAATGGACCGGCCGGGATTTTATATTTTCGGAGCTGGAAAGAAAGACGTATTTGCAATCACATCGCCCGCATAATCATACAGTAGCCTATGATCAAATATTGGGGGGGACAAATTGTCCTTCTTTGAATATTGGGGGGGACGTGTCCCCCTGTCCCCCCATAGAATTACGCCTATGCTTGTTAGTCTCAGACCTGTTGTACTTGTCCAACCACCTCGATCTGGATGATCTCCTGGCCAGCTTCCACCACTCTCACAACAGGAATTTGCTCCTTCTCAGCTTCAGGATGTGACGGCTGAACTTCTAGAACGATACCCAACAGTGGCAGAATCAGAAAACCTCCCTTTTACAACAGTTGTCACATTAAAAACAAAACACTATTGTGTGACACGAACAAATCAGCTAAAAACGTTGACCAACAACAACCATGTACCACGGATATTTTCAAACGACACCCTTCTATCACTGAAAAGATCACTAAGAAAAGCCATTGTGAGATGTGAATTACCTTTCTGAACTCCATCTTTGTTGACAAGTATCTCTTTACACTGACTGTAGCGAATCTTCTCAGTGCAAGGAGTGAGAGACTTCAGATGTCTGGTAAGAGCTCCGGACTCTCTGAACGCAAGTCCACACTGATTGCAGCGGTACGGACGCTCATCTGACGAAGAAAATTACATCATGATTTGATTCCTCAAAAGACAACCTTGAAAACTTAAAGGAAACCTATTATACTTTACATTTGAGCATGAAAAGGGTCTACAAAGTTTCTCCAAAGTCATATTCTCTATATCAGTGCGCACCGTTTCTGAACTCCCTGAAACGCCTCTATTGTAGTCTTGAGTTTTCTTCCATCAGTGTCCCTCATTTAAAATAATTACTGCCCAAGGCATATGCAAATTAAAGGGGCGGGGCCTGGATGAGTTAGTTAGTAGTGTTGAAACTTGCGGTTATGATAAGGGGCGTGACATTTCCCAAACACGCTCAAAGTGGTTGACCACTCACAACACACTGATCCAGCAGGCCAATCAGAGCGCATTGTGCTTTTCAGAAGGAGGAGCTTCATAGAGAAAGGAACTAAACAGAGCGTTACTGACATACTGGGAAGAGAGGTGCTGCAAAATTCAAGAATGAAAACCTATTCTAGTAGACCACAAAAACAAAATCAAGACTTTGAAAAAGGACTTTAAACAGACGCTACATAACTTTCACTACCTAGTAAAGTCCAATATTATGGACTAGATTTACCTGTGTGTCGACGCTTGTGTCGGATCAACGAACCCTTGGTCCTAAACGCAGTCTCACATATTTCACACTTAAAATCCTTCTGATCTGTGTGCGTGAACGTGTGGGTTCTCAGAATATTTGTCTAAGGGACATAGAAATGGATCAATTTTACAACTGAAGTGAGTTTTAGTTGCATATTCACAAATATGACACATAGCAGTATTTAAAGCTGCAGTAGGTGAGTTTTGAGAAAACGTTGACTTAGCCTGAAAATTTGAACAAGCACAACTTACAGGTCCCACCCCCTTGCTCTCTGCTGCGCTACAGCCCTCCCTCCACAGCTCGTCCTCCACAGCGGAGCCTGTCGTGAACGCGCAGACTAGTAAACAGGCCCACCGATAACAGCGGATAAAAAGTTATATGGCACATTCACTAATAGGGACTAAACGTCAATAATATGCTTTACATTGACTATGGGCTGCCCATACTTTGACTACAAACTTGGTCCTCAAATCATTATGTATTTTCCAATAGCCTACATGTAGTAACTATAACGTTGCACTCTTTCTATAAGTTATAAATAGCTAGTAAGATAACGTTAATATAACGGTAACTAATGTTACAGCATGTAAGTAATTATTCTAGCGATATATAATGCTAGATAAGGTGTGCTAGAACATTATTTCAGCAACATGACAAGCCAGTGAATTACCAGGTTTCAATTGTTGCTTAGCAGAGTGCATGACATTTTATCTACATGTTAGTTTTGACACCGAGTCAATGGGCTCTGTGTAATTCTTTATTTTTCGCTTGTTTATCGTCATCAGTCTTTTTCCTTTTACCTCTTTGTTTTATGAGCAGGTGTCACTGGAGAATTGGCAGTTTAGGTTGTTTCTCCGTCATAAGCACAGCTGCAGCACGCCGGCAATCTTGAGTTTGAACGACGGCTCGCGCTCCGGCGCTCGCGCTGTGCAAGAGAGGGGTGTGATCAGCGCGTACACGAGCGTGATTGACAGTGCTAAGACATGCCTCCTGGCTCTGATTGGTTGTTTCTGACCGGGAGCGTGTATTTCTTGCAAATGGCAATAGGACCACTGGGAGGAGCTAGAGGAGCTTGATTTTTACACAGATTATCTGTCTCATATTCTACTGTCAGGACATAATGACAGTTTTAGCAAATACATGTTTTCAAAAGTTACCTACTGGAGCTTTAAATGCATAAAAAGTGATCAAATATTGTACCGTTTTAAAGGTCTTATCACATATCTCACAGATGTATCGTCCCTCTGTGTTTAACTTCCAAACCACTTTTGCGGGACTGGGACTGTCATCCTCGCTTGCAGAGCAGCTTCTCTTTTTTCCTCCAGCTGCCGCCTTTTTATCCGTCTTGTCTAAAAGAACAAAGCAACTTCATTTAGTGCCCAAACAAGTACAGATGAATTGGTAAATTACGTTAAATTCAGCACCAAATGATCCCATTTCAATCATACTGTATATAACTATGGAGAGCAGATGTCTTGTTTGGCTTTGGACGACCCTGTATTTAAGACAAATTCAAATAAGTTGGGACATCATGAAAACAAAGGTCCCGTCCCATTAAAATTGGGCTTCTGGGCTTCTGGGCTTCTGGGCTTCTGGGCTTCTGGGCTTCTGGGCTTCTGGGCCCCCCCCCCCCCCCCCCCCCTCCTAAAAAAAATCAATGAAAATTCTATTTTAATGACTTTAATAACAAAAATTGCAGTACCTGCACTGGACGTTCCCGCTTCATCAGATGAACAATCATTTTCACTTATTTTCACCTCAATGGAAGCACCTTCATTAGGGACAACATTTGCCTGAGGGAGGAAACAGACAGATATATCCTACAATGACCTCAAGGTACATTTTTACATTTACAGATTCTTGAGTCTTGGATTACTTTTCAAAATATAGGGTCAGTAAGATTTTTTTTTAAATGTTTTAGAAAGAAGTCTCTTCTGCTCACCAAGGCTGCATTTATTTGAAGTAAAAACAAAGTAAAAACTGGAATATTGTGAAAAATTATTACAATTTAAAAGAACTGTTTTCTTTTTAAATACTTTTAAAAATGTTTTTTTTATGGCAAAGCTGAATTTTCAGCATCATTACTCCAGTCTTCACATGATCCTTCAGAAATCATTCTTATATGATGATTTGATGCTCAAGAAACACTTCTGATTATGTTGAAAACAGTTGTGCTGCTTAAAGTGACCCCTATTATGATATTAGTATTTTAGGTTCATCGCGTTTAGGTTTACATGCATCCAAGGTGAAAAAAATAACAAATAAATAAACTTTGATTATCTCATAATATGAATTGAAGCGTCACCGCTTTTCTCACTGTGTCTGAAACAGTTCGATAAAGGATTCTGTCTCTCTAAACCCCTCTGTCCCGAGAGCTACTCTGCTCTGATTGGTCAGATCTGTTGCCCAGTCTGTTGTGATTGGTCTACTCTGCTCTGATTGGTCAGATGACTCGGTCTGTTGTGATTGGTCTACTCTGCTCTGATTGGTCAGATCTGTTGCCCAGTCTGTTGTGATTGGTCTACTCTGCTCTGATTGGTCAGATGACTCGGTCTGTTGTAATTGGTCTACTCTGCTCTGATTGGTCAGATCTGTTGCCCAGTCTGTTGTGATTGGTCTACTTTGCTCTGATTTGTCAGATCTGTTGCCCAGTCTGTTGTGATTGGTCTACTCTGCTCTGATTGGTCAGATCTGTTGCCCAGTCTGTTGTGATTGGTGTACTCTGCTCTGATTGGTCAGATCTGTTGCCCAGTCTGTTGTGATTGGTGTACTCTGCTCTGATTGGTCAGATCTGTTGCCCAGTCTGTTGTGATTGGTGTACTCTGCTCTGATTGGTCAGATCTGTTGCCCAGTCTGTTGTGATTGGTGTACTCTGCTCTGATTGGTCAGATCTGTTGCGATTGGTCTACTCAGCTCTGATTGGTCAGATATGTTGCCCAGCCTGTTGAGATTGGTCTACTCAGCTCTGATTGGTCAGATGGCTATTACACACTACATATGCACGCTTTAATCACACTTTAATAGTTTTGTAAGATCCATAATACATTTTTAAGGATTCTTTGAAGAATAGAAAATTTAAAAGAACAGCTTTTATTTAAAATAGAAATCTTTGTAACATTATGTCTTTACTGTCACTTTGAACAAATATGTCCGCTAAGAGTAAAAGTAGTCATTTCTTTCAAAAATAAAATCTAACTGATACCAAACTTTGAACGTGTATGTGTATCATGTGAATCAACGTAAATACAAACATTTATTTTAGGTGAAATGTTTTTAAAATAAAAGATAATAATTTGGCATGTTTGGCTGTACAGTTAAATGTGCATGCATTTAATGTACAGTATGTTGATGAATACAAGTCACAAAGCTTCCCAGAAATTACTACTCGTTTTGCAGGTTTATATGGTTAATCTCAGGGAGATTTTCCTCAACAAGATATATGTACAGTAAAGTCACTCAGGATGTGAAAGTATCCGCTCAATAAGGAATGATAACAATAACACACAAACCTGATGGTCTTGCAGAGGACGCTTGCAGTTCCTGTTGAGTTTATGTTGGATGAAAGCATCCAGAGCAGAAAACTCCTCCAGACATCTGCCACATTTATGAATATCCTCATCTGACAGGGAACACAAACATACTGACCTAACTTCAATTTGACAGATCATGCATATTGTGAAATAATCTGTGCAAAGAATAAATTAAACAATTATTTACTGATCTAAAATCAGATCACATTTTCACACAGCTGTGGCATAATTTTTTGCATCTAAAAAAGTTTTTATAGGCAAAATATATATATATATTTATTAATAAATAATTAAATATCATTTATTAATTGTGCATTTAGGACACAAAATGCTAGAAAGAAAGACAAAGCAATTTTATTCCATGAATATTTAAAATGTAATTTCCATCACAGAATGCTATTCAACAAAATGCATAATGTAAGGAGCAACTGACTTTGTTGTGGAAATGGCCATTGTGTTTTAAGAGTGTTGATTTTCTTTTATGTAAAAATCTACATGATCAAAGGTGTCTGCTGCCTTGCAGTTTTAATATCAGTCTTTCTTTACTGATGCAGCAAGAACATGGATGAGCTGTTAGATCTTCTTCATCCAATACAGTACGATGCTAAGCAGCATTAGCAGCCTAAACATGCTTCTCAAAAATAACATTGCAGCTAATGGAGACTTTGCTAGCGTGACTGAACGACTCAAAGTCAGGCCCACACATTTAATCGCGTTTTTACTATGTTATTGTGTCCCGTAACACTGGCTCTACCTTCGTCTCCAAGAGTGGTTTGGATGGTGATGATGTTGCTATGCTCCGTTTGGTCGGTAACTGTTGCTGCCGTATTATTATTTTCTTCAGTCATGTCGTTCCAGACCTCCGTCTCTGTCGCAACGCTTCAGCAAGGAAAACATGGCGGATTTACGACCTCGTAGTCATAACAACTAAAGGGCGGCGAGTTGAGCGAGAGCGAGAGCAAGCAGCACGGCAGTACGTCATAGTAAATTCAAAATAAAGGCGCGCTCACTCATATTCTCTAGTCAAATCGGTTCTTTCGAAAACTGTTTATTAAGTATTTTATTTATTTATTTATTTATTTATAATATATAGTGTAAGACTGAAGAAAACTGGTTGAAGGAATTAACCTCACCACAGATCTATAAGGCAAAGGACCTTGCTTGCACATTAACATGTGAACATCTCACACACACACACACACCCCGCACCCCCCTTCACCTTATCTACATTTTCTCTCTCTCTCAGTCAGTAACCCTAAAAAACGCACACAAGTATATATATGGTTTAATGTGAATGATTATTGTGTTTAGTATCATTTTAAAGGTCTCATGGTGGCTGGTTCAGATGTCTCATTCCAAATAAGTAAAACAAAAGGAAATAAGGTTTTTAGAAGTTTAGAGAAACTGACACACAAAGGAAGGTGGACTCAATGCTAATGGCCTTTCTCCCCTACCCCCAAAATAAGGTGTAACCTGAATGCAAATTACCATTGTAAAGAAGTTCTGGCTATTTAATGGAATGCAGCAAGGAATCGTGGCTCTTTCTGTATTTCAGATAGCCCATGAGGTTAAGCTCATGTAGCCTATTTCTTAAATGTTGGGTTTGCATCTATTTCTCTTATCAGAGCATTTGATGTTTTGTATTGATGGTCTTTGAACTGATTATGAAATTGGCATAATACTTTTACCTGACATAATAAATTGTTATATTTGATTATTCTAACAGACTTTGACTTTATGTTCATTGGAGATAAAGGAATAGTCAAACATTAACATATATTTAATGATGCACAGATATCATTGTTAAACCTTTTTCATTTTATGGAGTCAGATGAAACGAGTTAATACATAAGATAAAATGTGTTGCATTTAATTGAAAATCACTTTGCCATGGGGAAGACGGAACACGTGTGAAACCTTCACCTGTAATCGAGTACCGCCATTGGATCGATTTAGCAGGCCTTACAAATTGGTGACCCCGACGTGATGTCGCAACAAATGAATTTCGCGAGCAACGTCTTTTCCAGCAAAGTATGGGGATTTTAAAATCAATATGAGGTTTGAACATCTTCTCTTTCTTCTGCCGCTGTGGTAAGTCAACTTTTTCTTCCCTTTTGAAAAGTGTTGAGAAAATGTTGTTTGCATTGTTACGGGTCAGAAAGCCCTTTGCTTAGTCCGAAACTGAAATACGTGAGGACGTGATAGCGGCAGCGCAGATGAAGAATGAAAACCCTTGTTAATAGATTAAAGATATCCTTGTTTGCCTATGCAACACGAAACGAAACCTAAAATTGGAATAACATCTTCCAAATGATTTTCTGGTAGCCTAACGTTACTCGAGGAGCTGTAAAACAAACTCTAAAAGTTTTCAAACCAGCCACATGTTTGCCGCCATTGTTGTATTGTCTTTGTTGAAACAAACCAGCACGTGAAGAGAACCAGCGAACAACAGAAAGAAAAATCTAAGTAGGCTATAAACGATCGGAAAACTCATGATTTTATAAATAAAAAGGCAGATCGATGCATTTTTTATAAAAAGCTAAATTTGGAAAAACAGGATAATATGGTTTACAGGCTAAAATCGGATCTCAAGGCTAAGCTTAATGCTATTGTCCATGCTGCTTCCAAAACAAGGCTAAGCTAAATGCTACTGTCCATGCTGCTTCCAAAACAAGGCTAAGCTAAATGCTATTGTCCATGCTGCTTCTAAAACAAGGCTAAGCTAAATGCTAAAGGCATACCGCTTCCAAAATGACGCTAATGCTAAATGCTAGAGCCATGCTGCTTCCAAAACGAGGCTAATGCTAAATGCTAAAGCCATGCTGCATTCAAAAAACGCTTAACCCTTTGTGTGACCACATTGAATAATATTCTATAATAAACCTAAACTAATCTTGACAAACTCTATATTACATTTGAAAGCTTCCACTTCCATCACACAGATGGGATTAAAAAGCAATAATGCAATAATTTGTATTTTCAAATTTGGAGTTGTGCTTCACACAATGTAACGCACCCATAGAACACACTGTATAGTTGTTTGTGCTACTATATGTGCACATAGGCTAAATGTAAGTTTATTCTTTAAACACAGGCTTGCTTTACTGTAAGTGTTTTTTGGAACACTTAGGTAAAGGCTGTTGATGTTGTATTCTAGGCCATATGTATCCTGTGTAAACTGAATTAAACAAATGTGTGTGTGTCTATGCTGAATGTGGTTATAATGTGATTCACAATGCTCATTAATTCTTGAAAATTTGGAGACAGAAATACTTTTCATATTCGGAAAACGAAATATTGCCACGTTTGAACTCATTTTGAATTGATATGATTATTTTCCCAAGTAGATGATCGGATTTGTATATTTCCACATCTTTTGCGTCAGTTTAGCGATGGCTAACATCCGGTATCATTTTACGTGTACTTAAACGAGGAGGCGTTTAAGGGGACTTACAGATATGTCTTTGATTATGTACGTGTGGATACGGCAAATCCTAGATATTTAGTCAAATTACCTCTGATTTGATGACCGGACCTGGCGAGAGTGTGGCATGCGGACTTTAGAGAAGGACCGCAGAGTGATATAATTTCCTAATCTAAAAACGGGGAAAATAGAAGTAAAGAATTATCAAACGTTAAAATGACTTTACCTTCATATAGTCTGAATTTTTGTATCCTTGGTGGAAAACTCTCATAGCTGCGGGAAAACCACGCAAAGGAACATAGATGAAAATCAGAAACTGTGAATGCGTATCTTATTAATCCTGAAACAAAAACCCTTTTTATATTCAAAGCTTCAGGGAAAGAAATTTCCCCAAATATAAATTGGAACATGTATAAAGATCCTGTCCTGTTTACACTATGGGCCGAAAAGGTCGAGCCTACACTGCACAAACTCAGTAAAAAAGGTCTTAACATGGACGCTATTGACAATGAAATTCTCACTTGGTGGAGAACAGTGGGTAGTAAGCAGTAGAAATCAAAACATGGTGAAATAATTGAAGCTTTAAACTTCATAAGTTATAAACGGCTAGATAAGTCAACAACATTTCTATCTTCGCTTATGGATGTTAAATGTGAAGAAGTGCATTCTAAAAATGCAGAGGCAAAAATGTCTGAGGCAAAGACTCAAGATCTTCAAACACAGCTAGATAAATTACTAGCTGAGCAGTTAGCCCTGACTGAAAAGTGTAAAAATCACAAATACATCATTGTAGATCTTAAAGCTAAACTAATTGTTAAAAAGTCCATTTCTCCCAAAACGCTCAACAGCGAGGGGACTAAAAATGTGCATTTCTTAAATGAGTCAGCCTGCTCTAATAACCCTGAATCTTTTCAGACAGGTGAAGCATGTGAAAAGGTTTTGAACAAAGTGCCTGTTTCAGCCTTTAAGGTGATACGGCACCCAAACGGCACAGAGTCAACCATTCGGCGTCCTCTAACGGTAACTGAATGTAGCTTGTTTAAAGCAGAGATCGGACCATTCCCTTTGAAAGGGCCATTCGAACCATGGTGGAGACGCATTGTTAGCCTAAAACATGCATTCCAACTTGAACCAAAAGATATTTGGCAAATTGTTATCAGCTCAATTCCAGATGTCCTGAACTATAAGATACCACAGGCTTTGATGACAGGCAACATTGTGCAGTCAATGCATCAAAACGAGTCTGAGAGTGAAATCTTTAATAGATTAAAACAATGTCTCCGCGATCTACGTGTTTGTAGTCCTGTTGGATGGGAATTGATTTTCAATCGAAAACAGAGTACTGGAGAATCGTTTGAGACATATGCAGAAAAAATGTTTGAACTGTTTGAGGAGTATTCTGGAATTGAAGGTGTTAACCACAACAATATAACTTTCCTTGAATTACTACTTACAAATGCAGGGCCGTGTGTACAGCAATCGCTCATGTATGGTGTTTCTCCAGCAAAAAATACATTCGAAGGTATTGTTAGCTGGGCAACAAGAATTGAGTCACGAAAACAAATGCATGGTGAGGTAGCTGTGTTAGAATGTCATGAAAATCCTCCATTTGCAGGAGAATTCAGAAAGCCACACGGTGGCAAACTGAGCAGATTCTGTCATTCCTGTCACAAAACAGGCCATACAGAGGAAAAGTGCTGGTCGTTGGGCAGAGGCAGACCTCCACCCTACTTCAAAAAACGCAGACAACCACACTCTGATGACACAAACCAGCGCCCTGCAAGGAACCAAAGCTCAAATGCATCAAAACCCCTCACTGAGCTAACAACTTTGGTCACTCAAGGCCTTCAACTATTAGCGTCATCATTTGCTAGTCGGGTAGCATCCCAATAGCAAATAGCTTAATAGTTTAACATCTAAATTTATTGAATCTGTCACATTTTTCCCTCAAATGTATTGACACGAGAACAAGCAGAGACTTTTTTTATATTATAATCGCCAAGCAGGCATTAATTGGAGAAGTGTGACGTTAATCCTTACAGTTCGATTTCGTTGACCTGCTACCCAGTGCCAAAAGGGCGGAGGTGTGTTTTAATTTTTTGCCTTTAAAAAACACTCCCAGAAGTGTGGCACAGTTAAGCAAATTTACAAGGAGGGTGTGAACTAAACATCAGACAGACCACAGCCTTTTGCAGGTAACTAGATACCTGCACTAACCAAACGTGTGAACGACACCATGAACTAATTCATGCGCACAGATCTGGCTGTAATGAAAGCAACTTGTAAAACCCGAAATCTGGGATCTCTAATGCTGTGACACAGCAGACTGTGAAGGCTCGACTGCAAGAGCAGCTTTAAGGTGTCGCACACTGCACTGAAGCAACAGCAATAATTCAGACCTGGTCAATGAAACTCGGTTTCATGTGACAACTGGAATTAAAATTGCAATGGACATGATAATGGAGCAAGCAAAAGAATTCCACATGTCTGAATTTGAAACTGTTGAAAACATCAGAATTAACTGTGGTTCTCTCTGCATTTGTTTCTGTCAGGTTTACTTCTGCAATTCCTCGGGGGATAGATGCCAGGACGGCCGGACCTCACGATTGTTAGAACATAACCTGAGACTCGGGAGATGGGTGAAAAGACAATTCAAGAGGCCATTTACATCTCACAATAGCACATCACTACATTAGCATGGCCTCCCAGTTTAGAACTGGAACTAAAATTTGCAACACAATTGTTATCCAGTAGATTCCACCCATCTCCTACCTAGACATAAACACTGAACACACTCCTCCATCACTTACACCCTCACAGCATCATCACCTGGAATAGATCAAGTCCATCCAGACTGAACACTACACATCATGAGAAGATAAAAATCACATAGAGTCCAAAAGTGTCACTTCACTAAAGATCCATTGTGCATCTTCACACTAACAGAACCGGATAGCTTCACACACATAGGATGGGAAAGCTGATCCCATGACACAGCTTACGCTATTCACAACACTCTGCCAACTCATGGGAAAACACTGGAATATACATATTAATGGCTACAGTCACAAATCAATGCAATGCATCAAAAAGCAGAGGCAGACCTGCTATTAAATTTCAAAATGTTTAAACTTTCTGATTGTTATTAGGGGGGTTGGAAAATCAGAGGGCCCCTGATTTCTCAACAAACCACTAATAACAGGAACATCCTAACTAAATAGATCGCTTCGTATGAGCGCTTCGATCAATTACAGAATTTACAATTCAACCCTGTCATTGACTGTGACTTAGCCAACAACACACACACACACACACACACACACACACACACACTCTCTCTCTCTCTCTCTCTTTCTCTCACACAAACTCTCACACACAGACGCACACACACACCCTCACACAAACACACAATCTCACACCTGTTGCAAGGAATGAACAATCTCCATTCTTGAATACATTTGATCCTGTTCCAAGTCACTTCTTAGATTTGCATAAGTGGCTTACATTGGAAGATTCCTGAACAAACAGTGATTCTTCATATTTTTTTTATTTTTGAATATTATTGTTATTACAAGACGTATTGATGCATACCATTTATCTGATTATTTGAGTGGCACTGACCTCTTGCTGCATTTCCTTTGAATAACTCAGACCAAAAAAAAAAAATATATATATATATATATATTTAAGAATTGGATATTTAATATGAGACATCGTTACCATTCAGGACCTTGAGAAACATATGAGACAGATGTACCATTCACACCTGCTGACAAGAACATGGTATTTTACATTGAACATGACATGATTTTGTTTTGTTGCATTATGCGTTTCTATGGATTTCTTCGCGAGTTCAAGTTCATATGTGTTCAATCGTGAAGCGGACATTTAAGATGCTTTTCAGGTGTCTCACACAAGGCAGTGTGAAGCCAAGGAGAGCCCCTTCACCCACTGAGGTCTGTCCAGACAACCGCACCGCTGAAGGTGACAGGATTGGTCAAGAAGGGACAGATTATCTCCCTGGGGAAGGTGCCAGGGAAACGGAAGTTTCTCCATGAAGGAATGACACGTCAACTGAACCAGTCGAAAGGTCTAGATTGATTCTATGAACTTTGCTCACATCACTGGATCACCGGAAGAAAGCCTGAACGCCTCATTCACCTGCTGGACTCAAGCTACACCTGGTGAGAACAGGTGTTCTGCAGGGGAACACAGCCCTCTGAGCTTCTACAGATGCTGACATTGCAAAGACAATTGTTGAGTTACATCTCAATCACGACAAACGTCTTACTGTGACCCCTTAAGTGTCTGAATGTGACCCACGGGGTCAAGGAGGGAAATCTGTAAGACTGAAGAAAACTGGTTGAAGGAATTAACCTCACCACAGATCTATAAGGCAAAGGACCTTGCTTGCACATTAACATGTGAACATCTCACACACACACACACCCCGCACCCCCCTTCACCTTATCTACATTTTCTCTCTCTCTCAGTCAGTAACCCTAAAAAACGCACACAAGTATATATATGGTTTAATGTGAATGATTATTGTGTTTAGTATCATTTTAAAGGTCTCAGGGTGGCTGGTTCAGATGTCTCATTCCAAATAAGTAAAACAAAAGGAAATAAGGTTTTTAGAAGTTTAGAGAAACTGACACACAAAGGAAGGTGGACTCAATGCTAATGGCCTTTCTCCCCTACCCCCAAAATAAGGTGTAACCTGAATGCAAATTACCATTGTAAAGAAGTTCTGGCTATTTAATGGAATGCAGCAAGGAATCGTGGCTCTTTCTGTATTTCAGATAGCCCATGAGGTTAAGCTCATGTAGCCTATTTCTTAAATGTTGGGTTTGCATCTATTTCTCTTATCAGAGCATTTGATGTTTTGTATTGATGGTCTTTGAACTGATTATGAAATTGGCATAATACTTTTACCTGACATAATAAATTGTTATATTTGATTATTCTAACAGACTTTGACTTTATGTTCATTGGAGATAAAGGAATAGTCAAACATTAACATATATTTAATGATGCACAGATATCATTGTTAAACCTTTTTCATTTTATGGAGTCAGATGAAACGAGTTAATACATAAGATAAAATGTGTTGCATTTAATTGAAAATCACTTTGCCATGGGAAAGACGGAACACGTGTGAAACCTTCACCTGTAATCGAGTACCGCCATTGGATCGATTTAGCAGGCCTTACAATAGTTATATTTGATATGTATGCGAATCGTAATTTCATGCGTTCGATCCCAGGCAATATAGTACATTTATTTTTGACTTTTTCTGCCTTAAAGGGATAGTTCATAGTTTGTCGTCATTTACTCACCCTCATGTTGTTCCAAACCTGTGTGAATTTTTTCCTCTGTTGAAGTAAAAAGATATTTTAAAGAATGTTGGTAACCTTAAACCAGACAGTTGACCCTGGCACCCATTGACTTCCATTTTCCCATATGGAAGTCAATGGGTGTTGTCTGTCTGTTACCAACATTATTCAAAATATCCTCTTTTGTGTTCAACAGAGGAAATAACTCATACAGGTGTGGAACAACATGAGGGTGAGTAAATGATGACACATTTTTGGGTGAACTATATGTTTAATGTCCCAAGTTACTATCAGCTATAGCTTTCAGTTCTCTGTCTCAGATCCATTGAAAATACCTGACTCAAAATAACAATTCGTTCACGTATAGGACATCGCCACAAACAAAGTCATTTCATTACGATGTTCGGTCCAAACCCAAAAACACAACAGTAAATTTTGATATAGCCTATTAAGTAAATATTCTTATTGAACAGTAAATTGTCTTAAGACTATGATTATCTAAATGATCTCACACAACAGTGTCATATTTGTGGTGTTAAACTTGAGAACTTTGAAAATAGAAGTGAAATATTAGTTTCCTTCATACTTTAACATGATCACAGCAAAAAGTAACAACACAATGACATATTTTCTTAAATGATTATCATCAGGGGCGTAGCACAAGATGCCGGGCCCTATGTATAGGCAGTCCTGATGGGCCCCCATGTTCCAAATAAAATATATTCCAGACTTTTCAAGGGCCCTCTCTCCCCTTGGGGCCCTGGTAATCAGTACTGGTTTTACCCCCAGTCCGACGCCCCTGATTATCATACATTTTTACGCTGACTTTCATTCACAACTCTCAGACAGAGACAGAAAAGTCTCTTTTATAACGTCCTATATTCACTGTGGAATGTATAGTGTCTGAATATTGGAAGCATAGAAACTATTCAATGTTGTTGGGATTTTGCATTAATAAGCAATGAAAACAAAGTAGCCCAAAATACATTCAACCATTTTTTATTCTTGTAAACCCCTCAAAAAACACAGAAATGAAGCAATTTCAAGCAAATCATGTTTAAGCAAATACTGTTTTAGTATTATAATGCAATAGAAGTATTATAATGCAGTATTATAATGCAAAATAAGCTCCAGGACCAGCAGGTTTTCAGGTTTAATGCTTTTTTACACCTAAATGGAACTGTGGCGGCGAGCATGAGGCCGCCCAGCCAGCACAGCCATGTGGGGCCCACATGGGTTTGACCTGGGCTATCTAACTGGGACCCAATCAGTTTTGTCCATGGTTTCCATGTAGGCCCCACATGGGTTTGCCCAGATGAACTGAACACTGCTCAGTTTGCACACTACAGACTGTTAAATGTAACACATACCAGTGTTGGTGTTAATGAGATAATTAATTGATTAAATAATGATTGAGCATTATTGATGAACACCTGCTGTTAACAAGCCGAATCACTGAAGAAAAGAGAAACACAAGATGAAATCAACTGAAGATAAAATACATAAAATCTCTCAAGATCTGACTAAACAACTCCACAAACAGCATTACCAGCTTCACTTATTACTAACCAGGTTCACTTTATTTCTTTCAGACGTCAGAAGTTCTTATTGAGAATTAACAGAGGTTAAGATGTTGATGATTTATTGAAATAATAGCTTGGTTTAATGTCACCATTATGGTGATCAGCATTTGCTTTAGTCGGGCTCTTGATTTTTTAACATTAGTTTTCCTCTGCCTCTGCTCGGTTGTGTCTGATTGTTTTGTTGAGAACAGCAAAAAAAAAAAATTGCAATCAGATGCTATAAACTGATTGATGATAAGAGTATATTCATCATGTAATGGTTTAGATCACTAATTTTTACTCACACACAAACATCAAGAATCAGCATATGAATCGCTACAATGGTGACATTCTTCATGCTGCAATGCATTCTGGGAGCCATGGATAAGTTTCATACGATGCACCCAGAATGCATTGCACCAAGAAGAATGTCACCATTGTAGTGATTAATATGCTGATTCTTGATGTCTGTGTGTGAGTAAAAATTAGTGATCTAAGCCACTACATGATGAATATACTCTTATCATCAATCAACAAAACAATCAGACACAACCAAGCAGACGAAAACTAATGTTAAAAAATCATTGTGAGTAGAAATTGCAGAAGTCCAAAATGTGTAAATGGTGTTTTAAAAATTGTTTGATGTTCTGATAAAAACGTGCTGGATCTCGTGCTGTAGGATCACAACAAGAGGAATAACATATCACCTGTACAAAACTCGCAAACAATGTTTTTATTTGTGTCATCAATCAGTTTATAGCAGGGGTGCCCGATCGACTGTCCTACACAGTTCATCTCTAACCCTAATCAAACACACCTGACAATCAATTAAGGTCTTCAGGATCGCTTGAAAATTAAAGGCAGGTGTATTTGATTAGGGTTGGAAATGAACTGTGCAGGACAGTCAATCTGCAGGAGCAGGATTGGGCACCCCTAGTTTATAGCATCTGATTGCATTTTCTTTTGCTGTTCTCAACATAACAATCAGACACAACCGAGCAGAGAAAATCTAATGTTAAAAAGTCAAGAGCCCAACTAAAGCAAACGCTGATCACCATAATGGTGACAAACCAAACAATTTAGTTTCAATAAATCATCAACATCTTAACCTCTGTTTATTCTCAATAAGAACTTCTGTAAATGCCTGACAGAAACAAAGTCAACCTGGTTAGTAATAAGTGAAGCTGGTAATGCTGTTTTTGGAGTTGTTTAATCAGATCTTGAGAGATTTTATGTATTTTATCTTCAGTTGATTTCATCTTGTGTTTCTCTTTTCTTCAGTGATTCGGCTTGTTAACAGCAGGTGTTCATCAATCATTATTTAATCAATTAATTATCTCATTAACACCAACACTGATATGTGTTACATTTAACAGTCTGTAGTGTGCACACTGAGCCTGATTGTGATTGCTGAGGAGCGACATCTGTCGTCCTTGAGGGGCTGCTGTCTTTTACTTTCGTTTTGTGTTTATTTTATTATTAAATTGTGTTGAATGTTCGCTGGTTCCGCCTCCTTCTTCCCACAACATCTAACTGCGTTACAGGAACTATCTGTAGAACTATGAATGAGTAATAGGTTAAACACTAAAAGACACCTATAATCTTTATTGAGGCTCTCAATTGTAACATTTCCAAAAGATTACACATTTTAACACAATTGCACCATATTTGGGTTCCCCAAACTACACAAATGTGCATAATACAATACAAATCGATCCTCACACCGTGTCCTAACTACGTTACACGCGATAAAAGCGATGTACTGTTTATGTGCAGGTACTGTTTATGTGCTTTATTTAATGTTAAAAGCGTGTAATGTGACTTTGAATATCATTTAGTGCTCCCAGCTTTGTAGAACTAAAAGCAACAATGGATAATTCACCTCAGATCTTGAAATTCAACAAATGGAAACAGATCAAACTGTGAACGAACAAGTGTATTATTTGACAAAGATTGTTTAACTCAGTAACCTATGTATTTGAATCATGTTTAAATGGTGTAATATTTGTGAATTTGATTATGTAACATTAGCCTAACCATTTTCTTGCGATTGCCGTCAAGATCATATAGACATAATAATTACATAGACGCCCTATTGGCCACTGGATCGTGTTGCCAACTCAGCGCCTTTGTCGCTATTTTTAGCGACTTTTCAGACCCCTTTAGCGACATTTTTTTTTTTTTTTTTTTTAAGCGACTAGCATTAGCAACAATTTTAGCGACTTTTTGGACAAACCTCAGTAACCTCTAAATGTTGCCAGTACTGTCCTGCGAGCGCGAGGTCTTGCTTTCTCCCTGTCGTCACTCTCTCTAGCTGCGTCTCCCCTGTTCAGTGAATGGCTGAGAGGAGCGCACGGCCGCTGACAGACGCGAATGAGCCGTGTTTTTCCACGGACTTATCTGCTTTTCTTTTGTTTTATATTTAAAGAATTTAGTTTGACCATTTTCATTTTATTTATTGTCTTGTGCTTGTTATTACTTGTAACACTCACTATCACAGAGCTTAGTTCATCCGGTTATAAAAATTCACTATATTATAGCTATTATTGCTACTCGTTCTATTGTCTGACAACAACAAAAATAGGAAATGAAAACAGCTTTATTTGACATTCGGCTATATTATATTAAATAGAGCATTAATTTAGAGAGAAAACGCACTACTAGGCTGACACAATGCAAGTAGACGTGATGACGTCGTTAATAAGCTAATTGACGTATGGCGTCATCTAGCGACATTTAGCGACTTTTAGGGAAGGCCCTGGGAAGGTCTTAGCTACTTTCCTTTGAAAATAGTTGGCAACAGTGCCTGGATCGTACGTCAACGGCGCCGCCAAATTGCGGAGGGCAACTTTACCATACCTCTCATACCGGGAATTGCTAAAAATGTCCGTTTCGTGCGCTGCTTGGAGCTGTTCAAATCACCGCACAATTGAAAACAGGGCTCGGGGAATTACCTTTCACAAGCAAGACTGAAAATTTGTTTCTGGTTGTATCATGATATAATTAGTTATAGTAACGTTCAGAGGAAAATGGCCGCGAAATTTAAAAATACTACTGTCATTGTGTCACGAAATGTAGTTTTAATAGTTTTTCAGTCTACAATGTAGTTGTTTAAAGCTCAAATCTGTGGTTTATTTATAAAGATAGCGCCGATCTTTAGTCTCAATCTATAATTTGTTCCCTGGCAAATCGTTTTGGCTGAAGGCAAAGTGAAGTTTCATAACTTTATATTTAGGCTCGTTGTATCCTGTATGTTTGACTGAATCGTTTACTTTATTTCTTGTCTTGTATATAGCTTCTTATACCTTTTAGACTACTTATACTGTTATAATGGCTATGAGCCTATGACTGATCAATAAAACTCAAATTTAACAAAAAGAGACAGGGTTGTGTCATTTTATTTTATATAGCCTATGTAGGCATATTTTAAATTATACAAATTATTTTATATATACTCTTCACTGTATGTAGGCCTACACAAAATAAAATGACACAAATCTCTTTTTGTTAAATGTCAGTTTAATGATTATAATGTCAATAGTATAATGTTTCATATTTTTTTCATATTGTCTATATTATTCTGCAATTGATATTACATTGCATTTGCTGTTCTTATTACTATTGTTATTATAATATTATCCCACTTGCGATTATCAATCTATTATAGTTATGCTGTTAAATGATTGTACTATTCATAGTCACTATTTAACTTATTATTTTTTTTATTGTCTATATTCTGTAATTGATATTTCTTATTCTATTGCTATTATTATACATACACTATATGCTAGTATCAATATTTTTATGATTGTATTATCGTACTTATATTATAAAATTACTATTTTATTTGCTGTATACTGTTTGTTTATTTTATTGACTAAACTATTTACTATTACTTCTCACTTTATATTATATTTACTATTTGCATTGCACTGTAGTTGTGCCCTATATGTATTACCGTAAAGGATCCATCAGTTATCTTTGTTTTTGCTAAAATTGGGTCAATCACAGAAAATTATTTTTCCACAATAAGAAAACTTTATTTCAATTAATGTGAAAATTAAATTATATCTCAGTATGGGGGTCTTCACAATTCGTATCCATAAAAAGCCAGATAGGCCTACATGACAAGCCTGAGCTTTGACAATTCTAACTATCGAGATTGTAAATAACTAGAGATGGAACTTTTTCTACACCACATACAAACCACTGAAATCGGTTGATAAATGTAAAAACAACTTTTTTTATCCAGAAAAACCGCAGCTCACCGTTTACTTGCATTTGATTACAGTGCAGTCTTGCCCTCCGCAAAATGGCGGACGTAGATGGACACATCGCAGCAACGTTCCAAAGCGGCCAATATGGCGTCTATGTATTTATATATCTATGGTCAAGATTACTCTTTGTGCACTTGCCGCAAGAGCCCGCCCACACGCTGTTCTGATTGGCTGTAAGTTTTGATTGATTTTTACGCATCTCGCAGTCGCGTCTATTGTGGACCAGAGCCATATAGAGTGCCGAAGTGATGACGTCACTTTGTAGGACAACTCTGAAGCTAGCGGCGCATGGGTTCCCTCGACCGAAAAGCTATGCATTTTCCCCATAGACTTTTGGAAAATCGCAAAAAATAAGATCTGTGTTTAACAAAGAGTTGTGACCCTTACACGTTTTGTCTATCAAGATCATCTTTACAAGCTAATCCAAAATTTATACATTTTGAAGCTTATATAAAGTTTTTAAAAAACACAAGCAGACACAATAAAGTTTAAAAAACCACAAGCAGGTTATAACTGTGTGTTCAATGTCATAGGTCAAAAGCGTGAAAATATTTAGAGGCTTTGTTTACCACAAACCTTATTTCAGGCGATTTAGCAAAAACCCATTCAAAAATCCCATAGACTTTAGAGCGAGGGAACCGGGAGTGCTAAAATGCTAACTCACTTCCGCGTTTTGGCCTACAGAGTGACGTCATCACTTCGGCACTCTATAGAGATCACTCTATATGGCTCTGGTGTGGACCGTAATCCATCAGCCGGAAACTGAAGCTTCCCTTAGGGGCCGCCACTGTAGCAGACCATCACCTGCTGTTAGCATTCCATTGACTCCCATTCATTTTGGCGTCACTTTGACAGCAAATAATTTTACATCTGAGGCGTCCAAAGACTCCATTTGTCCATTATTTATTTCTAAAGAAACACGACAATGTATAAAAGGCTCCATTACTTTGGGGGGACGCGGAGGCATAAAGTCAAGGGAGAAGCCCATAGAGAGTCATAAAGTTGCTCCTGCTGCGAGCTCATGGACAGCTCCTACTCGCGCTCTCCGGCTCTGCAAGATTCGGAAGGGAATGATTCGGATTCCTCTTGGCACAGCTACTAGAAGACTTACAACCGTCAGACAGGTTGCTCACGTCACATCTACGTCGTCAAGTTCAGTTTGAGCCTGCGCAGTTCGCTCAGCCATCAGGAAGTGAGTGCTTCTAATTGACTTCACTTTTCTCCGTTGAAATCTATGGGGTCGCTGTGTCCAATTCTTTTACTGTCTATGGTTCTCACCAATGGATGAGAGCGAAGGGGCGTCGTCCATCTTTTTTTACAGTCTATGGTGTGGACAGACAAATGATTTGTCGCTGGAATCTTATCGCATCGCGTCTGGTTAGGACACGGTGTAGACATTTAATAAAAAAAAATAAAAAAAGATCTGTACCAATTTAACTGGAAAGGCAAATGATTTACACGAACTCCTAAGTACACATGCAAAAACACACAAAAAACGCATCAATGCACAGTGTCCACTTCTTCAAGAAGTGCATGCATAGTGTAATTACAGTACTTTTTTAGAGTACTACTTTTAATGTTATTACCACTACCAGCAAAGCCTTCAGGAAATAATCAGGATCCCTGAAGTGGAAAAAACACCCGTTACTGAGAGCACAACAGGTTTGAAAGTCACATTTTGGAATATACCCCCCTGTTGGTCCGCTTGTCCGTTTCACCTAGTTAACAAGGGTTCAACCTTTGGCTGTCCGTTAAGTTTAATGATTCGTTCTACGTCAACCACCATTTCATTAAGTCTTTCTAGGTGTTCGTTGACGTTCTCTTCCAACCACTCTTCTAATGTGTCTGGGTAGAAGACGGCATCCATAATTTGCTGGAAAGTTTTTAAAAAGGAATCCCATTCATTCATCAATCTGACAGGGAAGAAAAGCAAAATATTTAGGTTGCTGTAAATATGTTTCACTTTACGCAACCCACAGCATGAACAAGCTTAACTAGATCAACTCTTTGAACCAGAATGTCTAGTTTATGGTTTATAATAATCTCCCACACCTGATAGCAAACATACATTGTGACAAATGCATTCATGAGTGTAGCATGACCTCTCCAGTCAGTCGTAATTACTGGACAAGGATTAAACAAATTGATACAGACCAATTCATTTATGACCATCATTTGTGAACCGTTTCTGAGAACTTAATGAAAAGAACCGTCTCAAAACAACAACTGGCTCACTATGACTGTGGGAAACCTGTATCTAAATAATAACCTAAATGTTTTATGAAAAATATAAAAAGAAAATACACTTGCTAATAACTGTTAAAAGATATGACAGAGCAAAAAAAAAAAAAAACTTACTTTTTCAGTTCATCTTTGAAAAATCCAAGATTACGAGGGTTTGCAAAGTTGTGTTTGCGATGATAAGAACTAAATGATCCCCTGAAATGGCTGCATAACACAAGACCAACAAAACAACCAAGTGAAAGAGAATTAATACTGGCTTACACGCTGAGTGAATGTCATTTGAGCTCATATTTTCTGATCACTCACTAGCTTTGCATGATCTTTTTGACTGAACTCTCAAGGTTGTCGTTGATCTTCTTCACCATTTCATAAACATCTGAGCCAGGAAAGGATACACCCTTACTGCAGAACATTCAAGAAAAGATCTGTTACAAACGTGTGTGTGTGTGTTTGTGTCTGTGTGTGTGTGTGTGTGTGTGTTCAAACATTTTCATACCACTCATTTTTGCTCAGCTGAATTTCACAGCCAAGAATGCGTTGTACTTCACTCTGTGCCTTGGCATCAAATGAACCTAACGCACAAAAAACACATGACAGCATGATACCTTTGCAATACATCACATATGATTTTATTCCCATACTTAACCATTCCTGAAATAAAATTTGTTGGTCAGCATAATCCATATATACACCATATATCCATATACTGTACGTGGATTTCATAAATACTCACCATATTTTAGTGTCTGAAGACAGACAGCCAGAGAAGGGATGCCCACCGGGAGAAGCTCACACAGCACAGTGTGATGCTCATACCTTAAACACACATTTTCAGTTTAACCACAGTAATAGTCTACTGTTGTTGATACACAATGCTTATTGCAAGAAAATATAGACACAGACTGTGCATACAGATCTATTTAAGACTGCAGTGAGGGAAAGTGCATTTTTTTCCAAATATCCACACGATTGCAAATGTGACATTGATTTTATACAACAGTTCAACAAACAAAATGGTAACATTAAGTGATTTCAGTATTGTTTGCTCTATTTTGCAACCAAATAATAGTTCCAACGAAAGCAACACCAGTTCCATTTCGAGTTCGTTTCACTCGGCATTGCGTCAGAGCTGGCGCTATGGGGTTATCCCCTCCTTCCTCAAATCTACTGAAGCCGTATGAAATCTCACGGGGCGAGAATTCACCTGCCAATGTGAAATAGAGTCGTCTTAGAGCGGCGGTCTGTCCTGTTTAAGGCACAAAATACTCCGGCCACTCGCTTATTCGTTGCCATCGGTGATAAACACCGGCTGTACAGCTGTTTTTCATATGGGTGTGTAGTGTTTGAGCGGCAAATTGCATCGTTTTAGACACAAAATTCTTCAGCTTCTGTCAAGTTATACAGAAGTGTGGCAGGCTACTGTCCGGGCCCTGACAAATGGCAGTTCCCATCCCATCTTGGACCAAATAACGCTGTCAAAGCATGCGTTCAAATGAGTCCATTGAAACAGATCCTCGCGCAGGTTTGGCCAGGGGGCTGGATTAGTGAACCTAAAATATGTCAACTTTCATGTTCAGATAGCGCATGTCGCTAATCATTTTCATATACGCCCGGTAAAATATCCTGGCAATAAAAATGCCAAATGGCAAAAAAAGGCTGATCACCTCTCGCCCCTCTACATGACCAACTCATGCTGAGCACTCTGGTCAGTTCTATGATTTGAATGTTTGCCTTTGCAAGATGATTATATCTGCCTGCTTCATAACTTGACGAACGGCATTTTTGGATGGTGTTCAAATTGGTCATGTGTACAAATTGTTCTTAAAGCCCCTGAAAAGTGGTGTTTAACTAGGTGGTATACTGTAGCTGGTTCGCAGTCTGTTGTCACAGGCGCAAACACTGCAGCTTCTCTGGCTCTGTCTGCACAAATGATGGCCCTTGTATGTTAAATCTATGTGCATTGCTGTTGTACACATTCATGGTGTAATAAGACCAGACGGGAATCAGTCATCGCTTTTTGGTTTTGCCCACACTGGTAGTATTTGTGGAAAAAACCTATACCAGATGTGCTACGAGGCACCTATGCATATTACTTTATACAGGTGTTATTATAGCCTTAATGTTGCTTACTTGCATCTGATGTATTGTCTGTGCATGAGGAATCAAGTTAGCTGAAAGCAATATTCAGCCTTCGTCTTCAACGGTTTCAGCCCCGACGAGATGGTGGTGTTGTCGAAGTGATTTATTTTGATGATATAGTTTAAGAAATTATTATATTAAATGATTAAAGATTATTAAGAAAAAAAATATGTATATAAGTTGTAAACCGCTGTTTATTTGCACCACTGTTTATTTGAGTGGGATTGGCGTCCAGCACCAGGTGGGCCCGCCACTATTTCGCTTGCTTGAATGGCATTGGTGGGTGAATTCTCGCCCACGAGATTTCATACGGCTTCAGGAGGTTCGGAGGGGGCAACCCCATAGCGCAAGCTCTGACGCAATGTCTCTCGTTTCCTCCACTCAAGGAACCAAGGTTACAATAGGCAACCGGAGACGTTTTCAACACGCTTCGTGAACGAATCTGTGACTTTTAATGAATTGTGAGAGACAATGATTCAATGACCCATTCATAAATACAGCCACTTGCTTAGTTAGTGAATGAAGGAATGAATGAATGAATTACTCGATGACTCACTCATTAAGACAGTAACTTGGCTTCACCTACTTGCTTCACTTGGTATCACTTCGTTTTTACCATCATTGCATATTTCTCTATTGAAATTTTTTGCTTTTGTTTAAAACATTTATTTCATAAAAGGTAAAAAAATGCACTGTAACATTTAAGGGGGCAAATATGGTCCCTTATTGGAAAAAGTGGAAGTGGAAAAGTGTAAGAGAGGGGGTACGCAGAATAATGTTAATTGCATCAGGGGATACGCCACTGTAAAAGGTTTGGGAACCACTGATTTACTAGATCGCAAACACTGCAATGCTTTAGGTTTGGGAGTTCCCAAAACTTTTCTGCCTTTTACAGTTTGCGTTATTGCACGTTTAATGGCATAAAATATTTGAAGAAACAATTGAGTAAAACTGCAAGCTTACCTCTGCCAGCCAGTCAGCACAATGCCATGGAATCTCACAGACTTGTACTGCGGCATGGATGTAATGACTTCCTGCCACTGCAGGTGGTTTTTTAGATGGTGAGTGATTGGAGTCCACGTCTGGTCAATTCCAGAGGCTCCTTTAAAAGCACTAGCAAACCACACTCCCTGAAACCCAGCCTCCTCATACTTAGAGATATAGTTACCTACAAACAATAAGTAAATATTGTTTGAGAATTTTTTTTTACAAATTTCAAAAGTTTGGGGTGGGAAAGATTATTCATTGTTTCATAAAGAAGGTGAATCGTTTCATACGATTACAAAGAGATTTTTTCTTCTTCTGAATAATATGCATAGATTAATCATTCACAATAAGGAATATGTTTTAAGCGAATAAAACTGGGGCAATATTTTCATGTTGACTGTCATTTATAAGAAACAGAAGACGTTCCTCACCGATCTCCTTCACGTTCAAGTTTTCGGTGTACTCCCATATCATTGGCGACGCAAGATCTTGCAAACCTGATTCTAAAAATCAGAACCAAAAATATTACACTTGCTTTTCTGTGCTATTGCCATTGTTGTATTTTTGAAAGCTTAAAGGTGCACAAAGTAACTTTCAATTGAAAACGTAATTGTCCCAGCACTTTATGCCCCTTTTTCATACTTCCAGTTACGGAAAAAATCATTTCATAAGGTGACAAACATTTAGCATGATGCTTCATCCACACCAATATCATCATATGCAAATACATTACAGTAAATTAACAATGTGAAACTGATGTCTTCTTTAACTGTAACAGCAGCCCACAGTGTGTGCAATGTGGGTTTGGATATTTTGGTCATTCCCATAGAGTTTGGTTTAAAATAAAACTAATGCTATTGAAGCTGTGGCTTTTGAGCTCTCAATGATAATTTGGATAAATTGAATTTATCAAAATCGACACCTGCAATTTAAAGAAATAATGAATTTAAAGGCTTGCATTAAACCTTTGATAGATTTGGTGCTGAACTTCCTAAACATGTCGTCCCACAAGATCAGCTTGATTCCTCGCTTCAGTTTGGTCATAAATTTCCCCACTGCGGTCACATGATTGAGGTACAGCCTTCCCATGTCTCCATTGTTGGCCTCCAGCCAGCGCTTCGAATCTTCGCTTTCGCCCAGGCCACGCACCTAAATGTATTATATCAAAAGTTGACAGCTCTGGGGGTTACGCATTACAAGTAACATGAGTTATGTAATCAGATAACTTTTTTCATGTAAATAGTAAAGCAATGCAATACTTTTAAAATTACAAAGAAAATATCCGAGATACTTTTTCAAATATGCTCAATTACACAAATATACTTTATGCATTTAATCTCACTTTATTAACCAATGTCTTTGTTGCTGACATTTGATGATCTAATTCAACCATAGCACTAAGCAAAAATAACTTTAGATAAGCATCACGTGTGTTCATTTAAAAAAAAAATATTGCTGAAGTAAGTGTTGAACTTTCTTCTCCTGCATTGTATTCTTCTGCAATCCAGGGGTGCGTTTCCCCAAAAGCATCGTTGGCCAACTATGGTCGCAAGTTATGTTGTTATCTTCGCTTTCGCCCAGTCCACGCACCTAGATGTATTTTATCGAAAGTGGACAGCGCTGGGGGTATGAGTTATGTAATCAGATTACTTTTTCCAAGTAAATTGTAAAGTAATGCATTACATTTAAATTTACAAGAAACTATCAGAGATACTTTTTCAAATATGCTCAATCACACAAATATGCTTTATGTATTTAATCTCACTTTATTAGCCAATTTGCGAAAAATACTGTTTTCGGGAAACAGTCGTGACTAGCAAGTTGATTTCTTCAACAATGCATCGGACTATGGTAGTTAAGCTACGCAGCGAGTTACGTCGTTGTATGGGAAACGCAGTCCAGAATGGCAGAACAGCTAAAAGGTTTGTTTGAGCTGCACCCTCTACCGTACAGATGTGGCTTATTCGTTTAACTTTTGGTGTGAGAGGGCCTTTACATTTGCCAAAAATAGAACTTTTTTTTGTTATTGAATAAAACGTAAAGTTTTAGGGAGTAACAAAATATTATAATGCATTACTTTTAAAAGTAACTTCCCCAACACTGACAGTGGATATCATTCACTCAAAAATGAAAACAATCTCATCATGCCTTTCTGTTATTTTCTTTCTTTCATGAAACAACCATTTTTAACTGATCCGTAAAGAATAAAGATCCACCAACCTCGTCAGCTCCAATGTGGAACCACCGTGCTTCCCGGTGCTTCTTCATAACTTGAGTTAACATGTCCTGAACAAGTTCCATGCTTTCTGGGGCCAGAGGGTTTAGGCTATTGGGAAAAGTTTCCACTTCTCTCAATCTGAAATACTTCTTGTGTTTTAACACAAACTGAAATGTGAACAGAAAGACTGGTTAAGTGTAAGCAGGAGTGTTAGGCATGCTAATAAAGTCAAGTAAAAACACAATGCATCTACAGCATTTGAATGAGTTTTGCCACCAAACACAACCACCATGAATGGTTGACCTTGATGCGTATGTAAAAAATGTAAAGGTGCCTTTAGCGCTTTACTGAAGTATATGTAGTGAGCACATGTTTGAGATAATTATATTGTTTTACGATAATTAGCTTCTTCTGTACTTGCCTCCATGTGTCCGAACACCTGCACAAGAGGAATTAGTTCAAGCTTGTGCTGTTTGGCAAGTGACTTAATTTCCTCAATATCTTCCGGACTTGACAGTAAACAATAAAGACAAACAAGTGGGGAAAATATGTGTAAATAGAGATTAAGACAAAGCAATTAAGAGAAAGAAGCACAAATCATGAGATTGTGATCACTGAATATATTATAACAACAGTTTTTCACTCAAAAATTGTATGGAAAAGTGTTGCATACAGTGGCTACTCTTCAGGATACCTACTTTTGCACTCCACAAAAAATAACAGCAAACAGCTTTGGAATGACATGAGAGTGAGTAACTAATGGAATTTCAATTTTTTAGTCAAATTAAGTCAAGTTCAGCTCATCAGAAGCTCAGAATCAGTCACCCACCTGTACGCAAAGCTTGATTTGAGAATTGAGAGCTCCCCCTCATAGGGAAACATATCCTCATATTCCAGCAATATCCCATTAGCACCCAGAGATGACAGTAGAGGGAATATCTGTTAAAGAACACGAAGGGAAACTTTAAAAAGGACACTATTCTTACATACATGTTTGAAACACAATCCAGTTTGTATAGACTGATTCCCACCTCTTTGAGGTATGTGACTTTGGGTGCTGCACCTTTCAGATCCAAGTGTACAATCTTTAGTGGATCGGTCTGTGTATTATCAGAAACGTCTGGCTCAAACTCTTCTTGCTTTGATTGGATTGTGGTTTTTTTCTCTGGCTGAACCACTGGGCCGTCTGCATGTTCTTTTTTGACAGGATCTTCCTGATATTCATCCAAATTCAGCTGCGGGACACGCTGGTCAACCCAGAACTTACTACTTTGTATGATTTGGTGTGTCTTTCCACTTGTGCCTTTGCTTGAGCTATACATAGAGGGTTAATAAACTGCAATTACAAGCTTGTTTGGGACAATAAAGCCTTGTTTGAAAGATGCATGGATGCACGTGTGTACATAGAGACTTTTGAGAATTACAATCCTCACCTTGGGCTAAAGATAAATTTCCCCATGGCAACAATCACCAACCCACCGATGATTAACCTCATTAACTTTTGATTGTTCATGTTAGTGTCTCTGCAGGTGGATGGGATAAACCATAAAATTTAAGGCAGGCTTTAAACTCAGGTGACCTTTAAAATACAAAATTTGCATTGGAAATCACAACACATAATGGCAAGCTAAAATGTTTTACCTGTTAGTGTTTAGTATATCAATAGAAAAAAACTCTTCTAAAAACGTATTTATTATTAAATATATGTATTATTAAGTAACGATCATCATCATCATCATAAAACACTTTAAAAACACTTTACAAATGCAAATAGTCTGGTTTAAATAAATAAAATGCATCAATAATCAAAGTAGATCAACAAATACAGCATGCATTTTATTTATTTTCTCACAATTCTGACTTAAAGGAGACATTTTTTTCCTTACACAGAGGCTTTATAAATGGACGCATCTTGCTATTACTCTAGAAATATTGAAACGTCTACTTACTTTGTTAAAGATCATCAATTCTTTAGGGAAAATAAATCCTTTATGATGCAGATATACATTTACTTCCGTAAGTAGTTTCTTGTGCTGCAAGTGCATCTGTGCTGTTGAAACCTAGGCAAGTTCAACCTGTTTAACCACGTGACGTTCACACGGCAGTAAATTTGCATTGGCAAATTATGATGACAGGTTGGTTGGCAAACTTGTTTATGCGCTTGACTAAACGCGAACACCTGAACCAAACTGCGTGACAGTGAAAGTAATTGTGCGCGTCACATCGACACTTTACGACGTGTTTTATTCAGATATGCGACCGTAATATGTCTTATACATGCGCACATAAATAATACCAGTTGCTACAACAGAAAAATTATGTACACTATGTTAAAGGTCAACATACACGACTTACTGCTGATACATTTTTTTTTTTAAATTGACAATGGACATTACATGTCAAGAACGTAACATCGGAGCCCTGCATTATATACTCCAGTCTCCAGCTAAAGCATTATTTAAATATTCTTTTTAAGACAAAACATATCTAAATATATATCTAAAAATATATTTTGCCAGTTATATTTTATATAGGAGGTCCGAATTTGAGAGCACTAGTGAAATATTTGTATTTTGCATTGTTTTAATGTAGCTAATACATGCTAATAAATTGCATAATCAGCATAACAATTTAAACAAGTTAAATAGTTTAATATCAATGCTTTTAGAAAAACAATAAGATGTTTGCCTTATATGAAAATATGTAAAATGCAAAAACTTCGACGATGAATGAATACACCAGTGTGACATCATGTGACAATACAGTTGCCTGAAGTCATATCAGCTGAAGTCCCGCCCTTATCCTCTTACTGTTTGCTTTGATTGGGCAAAGCCTCTATTAGGCGGTCTACGATTGGAGAGTTTAGAAGTCATTCACAGAGCCCTACCAACCACAGCACAGGCATACTGGTAGCAGTAAAAAACAATGGCGTCGCATTTCAGCGGAGTGCTTCAGCTCACGGATTTGGATGATTTTATCACTCCGTCTCAGGTTGAATTGTTGTTTCTGTCCGTAACATTAAAAGCAGACACATTTCTGTTAATCTAACGCATTTACATTTAATCAGCTGAATATGTTGGGCAAAAAAACGAAAAGATAAATGGATGTAACATTGTATACAGAGAACGATACCGTTTCTAAAAGTGACACGTTTCTGACGTGACATGTCTTACACACATGTCTTATGTGTAAATACTAATTATCAAGAATATTTGCTTAGTTCGAGCTCCTAAGGATGGGCCCACATTATTTGCTCTGTCAGATACAGAAAGTGACTGTCTAAAACCTAATGATCTGCCAACTAACTTTCTGTAACTTATATAAAATTAATGTACAGTGGTCCTAAGAAGTTTGTGTACACTTCAGGCACACTTAAATGCTGCATTAGATAAAATCTCCAAGTGATTTATTTGTTAGAACAACAGTGCAAACATAACTTTAAAACAAAACAGATGACAAACACAAGTTTGTTGGGTATTATATTCTATTCAAAATGTATTTTGACAGTTTGTCATGCACTGAAATTTACTGCTACACCGTTTAATTAAAAAGTATTGCCGATAACACTTGGTTTGATATTTTGACATATCATATATTTGTCATCTAAAGCAATAGCAGTCGTACATTTTTAACTCTGACCTAAGTGTCCAAAAGTTCGGGGTCAGGAAGATTTTTTTAATGTTTTGAAAGGAGTCTCTTCAGCTCACCAAGGCTGCATTTAGTTTTTTAAAAAATACAGTAAAAACAATAATATTGTAAAATATAATATTACAATTTAAAATAACTGTTTTCTTTTTGAATATATTTTAAAATGTAATTTTGTTCTGTGTTGTCATTATCAATGTTGAAAACAGCTTGTGTGCTGTTATCTTATCTTAACTGACACGTTTGGTCAATTTTATGCACCCTGATAAAAAGTAAATTAATTTCTTAAAACTCTTATTGACCCCAAACATTTAAACGGTAATGTATATAATTTATATACAGAATATGATTTCACTGCTGTTAATTTGCCCAATTGATCAGGAATGTGTAAAGCCCGTAAAGGTGGAAAAGAAACAGGGCAGATCTGTGGCTAAAATCCAGATAGAAGATGATGGCAGTTATTTTCAGGTCCATCAGGTGAGTACAAATTATGTGACTTATTTTCTACCAGTATTGTGGTGTTTTGTCTTGTTTCATTTGATAGCAAAAAGCAAAGTATGTTTTTGATTTGTCACCTTAGATAGATATGTTGAATACTCTTATATCCCAGGATGGTCAAAAGGAAAAGTTGGAGAAAGCCAAGATTACGCTGAACGACTGTCTCGCTTGCAGTGGCTGCATCACGTCTGCGGAAAGTGTCCTTATCACCCAACAGAGTCATGAGGAACTGTACCGTGTTCTACGTCTTAATAAAGTGTGCAGTACTTTACACTCATTAAACTGCATTTAACTTTTTGCTCCACATGACTAGTTCACCTAAAAACTTGTTTGTGCCTCCGAGCAGCAGGTTAGCAGTAGCGAGCAGAAAGTGGTGGTGGTGTCTGTATCGCCTCAGTCAAGAGCCTCTCTAGCTGCACACTATGGTCTCAAAAGCAGCGAGGTGGCCCACAGACTCACCAGATTCCTGAAAAATGTGGGTGAGTTGGAAGCTGGAATTCATCTGATCGGTCAAAGACATCATCCTATGGAAGCTTATTTCCGCCACGAAATTAAAAATACATTTAAAAAGGGCAATAGCGACTTTTTTCTTACAATTAATTTTTCCGGGGAAATGTATAAACTCAGAATGGCGAGACAAAATTCACACTTTATTTTTTTAGTCCATGGCAGAAAAAAAAAAAAGAAATGCAAGTTTAGAATTTCTAAGGAAAAAGGCAGAATTGCGAGATGTAAACTCAGAATTGGGAGGGAAAATGTCAAAATTACGAGATGTAAACTCGTAATTACAAGAAAAAGTCCGAATTATGAGATGTTGACTCAGATTTACAAGAAAAAAAATTCTGAATTACGAGATGTAAATTCAGAATTAGGAGTAAAAAAAGTCAGAATTATGAGATGTAAACTCAGAATTAGGAGGGAAAATGTAAAAATTACGAGATGTAAACTCGTAATTACAAGAAAAATGTCAGAATTACGAGATGTAAACTTAGAATTACAAGAAAAAGTCAGGATTATGAGATGTTAATTCAGAATTAGGAGGAAAAAAAGTCAGAATTATGAGATGAAAACTCATGAGATGAAGTCAAAACAGTGAGATGTAAACTCAGAATTACTCAGAATTACGAGAAAAAAGTCAGAATTAGGAGACAAAGTCAAAATTGTGAGATGTAAACTCAGAATTAGGAATTTATAACTTACAATTGTGAGCTATTGTGAGAAGAAAAGTCCAAATTGTAAAAAAAAAAAAAAAAAATCTGAATTGTGACAAATTCCTAAATGGGTTTCCATATGCTGCTCTGTGTATTGAGATCATGGAAGTGCCATACTGATCTTTCAGGTGTCCATCATGTGTTTGAGACCGGCTTCAGTCGCTCTTTCAGCCTGTTAGAAAGCCAGAAGGAGTTTCTGGAGCGATTCAATCGGAAGGAAGTGGACAAGAAGGCCCTACCGATGCTGGCGTCTGCCTGTCCAGGTAGTCTTTTCTCAATCTGTATTTTTATTTTCTGAAATATTCATGGTAGTGTGCTTTATTTTGGCTCTAACATGGATTCGTTCTCTGTATTTCATCCAGGT
The DNA here is from genome assembly GCA_030578255.1 of Tiaroga cobitis. NCBI lineage: Eukaryota > Metazoa > Chordata > Actinopteri > Cypriniformes > Leuciscidae > Tiaroga > Tiaroga cobitis. The sequence goes on from CM060593.1 coordinate 39,092,683, forward strand.
TGGATTTGCTATGCTGAGAAGACTCATGGTGAATTCATCCTCCCGTACATCAGCACAGCGCGCTCGCCCCAGCAGATCATGGGTTCTCTAGTCAAGGGCTATTTTGCCTCTCAGGAGGTACTAAACAATGAATTTCTGTTCAGAGAGGGAGGAACTGCCCACAATGCTTTGTGCCAAATACGAAGTCCTACTATTGTCCTACACACACAACTATTGAACACATACCTTTATTTACATTGGGTAACATAAGTAAACATAGTAAATAAAATGACAGGCAGCCTTTAAATATTTCTCAGTTAAGGTAACAGTGAGTCATATATGTCTCACCTATTTTAATTTACATGACAAATCAAGGTCAAAAGGCATTTTATTCTCCATCATTTGCTTCGATAGGGTATTTCACCACAGAAGATCTACCATGTGACTGTGATGCCCTGCTATGATAAGAAACTAGAGGCTTCCAGACCAGACTTTTACCTTAGCGAGTACGAGACCAGAGAGGTGGACTGTGTTATTACTTCAGGTAAAGAGTGAATCTAACAGCATTATAAGATGAACAGGTGTACAACAGCAAGGCTCAGTCCCTCATCTTGTATGTGTTTGGTTTACAGGAGAAGTTCTGAAGATGTTGGAGGAGGAGAATGTGTCCTTGAGAGATGTGGAGTTGGCCCCTTTAGACACAATGTGAGTTCTTCATGTTTGCCAAACCAATAGTATTAATGCATAATATAAATTGTGTCATAGATGAATGTGTGATTTTAGGTTCAGTAACGTCTGTGGGGAGGAGCTGCTGCGTCACGCAGGAAGTGGATCTGGAGGATACCTTCATCACATCTACAAACATGCCGCAAAACAGCTGTTTGGGGTTGAAGTAGATGAACTCACATACAAGACAGTGAAGTATGTGTGAACACAGCAATACTGTTACAAAGATCCCAGAACTGTACACTTATATGTTATAAGTACACTACCGTTCAAAAGGTTGGGGGTCAGTCTCTTTTTGTTGTTGTTAAAGAAATTAATACTTTTATTAATCAAAGATGCGTTTAATTTAATTAATCAAGGATGCATTACATTTTATCAAAAGTGTTACAAAAAATATTTAAAATGTAAATAAATGTTGTCCTTTTATCTCTTTAAAAATGTATCAGTTTCCACAAGTATTAAGCAGCAAAAACTTTTCTTTCTTTTTTTTTTAAACATTGAATATTAAGAAATGTTTCTTGATCAAATCATTATATTAGAATGACTTCTGAAGGATCATGTGACACTGAAGACTGGAGTAATGATGCTGAAAATTCAGCTTTGATCACAGGAATAAATGACATTTTAAAATATATTCAAATAGAAAACAGTTCTTTCAAATTTTAATAATATTTCACAATATTACTAATTTACATTTTTTTATTTAATTTTAGAAAGACTTCTTTCAAAAACATTAAAAGAATGTTACCAACCCAAACTTTGAATGGTAGTGTACACACTTTATTAATATTTCAAGAAATATTACCTAAATAATGAATATTCGTTTTAAGGTTGAGATAGTTAGGAATTAATCAATTTAGAAAATTTTACCATGGTTCCATCAGGGTTTCCGCAGACCAGGAAAACCTAGAAATATGAGAGAATTTTTAAAAGTGTGATTTTTCAGGTAATTATTTATAATAATAGCATTCGATCATGGTAATATCATATAATTGTCTTTAATTAGCCAGTAGTTACATACAGTTCTTTTAAAAGTTCTCTTTTGACTAGAAATTACTAGAAAGAAATCACCCAGTAATTTCTAATTTACTAATTACCAATTTAATCTAATTTCTGTATAAAATGATTTTTAAAAATAACTATTTAAAACTATTTTATAACTGGAAATTGGTCAGAAATTGTAGTTACCATTTGCATGGTATTATTTGAAGTGCACTGGAGCACAGTGTAAATACCTTGGTATATGATAATAATATGATAATCATTCAGTTCCATAGTATGTATCAAAGCTCCTTAGTATTAACAAGATACCCTGATACCTTTACCATGGTACTACCACAGTACTGTTTTGTTAAGGAATAATATGCTTGTCGCATTTGATTTATTTACAAAGACTGTTTTTAACAAGTGTTTGTTCTTTAAATAAAACTTCCAAAAGTTGTGTATCGTGGTAGTGGCTCAGTACTTTTTTCGTAAGGTACATTTTATTTGTCTCTTATTTTGTTCAAACAGAAACAAGGACTTCCAGGAAGTCAGTCTGGAGAAGGATGGTCAAGTCCTGCTGCGTTTTGCTGCCGTCTACGGCTTCAGGAACATTCAGAACCTGGTGCAGAAGCTGAAAAGAGGGAAGTCAACGTACCACTTTGTAGAAGTGATGGCATGTCAGTCAGGTAGGAAATTACACCACTAGCCCTGTTCTCTTGAATAATATCTGCTCTAAACTTGCATAACCCCTATTAGGGCCCTATCATACACCAGGCGCGACGCAAGTGTTTTTTGCTAGTTTCAGCCGGACGCAGTTATCATTTTCACGTCCTGCTCCTCGTTGTTTAAATAGTAAATGCATTTGTGCGCCCATGGGGGTGCTGGTCTGAAAACGAGATGTGTTCAGGCGCATTGTTGGCTTGTTGCTATTTTGAGGGAACTAAAATAGACTGCGCCAATATTTTTTTTGTTACTCACACAGGGATGCGCAGCACCACACAAAACATGCCAAATATTAAAAATAAAAGGATTACAATATAAAAAAATATTATTGTGTACATAAAGATATGGTGGAATCCGGCTTGTCCCGTAGATGGTCTGCTCACACGCTTTAACCTCGCACACGAGCAGATCCGTTTGCGCTCTGGAGACGGGTTCAGCTTTTCCGCTTGAATCCGACCATTGGCGCGAACGCAACTGGCTTTTAAAGGGAAATGGGAGGTGAGACTCTGATTGGTTTATTGCACGTTACACCCAAAACACACCCATTACTCATTAAGAGAATAGGGACAACCCTTTTAGACCATGCGCTTACTAGATCCCGTCGTTAAACTAGCAAAAGTGGATCCGGACACCCTTTAGACCATGCGCTTAGATCGTTAAAATAGGGCCCTTAATGTTAGTCAGTGTTGTTGAGTAGCGTTTTAAAATAAGGTCTGATTCACAAACGCGTTTAATTGAACTCTACAGGATGTCTTAACGGCGGCGGTCAGCTCAAACCTTCATCAGATCAGTCCAACAAAGAGTTGCTGCAGCAGGTGGAGGAGCTTTACCACAGTGAAGGTACCGCCGCAGTGCCAGAGGAGGACTCGCGAGTGGCTGAACTCTATCAGCGCTGGGTGGAGAGCGTGGGAGACGAGAAAGCCCGACAGTTACTGCACACGCAGTACCACGCCGTAGAAAAAAACAACAGTGGCCTCAGTATAAAGTGGTGAGGAGCTGCCCTGACGCTGATCAACCAACTACATTGTTAGCGTTTTTCCTTTCTGTGTGCGTTAAGGCAATATTTAACCAGACACTACACCAGCTATACATGTCATTACAGTTGAATGGACAGATGAAGTCACATTTCCTGCAAATATGCGTCTATTAGATATCTGCTGAAGAACGCTTCAGCAGATTACATATCAAACCGGACTTTATGTATTTACTTGTCCATGAATGTTGCCTTGTTATATTTTCTCTCATTTACCCTTGAGTTTGTGTGTTTTTTTTGAAAGTGTTGAATGCTTCTGTAAATTCATTGTTACTATGTTGTATGCACTGAAAACAGTTCTTTTTGTCTTGTTTTTGAGAATACATTTTGATTTATGATGACAATAAAAATGATAACGTTTCCATGTATGTAATAATTCCATGAATGTAATTATATTTATTGAGGAAATAAACTATACATATATTTTACTCGATACATTTTTTTGTGTGGATTTGTGATTGTTTTTTTTTTATCAGGCATTTTGATTCAGGGCATTTTAAATGATCCTCTTTTTCTTTTCTTCCAAAAAGCAACAACAAAAACATTTGTATTAAAATTGGTCCTGCACAGTACATTATTTTCGTTTGTGTAACATTGTATTTAAAACGGGATTATGAACCTTGATTTTATACCATGATAAAGTTGATCCAGGACTGTTTGCAGACTTCTGGCGTTATAATATTTCAACAAAATTAGTATTTTACAATTAGTACTTATTGTTTCACACAAAGCAGGGTAATAAAACACTGCATCATTAAGAAAATCTGTCGCTGCATTTCTAGAAAAACAAACAGCTGTAAACATTTATATTAAAACTTTATTCAGTTTGAATGATTATAATTAAATCTTCTCTGTTACTTCTGATGACTAGTGCAAGATTGGCTGAAACGAGACGAAAAGCTAAAACAAGTATGCAGTGTTCGATATTTTCTACATTCAAAATCATTCAGAAACATCAAAATAAATGCAGTTCAATCAAATGCAATTTTCTTATAGACATTAAAACACATCAAATTAAATTTAGATGGAACACCTCGCTTTGTCAACATCTTAAAAATAATTATTTTGGATTTACAAAAAAACATTGCACATTAAGACATTCTGAAATAAAAACTTAAATAAAACTTACGCAAATAAAATTTGGCCTACAGCACAGACCTAGTACATTTGTATTTTTTTTAAATGCAAATTGAAGGCATTAATGTATTTTTTTAACGATGAAAACATTATCTGTTTTTGTTTGATCTATTGCTTGTAACAATGATTTAAATGCATTGTTTTGCAGGTTAACAATCCTGTGTATTGCTCATTGAAGATGATACGCTGCCCAAAAATTGTGCTTTTGATATAAATGAAGCATGTGTAAAAAGCAACAGAGTTTATGCATGTGCCTCATGTCCTGCTATTGTTAGTGAAACGATGAGCGTAGTGGTGATGACCATCGCAAAGACAAGCCCGAAAACTCAATTCTTCGGGACTTTAAAGCTGTCCTTCTCCTTACGGATACTTCTCATGGCTTCAATCGGGTCACTGGTCCCAGCATGCTCCTGTACCGACTTCTCTCTGGAGTGCAAACACAAAGACGGAGGGGGAAAAAAATCTTAGTAAAATTTTACAATGTCTCATTTTTTAACATTAGTTAATGCATTAAGCTATATAAATTTTTACAGCATTTATTAACCTTTTTTAACATTAGCTAAAAAAATCCATGTTCATTTTAGTTCACAGTGCATAAACTAATGTTAACAGACACAACTCATTATCTTAAATGTATTAGTAAATATTGAACTTATTAACAAAGACTAATAAATGCTGTAGAATTCATTGTTGGTTCATGTTAACTAATGAAAACGTATTTAATACTGAATTAAATTTTAAATAATAAACGTCTTTAAGCATTTTAACAGAGATTTTAAAAATAATACTTTTTATAAATCTATTTTTTTATAATAAAAAAACACTTTCTATTTTTTTTTTTTTTCATTTGTTTTTGTCTCTTAATGTTTTTCAATAAGTTCAAACCAATGCTTAAATTTGATCAGCAATATACCAAGTTTACTCGTATGTCCAGATAATGTGAAATGCACAAACAAGTGAAGTTCAAGACAGTCTATTTATGGTGTACAGTACTGTACAAAAGTCTTAGAGACGTTAGTATTTTCACCCCCCACAAAATCTTTTGCTGTAGATATAAATAACTGTATATTTGGGAATGATTTCACATACCTCACTCTCATGAAGGGGTTAAATGTGAACTCATCAGCCACCGTAGAAGGAATGGTCGGCTCTCCGTTATCGTATTTTTCCTAATCAAAGTAAGACAAGGTTATTCAAACACTTGCACTATGATAGTATTTGCAGCTGAAGTAAATGAATGTTAAAGAAGAGTTGAACACCTTAGCCCATGCCAACTTTGTCCGGATAGCCTCATTTTTTGGTTCGACATGCCGCGCAAATTTCAGATTATTGATGGTGTACTCGTGCCCACAGTACACACGCTGAAACCAGAGGAAATTGTGAGTGAACATGCGACTTTTTATTACTTAAAGCGTGGGGGTTTTTTTACAGTAAGAGTTTAACAGCATTTATTGCTTTAAAATGAAATGTTCAGTGATATTTTATAGCACAAAAACAGAGATTTGAGTTTAGGGGAATTGTTACCGTCTCTGGAGGAAGACGGCCTAAAACCTCGATCAGGGCTTTGTACATCTCATCAGCGGTACCCTCAAAAAACTTCCCGCAGCCGGCCACGAACAGGGTATCTCCTATTCAGAATGTGAACGTAACAAGAAAAAAAACTGCTTGTCAATACAGTTCTACAAAGTGTGCATATGTCAGACTGTCAGAATAGTTTTTGTAGTCTCTGCTCAAAAATGTGGAACTTAAGTTTTTTTGTTTTTGTTTTTATTGAGCAAATTAAATCAGTAAAGTTGTTAAATGACTAAAGAATTATTATTTACTTAGTGTACACTACCGTTCAAAGGTTTGGGGTCAGTATGATTATTTTTTTAAAGGGGTGGTTGATTATGATTCCAGTTTAGTGTGCAATGTTGCTGTTTGAACATAAACAACATCTGCAAAGTTACAGCGCTCAAAATTCAAAGCAAAGGGAGATATTTGCTTTTAAAGAAATTGCTTTTTAAGGACTACAACAAACGGCTGGTGGGGACTACACGACATTCCTCCCGGGTTAGTGACATCACTAACCCCAAAATGTATATAAAGCCTGTCCCCGGGAACACGCAGTCCATGTTGAGATTGAGAAGAGGAAGAGTTGTTGTAATAAAGCACATTTGTGAGTCTGCTCAAGCTGTCGCATCTGTCTTTTCACATGCAATACAGTACGTAACACAAATGCAATATCATGTCACTCTGTAGTCATCTTACAACAGTTCCCACACAATTTATAGATTATCATGGCAGAATATGCTAATTGAAGATAGTTAACTCCACATCAGCAACATAAATTCATCAACTAACCATTCAGAAACGTCCTGTTGCATTCTACATGTTGTCACTTCTTCTTGAGTCTCTCCATTATTGTCCGACTCCAGTTTAAACATAAAAGCCAGAACAGTTTCTGACATTTTAGTGTGTGTCTGCGTGAGGTAATCGGAGCTGCTAACACACACCCACACACACACACCACACACACACACACTTGAAGCTCCGCCCTCTGTGCCGGGAGCAGCAGCTCATTTGCATTTAAAGGGACACACACGAAACAACACGTTTTTGCTCACCCTCAAAAAGGATTAATTTTAACATGCTGTAAATAAATATCTGTGGGGTATTTTGAGCTAAAACTTCACATACACACTCTGGGGACATCAGAGACTTATTTTACATCTTGTGAAAAGGGCCATTATACCACCCCTTTATTTTTTAAAGCAATTAATATTTTTATCCATCATGAATACATTAATTTGATAAAAAGTGACAGTAAAGACATTTTTAATGTTACAAAAGTATAAATGCTGATCTTTTGCACTTTCTATTAATCAAAGAACAACATTCTTTGGACGTCAATCAATCAGAAAGGTTTTTTGGGCACCAAATCATCATATTAGAATGATTTCTGAAGGACCATGTGACATTGAAGACTGGAGTAATGATGCTGAAAATTCAGCTTTAATCACAGAAATAAATTACATTTTAAAATATATTAAAGTAGAAAACAATTATTTTAGATTGTAATAATATTTCACAATATTACTGGTTTTACTGTATTTTTGATCAAGTAAATGCAGCCTTGGTGAGCAGAACAGACTTCTTTCAAAAAAATTTTTTTTTTAATCGTACTGAACCCAAACTTGTGAACGGTAGTGTATGAAAATGTGTCTTACCCGTAAACACAGCTGGTGGTTCGGTGCTGTTTTCTTTTGTTACAAAATAGCAGATGTGGCCGGTGGTGTGACACGGCGTAAACAAACACTTTACATTCAGAGAGCCCACCTGGAATGATCAAACAATCTGAAATGTGTCCAGCGGTATGAAGTGCATGGTTCTGACTGGCTAAGCTGCATTCAAAGCCAATTTGTGCCATTCGAAAGTTTGGGGTCAATAAGATTCATTCATATTTTGAAAGAAGTCTCTTCTGCTCACTAAGTCTGCATTTACTTGATCAAAAAATACAGTAAAAACATTAATATTTAGTTTTCTACTTTAATATATTTAAAATTTTAATTTATTCCTGTGATGGTAAAGCTGATTTTTCAGCATCATTACTCCAGTCTTTAGTGTCACATGATCCTTCAGTAATCATTCTAATATGCCGATTTGATGATCAAGAAACATTTATTACCATTATCAATGTTGAAAACAGTTGTGCTGACTAATATTTTTGTTAAAAACCTTTTTTACAGGATTCTTTGATATCTTTAATGTCACTTTTGATCAATTTATCACATAAAACTATTCAATTTTGTAAATAAATCTTACTGACCCGAAACATTCGAACAGTAGTATATATTATATAAACCAGTCTTACTTTGAAAGTGTTGGAGTGTGTGACTTTCTGAGTTAAAGCTCCCACTCTGTCATCTCCTCCGTACACTGTCAGTCCCGGCATGAGCTTCACCAGCTTCTCATTTCCTCCAGCGTGATCCCTGGAAGTTATGAAACATCACCTCTAATTCCCCAATCAAACTGTCCTATTAGTTTGCATGGGCTTTATTACAGGTCTGACTTACCAGTGATGATGAGTGGTCAGGACAGTTTTGAGCTTCACGCCATGCTTTTTGACCGCATCTACAACCTGAGACAGATGAAAATATTATGAATCCATGCGATGCACAATGTGTAATATCCACAATGAGATATTCTTACTTTCTGGGGCTCTACTGGATCGACTATGGCTGCCTCCTTGGTGTCTTCATCGATGAGGAGGTACATGTAGTTGTCGGTGAGAGCAGGAAGCAGTTCGACCTTCATATCTGACTGTTCCACCAGAGATGATTTCCTTAGAGCGGAGTGAAACCAGGCTGTAGGAACTTCAAAACAGAGATTCGGGATCAGGAAATGTTCTCGCTTGAATAACATACATAGATTTCAACCATGGTAAACCATGCTCATAAGTTCCTGGTAGTCGACCTTGTCTAAGTTTCTGCGGAACTGGTTAGGCTCATTATTCATCTTACAGAAGTGCTTTACCAGCTTGACTACTTTAAAATCGTTCGACCTGCTTTTTCCAATGTTAAAATGCAATTAATCCAAAAGACAAATTTTTTTCTGAAATAAATAAAAATAATTCTGAAACATCTCATTCAGTTTGAAGGAGTTCCTACATTCTTATATTATGATTATACAGTTATTATGATAACAATTACTTATACAGTAACTGTAGTATTTTGGTGGAAACCACAGTTAGTCGTATTGGTAGTAATATTGTGAAACATTACTGCAATTTTAAATTCTATTTGAATATCCTTTCAAATTCAGGTAATTTATTCCTGTGATGGTAAAGCTGAATTTTCAGCATCATTACTCCAGTCTACAGTGTCACATGATCCTTCAGAAATCATTCTAATATGCCGATTTGATGATCAAGAAACATTTATTTTTATTATCATCAATGCTTTTTTCAGAGCTCTTCGATTAATAGAAAGTTCAAAAGAACAGCATTGATTTAAAACGGAAATTAAGTTTCTTTACTGTCATTTTTGATCAATTTAATGCATCCAAGCTGAATAAAACTTGTAATTTCTTTTAAAAAAATATATATATATATGTTAGAGACCTTACCATTATAAAAATGTAGGATTCAAATCAACACTTGGTGTTCATCTATAATTTATGGAAAATGCGTATATATTTTGATAAAACTGTTTAATGTTTTGATGATGGTTTAGTCATTTTCTCCCTATTGCATCTAATGCAATACTGTAAAATATAATGCACGGCGTATTATATTATTGCAATACAGGTCTGTTAACAACAAAGTACGAATTAAGAAATATTTGATAAGTGTTTTCACAACTTTCAATTGCACAACGCAGAACAAACATAAACTTAGTGTTAACACGTACGTCACTCCACACGCACGACATGGAAAGTGTTGCATTTTTTTGCCTTTTACATGAACACTAATCAAGAATGCGTTATCTATTCATGCCACATGTCATGCTCGATGACATACGTCAACAGCCAAGATGATGTAACTCCCCACTGTTTAGGGAACAATTCTTTCACTAGATCAAAACACTGACTCACATTACACCAACGGTTCTGTGACAGCACTGACATATGGATGCATATGCATATCGATAAATAAGGCATTCTTTCTGATCATGCGCGAGGAAAGATCCTCGTAAACATACCGAGTTTATGCGCGACAGCAGCTCCGAGAGCACCGAGAGTGCAGGCACTCGCCGCCAGTGTCCTGAACCGCATATCAGGACTTCAGCTGTCTGATATTACAGCCAGCACAGGGAGGAGGAAGTAGAAGGTCTGGTTTAAAGTGCAAAACAGCCCACTTTTTAACTTTGACCCCTCGTTTAACCAATCCAATACGAGGGAGTGTCGCGCGTTCAATAATCCACGCTGTTTTGGGGTTATTTACGAATCCTACTACAGTGAAGGCTTATTGGCCATTTATTCAGAACTCATGTCACATGACCTATTTAATATTTAATATATATCCAATAAGAGCCATAACAATACAATAAAATGCAATACAACGTACAGTAAGGCTCTATATAAAATGATAAAACAATTATAAAACAAAAACATTTAAATTAGAACAAAAGACGTATATTATATTCACAAATATAATGAGGGATGAAACATCAAATAGTGACATTTTTAGTGCAATTAATTCAAACATATATTAATAATATCCATAAGTATATATCCATAAATCCAATCCATATCCGTTTTGTTGATGCAAACAAAAGAAAAGCAAAAAAAAGTTTATGCAAGCAATAGAAACCAATAGCAAACAATACAAAAACATAAAGACTTGGGAATGTAAGTGTAACTCGAGATAAAATTTAGCTTTTGTCATTGGATGGCCAAACTAGCGTCAACAAAACTTTATTAATATTCAAAAACGCAGCTTTCGCCATTGGACAGATCTCAAGGACTCTTGTGAGGCCTAATTAATATTCATAAGCCTTTGCCGTAGTAGGATTATTGATATCGCTTTTCGGGCTTCGTGATTGTGATGGATTTCTTCAAGTCAAATAATGTTTCCTGGACTTAATTCCTGACAATGGTATCAGTTGTGTGTTTGTTTTATTCGCACTAGATTTACATATTTCGTAATGTACTACTAACGCGTCTCATCGGCCTCCGTTATCAAGCGACCAAAGGTCATTTTATTTCCGGCTGCAGGACTCGCTGGTTTTGGACTACAAAACATGAGCACGAGGAATATTGTTCGCTTTTGGGAATGGGGAAAGAAAATAATATGCGTCGGGAGAAACTATGCAGATCACGCCATCGAACTCAAAAATGCAATTCCCAGCGAGCCTGTGCTCTTCCTGAAGCCCCCGTCTGCTTACATTAGGGAAGGGTCTCCTATTCTGGTCCCCTTCTACACCAGCAATCTCCACCATGAAGTTGAGCTCGGAGTGGTCATTGGTAAAGGAGGAACAGCTATTCCTCAGGCTTCAGCCATGGACCATGTGGCTGGATATGTGTTATGCCTGGACATGACAGCTCGAGACATTCAGGACGAATGCAAGTCCAAAGGTCTTCCATGGACCCTGGCCAAAGCTTTCAACACCTCATGCCCCATTAGTGACTTCATCCCCAAGGAGAAGATCCCAGACCCTGGGAGCATCAATCTGTGGTTGAAGGTGAACGATATCCTGAAACAGAGTGGAAGCACATCCCAGATGATCTTTTCCATCCCATTTCTCATAAACTACATAAGTGAGATCATCTCTTTGGAAGAAGGCGATCTCATTCTCACTGGGACCCCTAAAGGAGTGTCAAGCGTCCAGGAACATGAGGAACTTCAAGCTGGGATTGATGGCATTGTGACTATGACATTTAAAGTTGATAGAAAAAGTTGATTTGATCATCAATAATTAACATTCTTGAGTCTCAAATTGCTGCAAAGCACAAGCATTTTGATTGGTTTTAAATGTGAATGCAATGTCCGACAAGAACACATTCACTGAATGGGAAACATTGTATAATGTTTAATCTTTTCTAAATAAAAAAGATCTGACTTCATCATATTTTGTGGTCATCTCATGCTATTCTCATTCTGCAAAATTACCTGTGGCTGATTTGCTTTCTCACTTTCAAGACCCCTGGCCGTTGAAGTTATAATGTGCACTATTTAACAGGACAAAATATACTCTAACTGCAGCTTTGTTTTTCAAATTGACTAATTATTGCATACGGTATATCAGTGAATAAACAGCAGCTCAACCACACATGTAAGAAAATCTATTCTCAAATGAAATGTCACCTTTCAGTAGCCATATGTCTAACACACACACACACACACACACACTACTACAAAGACTGTAAATGTGTCTTTATAGGTTCAAAGCGTCAAGTTCTATATTCATTCCCATAAACAATTTATTTACTAATCCTGTTTTTTTAAGAAGATGTGTAAGGCCGATTTTAAACTTTAAGCATCTCCTGGGCTTTTCATCAATATGTAACAACAGAAAAATGCAGCAGTTTAGCAATCAAACAAGTTTAATGATTGAAATCTTTGTAGCGAGCACACAAGTAGTGATATACAGAACCAGCAGAAAGTTTCCAAAAGTTGATCTTTTGGCATTGTTCTAAACATGTAAATACATAAATTATTTCAAGTGGTAAATGTTTTAAAGATGATCTCCACATGATCAAGTGAGGTTAAACTATTGACCTTTAACAGGCAAACTAAGATATAATGTGCAGCACTAGCATTCAAAAGTCAGTATACGTTTTTTTTTATTATGAAAAAAAAATAGAACTTACTTTTAAATAAAGAAGTGCTTTTATTCAGCAAAGATACATTCATTCCAATTTCAAATAAATGCTGTTCTAAAGATTATGTGACGCTGAAGACTGAAAAATTCAGCTTTACCATCCGAGTATTAATTACATGTTAGCATATAGAAAACAGTCATTTTAAATTATAATGATCAAATAAATACAGCATTGGTGAGCAAATGAGACTTTTATTAAAAACATTTTAAAAATCTAAATGACCCCAAACTTTTGAACGGTGGTGTATATGGTGCATAGTATAAAAGGTTTGATCTGGCATAGTTGTGCGTATTGATTGGTAGTAGCAGTTATTGGGAGAAAGCTTCTTCGTGTTTCCCATGAGGCTGTTTTACACATCATCACTCTGAATGCTCCTCCGTGGGCTTTTCATCAGAGTGTTTCATTCACCATCCACACGGTAAACACATCCAAGCTTCTCCATATGCTCTTACTGAAACATCCTCACATGCTTATCCAACCATCTGGCTCTACTGCTGCTCATTCTTGACTGTGGAAGAGACAACTGTATTAAAAGACATACTGTACATAGATAGAAGCAGTTATCAATAGCTTACTTGAAGAAATACAGCATAGTAGTATGTAATGAGATCATTTTAACCATTAGTTTACAAATTCGATCACATTCACACATTACAAATTCTATCACAGTGGTACATTAGATATTTTATTTTAAAATTACTATGGAGCATTATTTAATAATAATATACATCTACATACAGTAGTCAACATTTGAAGTGGATCAAAACCGTTCATCAAAGTTATACATGAATTTTGAGTTCTGTTCTTGTCTTAGGACAACTTTGATCAACTTTTTTGATCCACTTCAAATGTTGACCGCTGTATAATAACACAGCCTACTTGTATTGTTTGTTGTAAAAATGTATACCTTTAGGAATGAACTTCAGAGAGCTGCTGAATATTCAGAAGCGTGAGAGCCCGCGCTTGGGTCCGTCATTCACAAACTCATGGCCAAGACCATTTCCACACTTACCACATTTAACCTGTAAAAGATGTTACATAATTCATTGTTGACATTCTCCAGATAAGAGATTAAAGGCCTGTTCACACCAAGAAGGATATCTATAAAGATAACTATATATTAGCATCCACACTACTGCACAATATCATTCTTTTTATTATAAGCGCGCGCTGCAGTTTTGTCGTCTACCCCTTTAATGCTCGAGGTCTTTAAAGCAGGATGGATTCTGATTGGCTGTCAATGTTTTTATCCTTCATCAGCTAGAAAAAAAATTGTTCTGAAAGTGATTTCAATGATATTGTTTCTCAGGGTCATTATCATTACAGTTGTGTTGTGTGCTATTCTTTTATATTTAGAACGATTTTTAGGACTAAATCTTTATCATTATAGTTATTATTCTTGGTGTGTGAACGGGTCTTAAAGGGAAAGTTCACTCAAAAATGAAAATGCTGTCATCAATCAGTCCGCTCAAGTACGGTTGAGCTTCTGTTTACCATATTTGTGTGCTCTATCTATCTCCACTGATCAACGTTTATATGTGAATAAAAGCCTAAATTAAATCTGTTCATTATAAAGCAATTGTGTCTCGTAAGAACTCTTGAGAAAAGTTTTGGGTGAATAGTCTTTAAATGGAAGGGCAGAAATCCGTCAGATTTGATTAAATTTGATTAAAATATCTCTTTTGTGTTTCAAAGACGACAACAAAAGTCTTACGGGTTTGGAACGACATGTAACAATTTTCATTTTTGGGTGAAATATCCCTTTAACAACTTTATGCTGCCTTCACATGCTATCAGAAAGTTCCTCCTTCCCACTTATGGTGTCGTGATTACGAGCCCGTCGCATTCAAGTGATTTGTTGTCGGAAAGAACAGGAATCTTGTAGGACACCAGGTTTATTCTTGCCTATTTATTGGGAAATTCTTATTAAAGCCAAAAGGATATTTAGCGTCCCATTCATTGACAACTATATAAACACTCACCGTGCTCATCTATAGTCATCTTGCTGACGATTCTGGAATTTCAGTCAAACACAGCCTATTTGAGCTTTGTATGAAACATACAATACGCTTCAAATGATTACTCATCTATGTAAATATGCACTACTTCAACAACAGGGCTTAAGTTTATGGCTCGCCCGACTCGGGAACTTGGGTATCAAAATTATCCCCAAACTTCCCAGTAGTAAATACAACTTGAGAGGGTGTTCATGTCCAATTTTTAACTAGGAAACTCGTATTTACAATAATTCCCATAGCACGTGAAGGCAGCATTAAATGCTCAATGAAATCGTGATGCACTGCAGGAGTTCATCTACAGACTGGAAACCACTTTAACTTTTACCTTGTAAGCACCCCGTCTCTCCAAATGTTTAGACAAACTGTTTTCATGGATGGTTTCTGTGAAGGCTGGCCAGGGTGATGAATGCTCATATTTGGATCTGCTGGAGAACAGCTCATGTCCACATTCAGCACAAACATACATGCCTGCAGGAGAAACGTGGTTTGAATAAGTCTCAGATGATCTTATTTTATACAGTTACTAACTTGCCAATATTCACTAATACTATTCAAAAATATTGTCTTGTAGTAAAAAAAATAATATATATATATACACTGATGAGCCAAAACATTATGACCAGTCACGGGTGAAGCGAATATCGTTGATCATCTCCTAACAAGGACACATATTAAGATCTGGGTATTAAGATAGTAAGCAAACAATTAGTTCTCGTAATCAACGTATTGGATGCAGGAGAAATGGGCAGGAATAAAGATCTGAGCGACGTTGGCAAGGGCCAAATTGTGTCCGAGGGGGGACAAACCACAAACCAGAGACAGGGTGTTGGCCTTGGGCAACCAAGACTCATCACTGCACGAGGGCGATGAACACTGTCCCGTCTGGTTTGAGCCAACAGAAGGTCTAATGTGGTGCTCAAATTTTTAATGACGGTCATGGGAGGAATGTCACAACGACAACACACAGTACATCACACTCTGCTGCGTATGGGGCTGCGTAGACACTGACCAATCAGAGAGATGATGACCCCTGTCCACCGGCGAAAGTGCCTACAATGGGCACGCAAGTGTCTGAACTGGACCTTAAAGCAGTGGAAGAAGTTCGCCTAGTCTGATGAGTCCTGTTTTCTTTTACATCACATGGACGGTCTCAATAAATCCAGTTTAGTCTGGTACGTGTGCAGCGTTTACCTGGGGAAGTGATGCACTGTCGGACGACAACGGTGGAGGGAGTGTGACGCTGCGGACAATGTTCTGCTGGGAAACCCTGAGTCCGGCCATTCACGTGGACGTAAATTTGACACGTGTCACATACCTCAACATTGTAGCAGATCAGGTACACCCCTTCATGACACTGGTGTTCCCTGGTGGAAGTGGCTCTTTCAGCAGGATAATGCACAATGCCACACATGATAAAGGTCCAAGGTGTTGCCCCGGCCTCCAAATTCCACAGATCCCAGTCCAATTGAGCATCTGTAAGATGTGCTGGACCAACAAGTTCGATCCACAGTGACTCAACCTCACAATCTACAGGACTTAAAGGATCTGGTGCTAACGTCTTGGTGCCAGAAACCACAGCACCCCTTTAGGGTTCTCGTAGAGTCCACCTCGACTGGGTCGGCGCTGTTTTGACAGCCCGCAGTGGACCAACAGCATATTAGGCAGGTGTTCATAATGTTTTAGCTTATTAGTGTATTGCTCACTGCTAGTTCATGTTAGTTAATACATTAATTCATGTTAAACATTTTTTACTTTAATGTAAAGTGTTACCGATTAAATTGATCACTGAGACTTAAGGATGAAGAAAAGCAACTCCCATTAATATGAATTAACCTTTAATGTTACATTTTTATTGATGCTTGGCAATATTAAATGTCAAATAAACATGTCAAAAATAGTCGAGAACCAAGCACACAAGCACCATGTGTGATAACTTTAAACAAGACATTCCCATAGTTTTGCTAATCACATAACACAAGTTACATACGTGCTCTTACATAAGTTGCCTTAGCTTGTTTACACATGTTATTATCAGCTATAGGGGTCAACTTACCAGTCTCAAAATGATCTTTATAAAACTCCCCTCCGGAGAACGAACAGAAAGACATGACTACGCAAACTGTGGTGAAGTTAAAACGAAGGACTGTAACTTTGTGTATCACCTGGTGCTTTGGTTCAGAGTTAAATGGAAGAAGCGTCAGCGTACTGTACCACGTGATCACACAGTCGCGACTGCACACTTGTGTCAAACAATCACATGGTGGCAGAGTTGTTATATATATATTTTTAATATCACAAATGAGCCACGATATTATTGCAAAATAATAGTTTCTCAACCATAAGAACCAACTACTACACAATAGACATCAGCTAAAGTCTATAGACCACATGTGCATAACAAAAGCACACAAAAATCTATTCTGTGTAACATAACTACACAAATGACATGTTACTTAAATTTAATAAACCTATTTTAGGTGATTTTGTAAATATACACGAGTAATTGCTGAGATTTTTTATGAGTAAGAATGCCAGATTTAATGGGAAGCCTTAAAATGACTTATTAATATTTATAAATCCCTTTTTTTACTTCCACATACTGTATTTGACTTGGTTGTAGTTTTATAATTGAGAATTTTATGCAATGCATTTTTTAATAAAAAAATAATATTGTACAGTAGTAGAACGACGACATCTATTGGTAGAAAATAATAATTACGTGTATAACCTTTCACCTTCAACCTGACAGTTTATAAACGAAACGAGAAGGAAAAAATTGGCAATTTTATACAGATTAATAGCATTAGTTTCATTTTTTTTAATAGACATAATAATAAAAAAATAATAATAATTCCACTCAGTTTATTAATCGTAGCTCGGTGACCTTTTTCGCCGCCATTTTTTGTGAACTGCGCATGCGCACTCAGAGACAGGAGCTTAAGGTCGATTAAAGGGTTTTTGAAATTTCTATTCCAATTAATGGTCGAAAATGCCGGAGGATCACGACAAAGATGTGTATCCAGAGCCTCCCCGCAAGACTCCAGTGGTGGATAAAGAAACTACTCTGCCGAATCCAGCTTTAATACTGTCTAAGCTCTTCTACTACTCGGTGGATGTGCCAGTGACCAAATTCAGAGGTGACGTGCATTTGAGACTGTTTACATCTTATTCATCCAGTTTCAGATATAGTAGCCTTTGTAGTGTGAAAAAGCACATTCTGGACATACATGTGTGTATGTTATGGTGAACCTATCTATCTATCTATCTATCTATCTATCTATCTATCTATCTATCTATCTATCTATCTAGTTTAGGGTCCAATTCTCATTATTAACTAGTTGCTTATTAGCATGCATATTACTAGGATATTGGCTGTTTTTAGTACTTAAAGCACATATTAATGCCTTATTCTGCAGGAACATATTCTAGTTACGTCCCTTAATCCAACCCAATACCTAAATTTAGCAACTACCTTGCTAACTATTAATAAGCAGGAGTTTATTGAGCCAAATAGCTTTAAAACGGACATTAAAGAAAATTAAGTTTGTATTTTGGGTTTGTGTAGCCGCCTTTAACCATGACAAATGCGGGTCAATTTTAATTCTCATGAAACTATGATTTTCTTTTAGAGATGTACCGATTACAATTTTCTAGGCCGATCCCGATTCCGATTTTTCCTTGAGTTTGACATGCCGATTCCGATTTTAGCCGATTCCGATTTCATTTTTTCAAACCACTTTATAGCACACACATATTTATTTTCTATCTTCTCTTTAATAGAACATTTTGCATAGAACATTTTTTGAACAGATAATCGCTTTAAAATAGAACTATATAAATTACTCCTGGTGTGGGAAATTCCCACACATCTAAAGTGCAGTGTTATGGAAGAACCATTTCCTTTTCACATCCAATATCCAACTAAAAAAATCTGATATATTTAGCAAAATAAACTTCTGTATGAAAACAGGCAATGGCAATAAAATAATATAACAAATAACAAATAAAATAAATATAGCCTTGCAGTAAAAAGATATTTCTCTCTCTCACACACACACACACACAGGCCTATTGCAATCACTTGTACATCAATGTTAAGTTATATTTCTCAAACAGTTCTACTCTCATCTGACACATGTCCAGCCAAGCTAAACAGGGCAAGTGGAGCATGTGCAGGGAAACGATTGGGAAATAATAAAAACAAGTTTAAATGGGTAAATTTTGTATAAATATTTTTGAGTCTTCATTTTCTTTCTGACATAGCCTAGCCTACTTCAGTTCTTGTTAAAACACACCAGACATGCAAATTCTGTGCATTTTGGGCACTTTTTGGATGAAATCCTATTTATTTAGTCCATCAAAAGTGTGCTTTCGCTTAAATTGAGCGCAGCAAAAATAGACACGGCGCCGAAACCCGCGCTTCACTGTTGCTCACGCGACGCTTCTGCTCGACGCTCACGCGCTGCTCCGGCTCCCGGTGTGAATGCACTTTGCACTCATTGATTAACATGCACGCCGAACAAAAAAAACAACAAAAAAAAAACGCGCTGCTCCCGCTTGCTGTGTGAATTCACGAGGTTTCCTACATGTGCGCGTTCTGTGTGCACGTGTGATACTGATGTTGCGCGATGTTAATCATGCGGCGCCCGAGTGCATTTGACCGCATAAAATCGGATTATGTTAGACTGACCGGCCGGTCGCCGATCACGTGAAAATCGGCCGATTCCGGTCACCAGCCGATCAATCGGTGCATCTCTATTTTCTTTCCCTTTTCTTCATTGGTTGGTTGGTTTTTAAAATAGCAATGCAATGCATTTTGGTTTAGTTTCGGTTTTGTTTAAGTATACTTTGAAATACTCTGCAGTGCAAATTGTATGGAGGTCAAAAATTAAAATATCTCTAGACATCGTTAACAAAACTTCAATCAATATCCCATTTTGTTACTAATCACATCTTAGGGTGTGTTCACACTTGGCATGTTTGGTCGGATTACAACAAACTCTGGTGCGATTGCTCTGTTAGTTGCGGTTCATTTGAATAAGTGTGAACGCTGCCATCTGAACCCTGGTGCCACCAAAAAAGCGGATCGAGACTGCTGAAAAGATGGGTCTCGCTCCGTTTCCAAACAAACTCTGAACACTGAACAAATATGAACAACACAGACCAAAGACATCTAACCAAAAAAAACGTAAACACGTCACAAGATGCGACCCTAAAAAGCACAGAATGCTCAAGAACACCTGTTTTTTCTCGTCATAGTCGTGATGTTGCCCATCACAGTTCAGTACAGGCATCAGAACAGAAGCAGATCTTCATTTGTGTGTGTGACAAAGGGATTCCTGCCGCAGTTTTCACTCCTTTACACACACAGCATTGTTTCGGTAAGTTGCGTCATGAAATATACGCAATATAAGCCTTCCAATCAGGTTGTGAACATATCCCTATGCCTTTAGGTTCGGTGTTAAAATGCCAATGTGAACGCTAAGCAGACCAGGACTACATTTTAATTTTTTTTGTTCCGGAACAAACGAACCAAGCGAACCGAACTACAAGTGTGAACACACCCTAAAATCTACTTGGCTTGTAATTCTTGATCCTTATTTTATTGTCCTGTTTCTTTTTTTTTTTTTTGTTCTACCAGGTATTATCGATGGCATCCAGGGCGATAAGAAGTCCCACTATTACCATCAGAAGTTTCGCCGTGTTCCTGAGATAACTGAATGCCAGGAAGGAGATTATCTGTGCTATTATGAGGCCGAGATGCAGTGGAGGAGAGACTAGTATGTTCATCAAAAAAGCATTGTAGTACTATTGTTCATATATCTCTATTTTTGCACACAATCGCTATCTTTTACTTTTAATTTTATTGTGCAGTAAGGTGGATCAGGAGATCGTGAAGGTGATCCAGGAGCGTCTTCGGGCCTGCCAGCAGCGCGAGGGTCCCAGTTACAGACAGAACTGTAACACAGAACTGAAGCAGTTTGATCAAGTGTCCAAGGCCTTTCAGTCACGCTGTGAGTATTTTGTCGGGTAGTAATGTTTTATGCGCAATTAGCAGTGGTCAATATATAACACAATGGGACAAGCCCAGTTGTAATAGGTGTTGTCTAAAAACTACTTTTCAATTGACAATGAAACCAAAGCTATGTTTATATGAATGTACAGGAATTAGGATTCCGGCTGTTAACCTTCATTATTTCTTCTAGACGGGGACCTCGGCGCGTACGCCAGCGGACGAAAGTGTTTGATGAAACAGAAGGAGAGGATGATGGCAGAGACACAGAAGGCATAAACCTCCTGTCCTTCAGCTTTTCTATGTCCGTCTCTCTCTCACCTGTGTATCAAAGTGTAAAATAAAGTTTATTGGAAAGTGACTTCTGAGTAGCTGTTATTTAATAAAATCCTGCCAGTGTCAGAGTTACCCTATATATTACTTTCCCTTCAATTCAATATCAGTTGTGTTGTTGGCTTTGTATAGACATTTCCTACATTTTAAAAATCAGATTAGTTTATTTCATGTACTGTAAGTATTGGTGCTTATATGCCTTTTGCTGGATAGAGTCGGTATGATACGGAGGTTGAAATAATCAGTCGGGGATAACACAAATACGAGTTACATAATCAGATTACTTTTTTAAAGTAGCCAGTAAAGTAACACATTACTTTAAATTTCCAACAAAAATCAACAAAAAAATATAAGATACTTTTTCCCATGTATCGACTGACAGCTTAATTATTGCAGAGGTGCTGTGTGTGCTTGTGTGAACATGATGCTTATTGTACTTCTAGACTAATGTGAGCAGGCGTTTACTCATCTCACTTGCACAAAAACACATTCAGTATTCCTCAAAATAAAGAAAAACAGTGAAATGCAAACCTGCAATAATTAAATATACACAAATATACTTTATGTATTTAATTTCACTTTATTAGCCAATGTGTTTGCTTGTTGACCTTCAGTTGTGTTTATTTTATTACTGAAGTAAGTGTATTAAACTCCAGCATCCTATTCTTTAACCCAGAATGGCAGCACAGCTGAAAGGTTTGTTTGAGATGCTCTACTGTACAGGCATGAATTAGTATTTCCTTCAGCCTGAGGCTTATTCTTTTCACTTTTAGTTTGATAGGGCCTTTAGATTTGCCAAAATAGAGCTTTTTTTATTGTTATTAAAAAACAAAAAAGCAAGCCCAGCCCAGGTGAGCAAAAGTAACGGAACACATTACTTTCCATAACAAGTAACTAACCAAATTAGTTTTTTAGAGTAGTGCAAATTGCAATATTGTATTAAATTACTTTTAAAAGTTACTTTCCCTAACACTGGCAATAATCTTCTTTTCTTTATTGTGACATATATCCGATTCAGCCCTCATGCCAGTAAACATGTCATCAGAGAAGAGATGACACTGCAAGAGGGATGGGGAGTTTTGAATTTATATATTTTAAAAAAAATGTGCACGAATAAATCACTTAAAAATACTGTAATATTCCATTAAAATAAGAATTTTGATTTTATGGCAACTTTAAAATCTGTAAGTTGTTGTCATTCAAAAAGTTTGGGGGGAGACATTTTCCAAAGAAATGTAATACTTCTATTCAACAAGGATGCATTAAATGGATCAACAGTGACTCGAGGGGCAATTAAGAGAATTGAGATGTCCTTCAAGATGGCATCCTTTGATCGGATTACAGAGTAGTGCCAAATTCTGTGAGGGAAGGGTTAGCTCAATACAGCTCCTACTAGGGTCACAGGCTGGACAACAGAGGAGCACATAAACAAGCATCAATTTGAGCGATGAAAAACACCCTATATGGCAAAAGCATGACCTAGTGCATAGCACCGATTTATGCCAACTAGTATAAATTTAGTTTGCATCTCAAGGACTATTATATTCTAGCTTAATGAAAATGTTTCCCCAGTGTTTGTAGTAATAGAAGTCAAAAGGCAATCAAAGTGCTTTGTGGCATTAGACAGTAGGGCGGTTGAAGCCCCTTCAGCCATGAAGATCACAATATAGCATACATCTTTCATTTTAAACTGGCAATGCACGATATATCAACATATTAGTCCGATAAGAAATTTGGCAGATATATTAAAGCCGATAATGGATTATTTCCTTCAGCTGAGACACTTCAGATGTGCATGGTTCGCCATGATGGATTTGAATTGCTTGAAATGACTTCTAGAAGGAAAATACAGTGAAGTGCAACATGTGCAGCGCAAGCCTGTCCTAAGCTATACAATTTTTTTTTTAAACAATTTTGTGCTTGGGACATGGCTTTTAGTGGTGAGACTATTTTGTAATCAGGCTCTCAAATTATAAAAACTTGGATTTAGATTTATCTGCCAGTATATAGGTTATCGGCTTTCAATTATAAAGAATTACGTCTATTTTCATATCGGTGCATCCCTATTTTTAAACCACCTAAATAAATTACCTGAGAAATGTAACTTGCCCACTTTGTTGGGACAGTTTTTGGTATGCAGATCGGAAACGATCCACAAACTTGTAGCAACTTCGTTGACAGCTATAACACAACTTTAATGTCAAAGAACACAGACTCAAAAGATGTTTACTTTCTGGACTTTTATTTCAATCCATTGTACAAAATTTAGGAGGGTGCCGGAACAGCTCCCTGAGTCCTCTGAACAGAGACCCTGGTGTGAGTCTTGGCCAGATGATCAGTGAATTCCTGAAACAAAGGAGACACTTTAGTTTCAAACAACACGATGCATTTGTGAAAAAGAATAACGTCTGGAAATGCATGCATTACCTGGTAAGGAGACTTGGCAAACACAGTTTCCTTCCAGAGATCAGGGGTCAGGTAGCTGTAAGTCTTTGAGATCGCATCGAAGGTGGCCTTGGCTGCAATGAAAGACAGCAGTTTTTAACATTGAAATAACCCAAGCATGGACAGTTGTATCTTGAAACGGTTTTCAAACAAACCCCTCACCAAAGTTGCCCAGAGTGGCAGTGCAGCCCCTGGCAGATGTGTAGCAGTCATCGATACCAGCCATCATCAGCAGTTTCTTGGGCACGGGAGCAGACACAATGCCAGTACCACGGGGAGCGGGAATGAGACGCACCAGGACTGAACCACAGCGACCGGTCACCTAACCAAACACATTCAGTAAATAAAAAAAACACATGCTCTAATTCAAACCAAGCCAAATAAAACCTTTTAAGTCTCACCTTGCACGGCACTGTATGTGGTTTTCCGATCTTGTTACCCCAGTATCCTCTTCTGACGGGAATGATGGACAGTTTGGCCAGGATGATGGCTCCACGGATAGCTGTGGCTACCTCTTTGGAGCACTTCACTCCTAGACCAACGTGGCCATTGTAGTCACCAATAGCAACAAAGGCCTAAAGATTGAGAATCATGAGCGATTATGAGCCAGCTGTAAGAAGTGAAGAACCAGACTATTATTGAACACTCCAGGAGAAGCAAGTCACCTTAAACCTGGTGCGCTGACCAGCCCTGGTCTGTTTCTGGACGGGCATGATCTTCAGAACTTCATCTTTCAGTGCTGAGCCCAGGAAGAAGTCAATGATCTCAGACTCCTACAGGAGAGTAAAGTATGAAGTTTTGGAAAAAGCTAAGCATTTTTGTCACTTAGTGGAGGTCTTTTAACTTAACTCATGAAATTAAAGTAGCAACATCTCTTTTCTTCCATATTGTGATGTACATCAGAGTATAATGGATTGAAAAAATCATGGTGGGATTGGTTCTACACAAATGCTTGTAATAATAAATATTTTTAAAGAGATCTCGGTCTCTCCATTGAAGGTCTGTTCATCCAAAACATCTTCATTTGGATTTCAAAGACGAACAAAAGTCTTATGGATTTGGTACACAATTTTCATTGTTGGGTAAGCTCTAGTTATGATATTGATAAAACATTACATGCTTATTTAAAATAATAATAAAAACAAACGCATGAGCAGATGAATTGCTCACTTCAAGATCCATAAAAGGACTTTTGGATAAATAAAAATGGGGAATTTTACTTTCATGTCAATTTTAGTAACTTACCTTGATTGGCAGAGAATACAGATAGATTTCCTCCAGGGTCTTGATCTTCATATCCTTCACCAGACGACCAAGTTTGGTCACAGGAACCCACTATATGAAACAATTTAATTTTTCATAAGCATACAGAAACGGAAGCTGCAGATTTACAACATTGACAGATACTGGCATGAGGAATAAAGACCATGCGGTACAGCGAAAATAAACAAACGAATAGTACAGACTGCATGCATTTAAAAATACCTTTAGCAAAACATTTATACATGCCAATTCATAACAGTCAGAGAGTAGGAGTAAGGCGACGCTTTACCTCTTTATCCTCAGATTTGCCTCCCCGGGCACCGCGGCCTCTTCCACGGCCTCTCCCGCGACCACGACCGCGACCCCGGCCGCCAGCGCCGAAACCTCCGCGAAAACCTCCTCTACCACCGGCGTCGTCCGCCATTTGCTAAAAACAATAAAAACATCTCCGTCAATTATACAAGTGACGCTTAATGTAAGACACATGTCAAAAATAAATGCGCATGCATTACAATCCACTTGTTTGCAAATATATGAGCCATTATAGCTTAGCTAAGTTACTGTCCATAACCCCGTATATGGAATTGTGTAATTAACAGGAATCATATAATAGAGAACGCAGATTAAAACTAAATGACTAGCTACACCAGTTCTCCGCCATTTTGAGACCATCTAATATTAACTGCTCTAAAATGATATTTCTGTTCAATTCATAAGACTAATTTTGCTATCGCATTGCAAGCAACCCGTACATATATATTTTATATACAAATGTAAAGTTTTTATTTTACGATTGCGGAGATAAAAGTAGATTCTGTTAAGCAGCGACGTGCACCCGTGTTGACTTACGTGATGTGTATTCAGGAAGAAGAAGGCCGCACGAGAGTTCGAGGAGGATTTATTCAAGGGGAGTCCTCGCGAGACTTCATATTGGCACTGTGAGATCTGTCAAGAGATGGTCGCTCGAGCGAATAGCGTTAGCTACAACAAGTAATGCCCCTATAATTGATGACTTTCAATCGGGTTTCATGAAAGACATACTTATTTCTAATAACATTAGACTTGTTCTTGATATTTTAGACTATTCGGATCTGATCCCTGACGACGGTTTCTTGTTTTTTCTTGATTTTTATAAAGATTTTGATTCTGTTGAGTTTACTTTTATTCTTAAATCTTTGAATATGGTTTTGGCCCCAACTTTATCAATGTAATTCAAACTCTGTACAATAACGCAAATGCTTCAATTAAATTACAGCATAGTACTACTCACAGATTTGATATAGAAAGAGGCATCCGTCAAGGCTGCCCAATATCACCATATCTTTTTCTGCTTCCTATGCAATTATTAGCCATCCACATTCAAAATAGTAATTTGAAAGGTATCTCTGTTATAAACCAATCAATATTAATAAGCCAATTGGCTGATGACACCACTCTGTTCTTGAAGGATAAGAATCAAGTTTCTGTAGCCTTAAAGATAATTGATCTCTTCTCATCTGCTTCTGGCTTATTTCTTAATGTTCACAAATGTGAACTCTTAGCTATTAAACACTCCACTGATGTTAAAGTCTGTGACATTCCAGTCAAATCTGAAGTTAAATACTTGGGTATAATCATATGTAAAGATCAGGAAAAAAGATCAAAACTTAACTTTGAACCTCTTATTCTCTCTATTCAACGCAAATTTAATTCTTGGTTACAACGTGATCTGTCTATAACGGGTAGAGTGTTGCTTTCCAAAGCAGATGGGTTATCTCGGGTTATCTATCCTGCAATGGCTCTGGATGTTCCTGTGGAGATTTGTAGAAAGCTGGACAAAATTATATTGAACTTTGTTTGGAAATCTAAAAAGCACTTAATTAAAAAGAGTGTTATGATAGCTGATCGGACAATGGGTGGTTTTGACTTGGTGGACTTTTCCACTCTTAATAACTCTTTCAAGATTAAGTGGGTAAAATCTTTTTTGAACAATCCTACATCCTTTTGGAATGTTATCCCAAATCATATTTTCAATTCAGTTGGTGGTTTGCATTTTTTATTGCGCTGCAACTATAGCATTTCTAAAATACCTCTAACTCTTTCTGGTTTTCATAAACAGGCTCTAATTTGCTGGTCCTTAATATATAATTATAATTTTTCTCCACATAGATTTTTTATCTGGAACAACCAAAATATTAAATATACAAATAAATCTCCTTTTTTTTAAAATTGGTTTGATAAAAATATACTGTTAGTAAGTCAACTTTTAGATGAAAGGGGTGTCTTGCTCTCTTATGAACACTTTATGCAAGAATTCTCTTTTCCAGTCCCCCCAAGAGAGTATGCCATTGTTTTTGGTGCAATTCCTGATTGTGTAAAATCTTTAGTCAGACCTGGCCCTAAAGGTCCTTTATGCTCTCCACCTGTATTTGACAGCTCTAATTTATTTGTTGATCAATGTCCTCTCAACAGCTTGTCAAATAAGAAAATTCGCTCAATTCTTAGCAGAGATCAGATTTCTTTGCCTGCTTGTGTAAGCTTTTGGAATAACAAATTTAATGATATATTATGGGAAGATTTTTGGTTTCTTCAGCGGAAATTCTTTTTAAATAATAAAGTGGTTGAAGTCTCTGTTAAAATTGTTCACAATTGCTACCCAGTTAATTATACATTTGCTAAGTTTAATAACAGTATTTCTCCTTTGTGCTCATTCTGTCATCAATTTGATGAGACAATTATTCACTTATTTTGGGAATGTGTGTACTGTAAAATTTTTTGGATTGACTTTTCAAACTTTGTTAAAAGGTATCTATCTTTGAACTTCTATTTAAGCCAAAAAATTGTGTTTTTTGGTGACTCTTTGAAATTAGACCCTTATCATTTTAAATTTGTTCTTAATTTGCTATACTTTTTCTTGCCAAATTTTATATTCACAAGTGTAAATTTTCAAAGAAAACTTCTTCCTTTTTTTTAAGAAAGATCTTGATATATATCTAAATTCGTTGAAGAGCTCTAAAAACTCTACTGCATGTAAGACTCTGCAATGGTGTCAATCATTTAAGCTAGCTTGATATTCTTTGTTGTTTTTTGTAATGTAACCCTCTACTGTACTCTTTAGTATTGTGTATTATTGTATTGGTTTCTGTATTTGTTATTGTTGCAAAAAAAACAAAACAAAACAAAAAACAAGTAATGCCCATAAAGATTATGAGAAAGAAATATGTTCTGAATTGGATTGTAAATTGTTGGTAAAAGTAAGCAGAAAATAAAACCCTGATTTGTGCGAACCGTATTGTGCCAATGTTTATCTCCAGAATTTTCCACTTCAGTGCCACTTATCAGGCTACATAAAACTTTCCAGTTTTTCCTAAGGTTTTGGGGGTTGTTTGCCAGGTTTTATAGCCTTTATCATTTTATTCATAAAAACATGGTGAAAATGTATTTTTGTCTGGCTGTTGAGTGTTGGCAGTATTTTCTCATTTATTGCGTGATAAAAAAGATACCCACAGTAAAAAACTTTAACTCCCATGCCAACCAAATAGCTAAAACATGAATTTTGAGCCTATATAGTGCATATTTAGTTAGCCTAGATAATGCCTCATTTGCAAATTTAAACAACATTCCAGAAAATTTGAAATATAAATGTTTTTATTACATAAATGTTTATTCAATTCACCTAGTGTCTTGCTGTAAATTTAGTCACTACAATAAAACAGTTTACAGTGTAATTGACATAGCACATTAAATGCAAAACATGAAGAATGCCATTAAAACATCACAATTCGGGGTCTCCCAAAATGGTAGCTTGCAGGTTTTAGCTGCATGTTTTAGATCAGGATCAGCAGGACATGCATGGATTAGGGCATTTGTTTTCTTTCACTCATCAAGATTTTGGTAAATATCTTCACAATGGTTTTGAAGACCTTTAGACTGTGGGGAAGAATGAAAATAAATGTTAGGCTAAAAAAAGACGTTTTGTTACAGTAATATGACAGCTATTTCAGTCTTAAAACTTCACAAGGAGAGTGTTAGCTCCAAATTAACATTAATTTGCTAAACATATGCATGTGTGTTGTAAACGAATAGTCTGAAGTGAAAACCTTGTCTTGGGAAACTTTGTAGCGTGCCTGAAATTTGTCACCACTTAAGTTCCTCTTGCACAGCTCTTGCACCACTCCACTGAAAATCACTTGGCTAGCAGAGTCCTCCTGAAAACATCCACACTTTTGACAAGATAAAATACTGTACGCTATACCGTTCAAAAGTTTGGGGGTGGTAAGATTTCTTTTTTAAGGTTTCCACAAAAATATGAAGCAGCACAACTGTTTTCAAAATTTATAATAATAACAATAAATGTTTCTTGAGCATCAAATCATCGTGTTAGAAATCATGTGACACTAAAGACTGAATTGGTCTCGGATGGCCCGAATTAGCAAATCTAAAGTGAATAGACTTGAAAGGTTTTATTTGATCAAATAAATGCAGCCTCGGTGAGCAAGAGACTTCTATCAAAAACATAGAAAAATATTTCCGCCCCCAAAATTGTAAGTTGTGGTGCATATGTTTTGCTATTGTGTGTAAATAGGGTCAAACAATACCTTTTTATTAGTTTTACTCCATCTTCTTTTAACAACTGAGTTAAATTGTCCAGTCTATCGATTAAAAAAAAAACATTTTAATGATTTAAATTGCATTAAACATTCTGAAAAAGTACTTTGAGAATGTAGTAAAATTCTGAGCATTAAAATGCTTGTTTAACAGCATTATAACTGCATTACTTTCAAAATGTACTGTATTGTACCTTAATGCAGATGAGGATGCCCAGGACGAGGAGGCTGTAGACACTTAGCAGGACAAGCAGTGTCAAAAGCAGTGTTTGAGGGACGTTTAAGCCCCTCTCTGGATACAAAACAAGAATGATATGTGTAACACAATAGAAGGGTCCGATGGGGTCGTGCTGAATCTTCTGCTAGTGCTTACCTGACACTTTCAAAGTGGTTCCCTGTCCGATTGCCTGCGCCCCACTGTGAGTCACTGCCAGCAGAGCAGCTGCACAGTAATACACCCCACAGTCTGCTTTTGACAAAGAGCTGATTTTCAGATCATGCTGCTCCAGTTTGTACTTCAGTTGCTGGCTTGACAAATCAATCTGGTAGTAAAAGTCTTTCCGGAACACATACCAAGAGATTTCAGGTGTGAGTTGACAGCTGGATATATTGACAGAGCAGGGAATGGAGACAGACTGTCGCTCTTTTCTTCTCATGAGCGTCGTTGGCTGTTGGACATCTACCATACATCCTCTGACTGTAGAAATGTAGAATATCGTTTTATTAAATTGAATACATTTAATGCTGATAGTTCATTAATATTTCAAGTAGCCCAACTTATAAAGTTTTTTTTTTCTTTTTCTACTAAATATTCTAAGTATACACTCTTAAAAGGTGCTATTTATCGGCATCAATGTTCATTGGAACTTGCATTGTTCTTTAGAGTGGAGAAAAGCCCTAAAATGTTCTTCACACTAAGAAAAAAAAAAGGTTATTTTGAACCCAAAATGGAATCGCGGCTTCTATGGCATCACTGTGAAAACCCCTGGAACTTTTATTTTTAAGAGTGTACATATATCATTGATAAATTCAATCTCTGCTCACCTAATCTCAAAACAAGAATTGCGATGGTGAAGAGAAAACCAAAGTTCATGTTGATGTCACAGTTGTTTGTGGCTCCTGTATCTCTCTAATTGTATTTCAATTTGTTAGTCATGGGAACAAAGGTCTCACGCCTAACTGAGAAATAAAACCAGAAATGACTTGTAGAAATGAGAAGTAACAGACCCAACCCCTCAGTTCTTCCTTCCTTGTGTAAGACTTCTTGTCACCCTGACCACAGCTTAGTGACAGCTTATTGTCACGTTCTGTTGTGTTTGAACTTCTACCCCCCGTTTTACAGACAAGGCAAAGTCTAGTCCCGGACTAAAATGCATGTTTGAGCTGTTTTAACCGAAGCAACTGACATGTCAAGTCACTGCCATTGTTGTGTCTCAAGATGCACCACTAATGTTTTTTTCTAAGGCATGTTTGAACTAAATTCTAATCCTGGTTTTAAGCCCTGTCTGTGAAACCGGGAATTAGGCCTATATGCCTATTCAGACTACACGGCTTTAAAAGTCAGCAGATCGCTGTGCTGTTCTACGGAGCCACTAAAGGGACATGGTGGTGGAAAAAATATGGGATTCAATTTTTTTTATCAAAGCTTTTACGTTCTCTCGCAAAGATATTTGCATTAGCATACACAAACCTGTTGTGAGTTCGGACAAACACTTTCTATTATATGTCCCACTGGCAAGGTTTCATACTCCGTATACGTTAACAATAAATTCTCTCTCTTCTCCATAACATAATTTAAGCGCTCTCATGTGTGCACAGGAACAAAGAAAAAAGTAACATTAAATTCCAACAAAGAGAAAGTTGTACATAGGTAATTTAACCTGTATTAAGAGATCTTTTGTATGGCATACAGCTCTAAGGGTTAGGAAATATTTTAAGTGCATGCTCAGAATATAATTTATTAGGCTATAGTGTTTTTAAAAGAAAAGGAAGGTTCATGTTATATAGGCTGTGTTGTTGAACGCAATACTGCTTTAAACACTTGCAAAAATCCATCACCCTGTTTTTATGTGCATTTTGAAGTATCATTAATGAGTATTAATATCTATCTATCTATCTATCTATCTATCTATCTATCTATCTATCTATCTATCTATCTATCTATCTATCTATCTATCTATCTATCTATCTATCTATCTATCTATCTATCTATCTATCTATCTATCTATCTATCTGTCTGTCTGTCTGTCTGCAGCACAGAACAAAATCATACAAAAAAACACACAAAAAAAACAGAAATCTTTTTTCACAAAAAAAAAAAAAACAGAAATGAAAATGACAGAGATGTTGTACATGTCAGAAAGATATCCCAAATATTATGATTAATAATAATACAGTTTTTCTCAGTCGCTTTGGTACTCGAATCATCCTCGACATTTGTGAAACAGTAAGTGCATTTCTCAAAACAATTCGTACAAATAGCAAAACACCATGGATTTCCTGCAAAAGCCAGTCTCTTGCTCAAAATCATTAGTTCATCTCTCAAAAGTAAATATCTGTGTCAATGAACATGTCAGTACCATCAGAATGACAAGTCCTTGTGTCATTGTGTATACGGATAAGACAGTCAAATTGCTTAGTCATGTTGTCAATATAGTGTACTCTGGAGGGATGTTCAGATGTAAACTATGGATAAAGTTTTGATGACAATTACAGTTTTTCTCAATCGATTTGACACATGTTTCCAAATGAATGTAGTTGCTCTCAAAACAATTACAGTAACACAGCACACTAAACACACTCTTATTGGCAAAACGTTTCAGTATTCACTGCATAATGAAGCACTGCTTATTATTGTGGTAATGCATTTATCAAAAATAAATAGTAACATCAAAACTACAAATGTGTTCTCTGTTGATTTGATAACAAATTCAGCTGTATATACACAAAAACATAAATGAAAATACATGCTCAAAATACATTTACATTACATACAGATACATTTTTCACGCTCTTTAATCATGCTTTTCAAAGTTCTTTAATGACGAGTTTAGTTGTATAACAATGAGTTTTCGCCAAAAAAAAATATAAATGTAACCTGCAATAAGTGAATCAATGAACTTTATAGATCTTGCCTCTCCTTTACATCTGGCCAAAGAATTTAATCAACATCACAGCATATATTTTCACGAGTCATGCGTCGTGGGGAAAAAAGCTGTGAATGCTGGACTCATCCTTGTGCCTCAACTTCTCCACCGGCCTCTTCCATCGCTTGAAGAAGACTTATTTGGTTGTGAGGGTTTCAAACATATATTTTCCATCTCCAGAATATGCTGGAAGGAACACCATCCTGAAATGTGGGTGATGCTCAAACCGCTCTTGCACCAATGCTGAATGGTGAAGTTGGAAATTGTCCCAAACAACCACAGAATTTCTCTCAATTTGCTCCTGCTCACCCTGCGGAAATTGGATTTCGTCTAGGGAATTACGTAAAGAAATGTAGAAGCCTTTCTGTGTTGTGCTGCCCCAAGACAGCGTTGTTTGTGGCACAACACTAGTGGAATGTAGCACTTATAGTCCTGGGACATTGACTGTGGTACTATGTTTATACTGGGCTGAACTCCCTGTCCAGCTTCCCTCAAGGAAAGACCATAATTTATGACATGGTCAATTATGGCTCTGATTTCATTTGAAACCCGTCTGTACCCCATCCTTCTATCTCTCCTCCCTTATCTTACACCTTGCTCTTCCCTTCCCCTTTGCCCATGTCTTCTTATATTTTGTTCTCTTGCTCTTTCCACTAATACCATTGCCTTCCACTCAACCATCTCTTCTCCCTCTACTCCTCTTCCGCATCCTCAGCTCTTCTTGCTTCTCCTAAATCCACAACTCTTGTTGCTCCATCTCCTCTAACTATATCTATTCCTTTCCACTCATCTCTTTCTACCTCTTCCACTGTTCCTCTCCCTCTCAATATTACCCTTCCTCCGAAACCCCTCACTCTTACACCTCTTCCTTTTCCCAAGCTTTTTTTTTCTTTCCCCCCTTTTTGGTAAAACCAATAAAAAGAGCTGCAATTGTTTTTTCCTGATATATTAGTAAAGTTTTGGTTGGCTGTACGAACTACTGTGAAAACATTTGATAATTTTGTGCACAGTGTTTTGAGAAAATTATGCATGTGATTTGTAATTTGCAAGAAATTAAGGAAAATGTACAACCTATTTAGGACAATTACAAAGTGTTCAGATCACTGTGTTAACTGTTTTGAGAACAGTGACGTGAGTTTGATGAAATGTGTCAAATTGATTAAGAAAAACTGTATTGTAAATTGTAGGTTACCGTTACACACCTTAGTGTGGGAGTTTGATTGCAAGAGACTGGACAAGATTCACATTTACGCTTTTACTGTTTGTACTGTAATTTGTTGACAAACCATGTCATTGCAATACAGGAAAAGAGCACTGCATAGCACAAAGAAACAAAAAGAAAAAAAAGTAGAAATGTGAACAGGACAGATTTAGAAAAAAAGTCTAATGGAAATGTATAGAAATAGGCCTATGCTTGACAACTTTTCAACCGCATGTAAAGAAGATTCATGCTATGAACTAATGCTTAAATGTGGTGGGGGGTGAGACAATTCAAAAGAGACCCATTATAATACATTTTGATCAACATGGCATAAGAAATTGATAATTGGAAAAAGCAGAGAATTGTACGTAATCATTTGCCTGGATGTAAGCATTTGCAACTTGTTCAAAGAAACGAGAAACTGCTTTTTTGATGTGCACAAGTGACACAATGATGTGAAGATTGAACAGGTAGTTTTGAGAATTTCACTTCTGATCTGAGAAATGTACCAAAGCGACTGAGAAAAACTGTAATAATCATAAGCAAAGTAATTTATGTAAGGGAGGCTGGGGCGTGGTTAGGGGTAGACTCGTGAAGCTCGCGGCCGCATCAACTACTACTCCCAGCATTCATTGCGATATCGCTGTTGGCCACGTCACGTCCACCGGCCACGTCGCCCCTCATTCGCCATATTTCGTGGAGGAATGCTCTGCTGGAGATCGGCACTCAGCCGGTTCGCAATTGCTTCACTCACCCTGAGCTCTCTTTAACGCCACTAAAACCAGCCAGAGAGGTAAAATCATCATGAATATCTTTAGGCTGACTGGAGATCTGTCTCATCTAGCTGCCATCATCATCCTGCTGCTCAAGATATGGAAGACCAGGTCCTGCGCAGGTGAGCTAAACTCACACGAAATATACTTTTCTCATTCATTTCATACTTAATACGCGTGTTTATCAAAGATAGGAAAGACTTTAAACTAGGTTGAGCTGCCCGGAAAAGTCTTTGTGATTTGATATTAAAGTATGAAGCATTATATGAAGTAATTTGTGTAGCATGCAAGCTAGTGGTTTAGCTTGACTTGAAAGCAACTGGTCTAGATTTTTTTTTTTTTTGAATTAAAATTCAATTTGGGTTTGAATGGGCAGGTCTGTATGTATATAATATGCTGTGACGCTAATGTTTGCTTATATATATTTATAAAGATAAAGTTACAGGCTACATGACAGCCTTGTTCTCAATAAAGTGGCTAAATTAGCTGAACTTAAGGCCTTATTACTTTGCTGTTTAACATTAGATTATTTGGTATATATATATATACCATGTATATACACACACATGTACCGTTTTACCATGTAGAGGACAAGTTGCATCTTCATATCTTGAATTGTGAGAGTCAAATAATTGCTTTTTATATAGTTGAAGTCATGCATCTTAATTTCGCCCTCCATTTATTTGCCTTAAATTTCTGAAGTGTATTGCATTCCTTGCCTTGACGTGGCAGTGCATATTGTTTTGTGGGGGCTTTGCAAGGATGGGTCACCTGGGTAGTCTAGATATATGGTCTTCTTTCTTTTGGTCCCTAGAGAACCTAGATGCAACCCTTCTGAAGTGCTTATGAGCTCGGTATTCAGTAAAAAGCGCTGTTGTGTGCTCTTATTTGTTTTTAAGTAGTTGTTTGAGGTTAAATGTTTTAATCCCCAGGTATCTCTGGGAAGAGCCAGATACTCTTCGCCTTGGTGTTCACCACACGATACCTGGATCTCCTGACATCCTTCATTTCTCTTTACAACTCTTGCATGAAGGTAAACGCAGAGAGTGAACTTGTACATGCACACATCAATACATTTGCCAATCTTAAATTGCCACATCCAAGTAAACAGTTGAGTGTGTTTATATGTGCACTGTTAATCAGTTGAGTGCTTCTGTTCTGTTAAAACAGATCATCTACGTTGGCTGTGCCTATGCCACTGTCTACCTGATCTATGCAAAATTCAGGGCAACCTATGATGGAAACCATGACACTTTCAGAGTGGAGTTTCTAGTGGTTCCAGTGGGAGGCCTCGCCTTCCTGGTCAACCACGACTTCTCTCCGTTGGAGGTGATTATTAGACTCTTCACTGCACATTTGCAAATAATGAACCATTGATGAACCCATCATTATCATGCAATCACAATAATGAAAAAAATAAGACTAGTCGTACCCCCCCAAACACACACAAGGTCTGTATATGCAATCCATTTAAATTATACTACTTGATCTATGAACAGCCAAATCCCATCCTAAATGCTGCTAAAAACAGGGCAGATAGATGCAATGTGCTTGCCTTGCATTATGATAATTGTATATTAAACTTAAAGGGGACCTATTATGCACATTTTTAAGATATGGAAAATAAGTCTCTGATGTCCCCAAAGTGTGTATGTGAAGTTGTAGCTCAAAATACCCCACAGTTCATTTTTATCATATTATAATTGCCACTTTTTGGGGCTGAGCAAAAATGCGCCTTATGGTGTGTCCCTTTAAATGCAAATAAGCTGCTGCTCCCCGCCCCCTTTCAAGAAGAGGGCGGAGCTTTAAGAGCACTATGGCAACAACACAGGACAATCTCACACATTGAAACTGTCAGCAGTGTTCAGCTACAGAGCCAGAGAATATATGCTGCATGGAGATAGAACAGGTATAGTTTAATTACAGTCATAACTTATGCTGTCATCTTGCTTTTATCTACTATTAGTACAATCTTATTGTAGCGGACCCCATCCGAATGATGGCCAAAAATGTATTGATGAGTTTTATGAAGTTTATTTTACATCACACAAAGGATTAAGTGTCTGTTTTCAAAGTCACTGTAAGAACTGAATAATACAGTAATGCACATTAAAGTCTTATCCATAAACTCGCTCTCTCCTTCATTATCAAATTACACAAAAGCACTCGTTACAACTAACAGTAAACAAATTTATACAGACCTTTCAGTGGGTGCTTAATAAACTGGTGAACTATTTATCTGTAAAACAACTCTGATAAACTATATTAATGTGGGCTTGTTTACACACTGTAGACACACATCTGTGTTCAAACACCTTATACAAATTAATTTAGCATAATAGGTTCCCTTTAAGCGTTAACTTATGCAACGTTAGCCATTATAGACATATTTATTCAAATCAACTGACCAATGAGTTCAAACCTAATTTATTATTTGAGGAAATTTGTTTACAATAGGCTATGTATTATAATAATTATAATAATGTATTATAATAAAAATAATTACTTGAAATAAGATAAATATCGAAATAAAAGCAAATTATAAACATATTAAAGGTGCATTGTGTAATATTTAGGTCGGAGGATCTGTTGACAGAAATGCAATACATAACTGTTTTTAGTGGTTACCTTACATAATGAACCGTTATTTTTTTTATTACCATAGAATGAGCCATTTCTATGTACACACACCGCGGGTCACCTTACATTGACATGTTTCTACAGTAGCCCTAAATGGACAAACTCGTTTCGTCACTGTTGTTCTTTGTGCAAAGAAGCAAGCTAAAGTCAGCAAATAAAACACTGACACAATGATGAACAAGTAACAATAACATATTGTTTTACTAAATAATTAAGTAAATCCTAATTTCTTAATTTTATCTTTAATCTTTGTAAAGAAACCTCATTGCTTAACTGGCTACTCTCTGCTATCTCAGAGACTCAGACGACGATCTTTTCCTGTCGGCCACCGTAACTTCTGTTGGTTGAAATTCGCAACCTCTCCACTAGTTGCCCGCTAAAAATTACACATGGCACCTTTAAGTTATCAATATATTACAAATAATTTAGAGGTGGTTTTTTTCAGCTGCGTTAAGGATTAAAATAAAGTTTCTCCAAGTTTCGTGGCGTTTAGAAATGTAAAGAAATTAAAAATATTTGTAAATAAAACTTACCAGTGCTCTTCATGACAGATT
Organism: Tiaroga cobitis; assembly: GCA_030578255.1. Taxonomy (NCBI): domain Eukaryota; kingdom Metazoa; phylum Chordata; class Actinopteri; order Cypriniformes; family Leuciscidae; genus Tiaroga; species Tiaroga cobitis. The sequence continues at coordinate 39,130,541 of CM060593.1, forward strand.
CTGTGGACCTTTTCCATCTACCTGGAGTCGGTGGCCATCCTGCCTCAGCTCTTTATGATTAGCAAGACGGGCGAGGCAGAGACCATCACTACTCACTATCTGTTCTGTCTGGGGGTCTATCGCGCCCTCTACCTCTTCAACTGGATCTGGAGGTTCTACTTCGAGGGCTTCTTTGACATGATTGCCATCGTGGCTGGGGTCGTTCAGACTATACTCTATTGTGACTTCTTCTACCTTTACGTCACAAAAGGTCAGTTTGTATGCACTAACACCTATGTTGGGGTCGTGGGTGTGAAATGACATTGTTTGGGCGGATGTTAAAGTCTGGATAAAATCAACTTTCTTTATACATGTTGTTAATGTTATTCCAATAAAACAAAACACAATTGTTTTCCCATCCTGTTTCACTCAAATACAATTATGTAAGAAAGATGTGTTGCAAACAGCATTTTGCGGAGTGGTTTTAGAAGGTAAACATTTAATTTTATGATTTTCTCTTTAATTCAAAATTTAAACATCTAAACTACAGTTTACCTTTTGATTTGAATGATTAAAGCGGTATAAGCCATGCACCAAGTCATTTAGCTACAAGGTGACAAAAATGCAAATGTACAAGACTGTGTACTTCATGGCTTTAGTGAGGGAAAGAACTACAATCAGAACTACAACCATATTTCACCAGTCTTAGCCACGCTGCACTGGCTTCCTGTTTGTTTCAGGATTGAATTTAAAATTGCATAATGGTTTTAAAAATCTTAAATGGGTTGTCACCGTCTTATTTAACGGAGCTCTTACATGTCCATACACCTGTCAGGGCGCTGAGGTCTTGTGATCAGTTGCTCCTCGATGTGCCCAGATCTAGGTGTAAGAATAAAGGTGACAGAGCCTTTGCAGTGGCTGCTCCATACCTCTGGAATAGTTTACCTATTCATGTGAGGAAAGCTCAGACCATTGTAACATTCAAGTCCTTGCTTAAGACCCATTATTATGCCTTGGCTTTCAATTCAAGTTGAGCTTTGATATCTTGACCTATTGTTGCTTATTTTTATTGTATATTGTGTATTGTTAGTGTATTTTTTTTTTGTATTTTATTATTTTTTTTATCTTGAATTTTGTTAAGCACTTTGGTCAATCATGGTTGTTCTTAAACGTGCTATATAAATAAACTTGAACTGAACTGAACTGAACAATCCCATGAAGCATTGCGAACAGCACAATCAAATTAAAAACAATGGAGAAATATAAAACTACTCATTTAAAATTATGGAATATTTGTATAAAAATATTTAACGTTTATTGCAAAATATGCATATATTTATACACACACACAAACATTTAGGCATTTGAGTGTGCAGGGCGATCGACTTGATTACATTATTTGCCGCGCTTCATGGGAGTGGGCGGAGCTAACTTCGACTCTCTGATTGGTGTAATTTTCTGTACAGCATCATGGGTAATGTAGTTTTTCACCTCGAATTACGCCTTAAACATGATTATTTTAATACTAAGATGAAATAATGTGGGCTGACGGCTTCAACAGAAGCAAAAACCATCGATTAACATTACAAGTTATCGTTCAAAATCAATTTCTCTATGGAGACAATTTTTACTTGCGGAACCCGGCTGTATAAGGCACTATATGGTTAGGATTAGATTAGTTGCCTGTAATTATGCATAATTTAGTTATCACTATAATAACTACATGTATCGTGTAACAAGGACACTGTAAAATAACCCTTTATTGACAGATAATTAATTAATGCATGTATTAATTACAGTTTAAGCACTTGTTTGCCTTTTGCTTGTAGATTTTGGCTTGTTTTAGGATGAAAAGCCCCCTTTTTTAATGCCTTTTGTTTCTTTTCTGAAATCTTTTTTCTTCTCCGCAGTGCTGAAAGGAAAGAAGCTGAGTCTACCAGCCTAAGTGCCAAAGAACAGAGAGCTGTGTCTCCGTCAGACTTATAGAGGGGCACAAGCCAATGATGCCACCGCAAGATGCCCAAGACAAAGAACACACAACGCCAGTTCAATCACTGATTTATTTCTCTCCGCCTGGACACCAACCACCCCCTTACAGAAACGAGGACGTTTTCTTCTGTCTTTAGCATCTTGCAATACTTTTTTATTGCTATTAAAAAGAAAAAGAAGAAAAAACTTTTCTATATGCAAGGTGTATTGAAAAATTGAATATTGAACTTGTACATTGTACACACTAAATGAGTCATTTGTAAATTTGTCCATGATTGGAAATGGTTCCCAGAGTGTCAAATAAGTTCTTTCCTGATTTAAGGGGGAAAATGAAATGTGTGTCCAACAATTCAAGTTATTATATCCCATTCTTTTTCTTCTTCTTCTCCACCACAGTGTGCATGTGGTAAAATCACACTTTACTTAAATTAGAGGTTTAGCCACCACTGTAAATTGAGGTTTCATCTTTTCACATAAATGCCTTATTCGTCTCTGTTTATGTACATAAGCATTTGTGCTGATGGCCCCAATAGCAACGAGTCAACTGTAAATAAGATAATGTTTCATATTTAATTCGGCACAACTCTCCTTGTGTAACCCATATCATTTTTATTTAGGATGTCAACAGTTATCAATGATATGTGATGTTAAAGCAAGATTGTTTAAATATTCAGTTATTTCCTGCAAACATCAGCTTGTTGAAATGCATTTATTTATGGTAAGACCATTCAATCTAGTGGTGTGGATACTGTCAAAGCACATATTGGAGTGAATATAAGTTTTGTTGCTTAGTATTTTTTTGTTTCTTTGTTCAACATCCCCAATGTTTTCCCCTCTCTCATCATTCCTCTAGGTTTTAGTTATTTTTTTTTCTTTCTAGTTTTTACATGTCTCCAATAAATATTTTAAGGGACACGATTTTGTGTTATTCCTTGGTGGTTTTTCAAGTCAGTTGTCTAATTTCTGTTGACAATTTTACTTGGTATATTCCACTGTTTCACAGTAATTACAGTACAAACCGAACAGCTCTTAATTGATATTTTGACTAATGAACATAAGATGCAGATAACAAAAGAAATAAATAGAAATGTTTTGCAATACAAAAAGTAAACCATATCAGTGTTGATTGTGCTTATGACTAAATTTTCAACATTTTTATTCACGATTTTTTTTCGCTATATAGCTCCATTTAAATGGTCCTGTGGTGAGATACATTTCTAAAAATTATGTTCCATGTAATTTCTCAATAATCATGCATGCAGTTTTAATTATAAAAGAAGGAATAACATATAAGATCACATCACAGTTTTGGCACATATGGCACACATATGAATTATCACTCAGTGGGTCATTTAAAGTCTTTTAAACATTAAAATGTACATTCACGTTATTGATATTGTAAATGATTGTTTTTATTTTTTTTATTTTTAATTTTAATTTTTTAGTTCAAATACTAACAGCTTTTCATTAACCTCAAGAACCCGTTTGGGAAACCCTGATATTATAAGTAATATTGTAATACTCAAAGCACTTCATGGTGTAACAAAAGAATGGAATACATTTTCTCTCTCTTTATATTTTTATGTCAATATGGTACGGATATTGATAAGATTATCCTATTCAAATCAATGTGATTAACGAGTTAGGTCAAAATGTAATCAAAAAGTAGTCAGAACAGAATACATAAAATGAGTAAATCAGAGATTACTTCTACAATTTTTGTCATGTAATTTGGAATTAGTAACCGACCATCTTACTACAGTAACCTACTCACTCTAAAAAATTCTGGATTGTTTCGACCCATGCTTGTGTCAAATATGGACAAACTTAACAACATAATAATTAAAATGTTTAAACGGTTAAGATTTTAAACCAACGGTTGGGTTTGTCCACATTTGACCCACACATGGATTAAAGGCTTTCTTTTATTAGCAAGCCAGGATTTTTTTCTGATCTCGACTAGGATATTTATTAAAAATCTTTCATATTAACACCTTTTTCAGTTTATTAACACACTATAATTCGCACTCTGCAATCTTGTCAAGAACAATCTAATTATCGAAATGATCATGCTCAATTATGATAAACTGATTAATTCCGATGTGGAAATGTTGTGATTTTAAAAACTAACGGCAGGTAATGTAATGGAACAGGTTTTATTATTTATTACAATATATGGTGCGTGACGTCACCGCGCGACTGTCTGGTCAACAACTGAACTCGTCTGTTGTCGGTCGACCCGCGGGAAAATATTCCACGTAATACATCGGCCGGTTAGTTCCAGGGAGGGAGGGACTCTGGACTGACTTACGTGGGATCCTTCCTTGTGGCTGTGTGTGTCGGAGAATATAACGGGAATATACATCCGCATTTGTTCTCAAAATATCTCAGGGCACGTTGGTTGGAATAGCGGCGGTTTAAATCTAGGACATTCACAGAAGAGGAAGGAAAATGGAGTTGGATGACGGAGTTGTGTACCAGGACGACCCGGGGACATCGGCGATCATGTCGGAGAGAGTCTCGGGCCTCGCCAACTCCATCTACCGCGAATTCGAGAGGCTTATTCGCAAATACGACGAGGACGTGGTGAAAGAGCTGATGCCGCTGGTCGTGGCGGTGCTGGAGAACCTCGACACTGTGTTCGCCGAGAACCAGGAGCATGAAGTGGAGCTGGAGCTCCTGAAGGAGGACAACGAGCAGCTGATCACACAGTACGAGCGCGAGAAAGCGCTGAGGAAACACGCAGAGGAGGTGAGTGAGTGAGGGAGATCCATCAGAGTTGACATCAGCAGGGAAAACGGGAGCTTGGCATCTTTGTTTTGTTGCGGCATCACAGCAGCTGCACGTGCACGAACGGCTTTGTCATCTCATCATCATGCCTTGTTTACTTGCCAGTGCCCTTCGACGATGAGTCAGTCTTGGGCCTCAAGAAATCAATCAATAAAAACTTAAGCATTATTATCAATGCATGTTTGTTTTAACATTCATCACTGTGTGCTTGTCCTGGCAGATGGCGAGAACTTAATGTACAAGCTTAGATGGCACCACAATGTTGTTTGCATGCTTATAAGTAAAGGCCAGAGATGGAAAACAACACAAAATCTATGCATAAAACAAACAACAGGCAACCTGTTTGTTGTCTTACCATGCAGAGATGCTTGCCCCAGTGCCATATGGGAGAGGCAGGGGCAAGTTGTCACAATTGCTAGCTGTAACTGTAAGGATTTTAAATCACATTTATGCATCTAGCAGACACTTTTATCCTAAGCGACTAACAAAATAGGAACGAAAAGCAATTCGTCAAAGAGACAAGAATATTTGTAATGCACAATACCAGGTTTTTTAGACAAATATAAGCTTCTTTGAGTCAAAAGTCCAATTGTTTTCTTTTGAAGTGGTCTTGTTTGTTCAAAATATTCAAAATGTAATGTCAAGTTAGGCAAGTTGTCATGTGTTGTAAAGGTTATACATTTTTTTTCCTGATTGTTTTGTTTCATAATTCTTTTAATATTTAAATTTGAGCTAATAAGCTTATTTTAGGTTATTTAATTACAGTTTTCACTGTGACAACTTACCCCATGCAGTGTGACATCATGTCAGGTGTTTTTTCTTCCTTTTTCTGGGCAATATTGGCTGGAAATGTTTAATTGAGAGTGAGGAGTCACGTGCCGATTTGGGCGGGGTCTGAGCCGGTCGGCCATGATGGTAGGAGACGCTATCGGTTGCCAGGGGCAACGCCTTCAGAACTTCACAGAGGCGCGACTAAAACATTCCAGAAATAGCGAAAGAGAGACAGCGCAGCTTAGTATTTGTTTACATTTTACCGATACGCCGCAGTTTATTTGGAAGATATGGAGAAGGAAGAGAAATCAAAGGGGTTCTATCGGGAGAGACTAAATAACACTAGCCAGGTTAGAGAAACTGCTTGTCAATAAACTGACAGCAGCAACAGCGAGCAAAGTCTGCTTTCAAAAGCAACACATTTCAGCACAGTTCGCCTTTTATTTAACACAAACGAACGAAATTAATACTCTGTTATTCATCGAGAGTTGTTTCATTTGTTATAGATATATCTGTACCGCGAAATGTTTTAAAAAGACACATTTTTTAATGACGTACGATTCGCATTGACAGGGGAATGTCCGAACTGTTCGCTTAACGTTGCACGGCAGGTGCAAATGCACGTATCTGATTCATATCAGATTTATTTCCACATATGAATGAGGCCTGAAACATCAAGTATGACTGAACTCTCGCAGTTTAACGTTACAGGTTTGGGGGTTTCTAAGTCTTGCACCCAGCCGCAGCAGACTTGTTCAGCTTCTAATGTTCAGCTTCTAATGACTTAACGTTAAAGCTTCTGAACTCTTGCATTGTAGGCAGTAACGTTAGTCACTGATACCATTAACAAACCAGGTAATTAACTATGTCAGCGTACGTGAAAGGTGGTAGTGCTTTGGGTCTTTCGTCCATTCTGTAGCAGGTCGTACGGGTCCATGTTGATGTCAAGTAGTTTCTCTAAATAACGCTGCTTGGTGTTGTTGTCTCTCCCGATAGAGCCCCTTTCCTTTTGCTTCCCCCTTCTTCATTTATTCCCGAAAAACTGTGCCTTCTCGCAAAAATGCAAACAAATATCAAGCTGCTCTCTCTCTCTGTCGCTATTCGCCTTATTCACCTCGAACGTTCCACCGAGCCTGAGGGGTACACTTACCACTTCCGGTAGTTCTCACAACGCGATTTCTCTCAGTGCAATGGCGCTTCACTGCTGTGTTCACCGCTGCACCTCATCACACAGGAAAAAATCCAACAGAGGACAAACGTTTCACCGTTTCCCCAAAGATCAGTAGTATGTTTGTTATTAAAATCTACCACCACAGATTCACTAGTATAAGAATATTCTGAGTAGGGTGAAACGGTACATGTAACGTTATTCGTATTGAACCAAAACGGTACGGGCGTCACGGTTCGGTGCACGAATTTACACGGACAATAACGTTACACGGTATAAAAAGGGAGGCGCGGGCGCGATCGAACTTTCTGTGCGTGTGTGTGTGTGAGGGAGGGAGAGAGAGAGAGAGAGAGAGAGAGAGAGAGAGAGAGAGAGAGAGAGAGAGAGGCGCGGGCGTGGGCGTGGGCGTGATCGGTGTGTGGTATTTAGCTTCTAGTCCCAAGCTAACCTAGGGGATACATCACATCAGTTTTCCTAGCTAGGAGGAGGATGTACAGGAGTCAGATTGAGTCTGATCAATACAATTATACATGGAAAGATTGGTGGTCCACACTGGGGTTTCCCATGGGGTTTCCATTGCTGGTGCTGCTGCGTCGGAGTCAAACTTCCGGGTTTGTGTACCCCTCAACGGCGTTCGAGTTTTCAAAATGGCCGCCAGGTGAATAAGGCGAATTTCTCTCGGGCTCACGGTCGAAGTAACCATGACAACGGATAGCGTATCCTACCAAGATGGCGAAACCTTCCCACAATGCAACGCGGAGTGATACGCGTGACGTCACCTTCTCATTCTCAATAGCTTTGGTTTTGTAACCAAAACTTTAACCCCCGGTTGCACAGACAAGGCTTAAGATAGTCTCAGACTAAAATGCATGTTTGAGCTGTTTCAACTAGGGATGTCAATTTTCACAAATTCCCATGATCGATCGTCGTTTAAATTAACGATCAATTAATCGATTAATCGTTAGCATTAATGGCAAACAGCACAGGGTCTGCAAATGCTGCTCAAAAAGCTATGTTACTCACCAAATTAATAAGAATGTTTTTTAATCTAAATAAAGGCTTAGTAGGATTGTAAAATGTTTTGATGTGATTGATAAATTAAATTAACTATTTAATATATAAATATAACGACAAATACAATGTGTCACCAACGCCGCCTCATATGCGTGCTTGTCAGAATGTGTGACTGTTGTGGAAGTGCTAGAACAACGCACTGAAAACGGCAAATAACCCCAATGAATTCACAACCATTTAATACAATAGTGTTCTCATGTTATGTAATATTAAAGTCCCAAATTAACCATCGTTATTATTAGTTGTGCATTCTGCTTGAGCGGCGCGCGCTGAATGAATAACCGTTCAGCACTTTGTTAGCGTTTATTTAACTCAAAGAAACGCATCCTATTTGATATTAATCAGATATAAACAAAATAAGCAGAATATTACAAAATTATATCTGCACAAAATGACGTGAATGCACAAGTGAACTTAAACTGAGTTACGTGCCATTCAGAATGACTCATATGTTGTGGTGGACGCGCTCAAAGTCTCTGACGAGCTCTTCCTGGAACAACGCGACATGGCATCTAAACCCAAATAATTCACAATGTTTTATTACAATAGTGTTCTCTTTATAATCTTGTGTAATATGACAGTCCCAATAGTCATTATTAGTCGTGCATTGTCGTTTGAGCTGAGCGCGCTAAAGATCACGTCGATTCTTAACCAAATGCATCCAATATGAGACCAATCAGATATAGATAAGCGTACACAAAATAAACGATTACAACTTACATTTGCACAAAAGAAAAGGCTGCGAATGCACACGCAAACTTATAGTCATGGCGAAGGTGTAAAATAGTCCCAAACAACTCCGGGGTGTGTCATTCAGTGGGACTCAACACTTCACCGCACCGGCGCGCTCGCTTACATGTTTCGCGGTTGAGCAGCACGGACGCGCATGATCCTGCTTAATCGATGATCGATAAGTTTTATCGATTAAATGTATTATCGACAATTAATCGATCGTCGATTAATCGTTGACATCCCTAGTTTCAACTGATGCAACTTGTACTTCTTGTACAAATCTTAAAATGTCACTGCCATTATTTCATCTCAAGATGCACCAGAAATGTTTTTTTTCTGAGGCACGTTTATAAAAGCTACTTAAATTGAGCTAAGGCCTAAATTCTAATCCTCGGCTTAATCTAATCTAGTATTTTTTTATTATGTATAATATAATATATTTCAAAATAAAGTCTTATACCCTGAGTCAAAATTTTGCCAGCTCTTCCAATTTAAGTCTCCCATATGTTTCTGGATTTTGATGCAACAGTCTGTCGACATGCATGGAAACACGCATACAGAAAAGTATTTTTTTAGAGACTTTTCACACATTAAACCTTGCATGTGTCATTTGTGTTAAATTATGTTATGATATGAACCTTTCATAGTTGATTACATGAGTAAATTCTTTGATGGGACTCTAATCTGTTTTGGAAATAAGATTACTCTGCATTGTACAGGTCTCAACGTGTGTAAGCCTGACTTTGGACAGATTAAGGCTGCTCAATGGCTTTATGTGTCCCTGAGACAGTGACAGTTAACTGGGATTATGAGCAATATGCCTGGCACATTCTCCAACCAACTGCATTAATCCCTGTGTGAACTGATACGGGATCTAGGATACATCCTATTATGATGACAGACTGGTTTCACTTCCAGAAGAGTGACATAAGGTTGTTGTTGTGATCAATATTCAGTGGTGAACATTGATCTTTTACTCGCCTTTCATCTCACTGAAATACTAGAAAACTTTTAAGACGGTTTAGGTTTCAGGCCTAATGTGTTAATTTTCATACTGTTTGATATTTTCTTACTGTAAAATAGTGTTGTACCACTATGCTGTCTTAATCCAGTGTGTTAATTTAGTATTACTTATACACTGTTATGCTGAACTAGCCTTAGATTTTCTGTTTTCATTAGAATTTTTTGTTGTAGTCATTTTTTAAAACATTTCTATTAAATTTGGGTGCTGAATGACTTTTGTGTGCCAGTGTGACAGGAACCTAAAGTGACACTGAAACGGCTCCTCTTTATCAGATGCTCACACTGCACCAGGCTCTCCAGGAGACCCTTGTTCTCCAGACATGTTCTGTAGGAGAGAGATTCTAATTAGGGAAAATATTAGTCAAGAAATTACTTCCAGGTCAATGGATCCTTTGCTGTGACCAGGCTGGAAAACGCTCGCTGCTGGATTCAAACTGTATTTTTCTTGTGAAACAGACAGTTTTTTTTTGTCAATACATAATGCACCTTTTGCTGTTTTCATACACTACTGGTCGAAAGTTTGGGATCATAATTTGCTCTCATTAAATAATTTATCGGCATTCTATCAATGACTGCTTTCTCAGCATCGGCTATTGAGAAAAGCATCGGTCACATCGGTCAACCAGTTATCGACATTTCACATCATAGATTTGGTTACATATGTATTTGTACAAGAAATAAAAAAAACATGGGATCATTTTTGGCAGCATATAAAAATGGTGTGAATAGGACTGCTTAATAATTGTTTAATTTTCATGTGCTTTTGTTTTGGTTGTATTACACTGATGGGGACTAGTGGCTGAGTGTGTAATTGCAAAGGTGATTACTGAATAGTGTGGTGATGTACTATGATGTTTTGACTGTTGAACAATAAAAAAAGTTAAATTATAAAAACATATGTATTTGTACAAAAAAAAATTGGATATAGTTTATTAAATTAAATCCCTCAAACTTTTCTGCCTTTCAGTCTTGATTGATTTGACATTTTAAACTTGTTCCTTAGCCTGTATAAAAAGGCATAAAGATCTGGAAAAATCCATAAGGGTTCACACTATTCATCTATTCTACTACTTAGTAGAAATCATAAATGTTTTTTTTCTGCTTGAAGTTTTGTAGCTTTTAGTATAAGTGTACAATCAATATGCTAGCTAACTGAAGTTTATTTTAGCTGATATATGATATAAAAATGCATATGAAAACAGACCAAAAATATTGATTATTCATGAAAATGTCCTCTTCCTTTAAATTAAAATTACCACGCAGCGTTGACTAGCAACAGCAAGTAGCAAATCATGGTCTATTTATGATGTAAGAATTAAATCCTGTAACATCTGTTGGCTATTATAAAAATAAATTTATTATGCAATGTTTGATTTCTTTCTTTTGTGTTTTCTGTGAGCAGAGGTTCATTGAATTTGAAGATTCCCAGGAGCAAGAGAAGAAGGACTTGCAGAACCACCTGGAAAGCCTGGGATCACATTCCCGTCAGCTGGAGCTGAAGATCAAGAACTATGCCGACCAGAGTAAGAATCTCCTGCTTTTATTCCCTGTTCTCGTTTACTCTTACACTTCCATGGTCTGACAATATTTAGAGCCTTCATACATACGTCTTCTAGATGTTTTATGTCCGTGTATCTGCTCAAAAAGTCCTTCTGCTTTAAAGTGTAACTTCGCTGATTTTCAACCTCATTTTCAAAGTTTACTCTTTGAATTCTTGCAGCTGGGAACCATACAACTCGACACCATAATAACTAAAAGTTTGCTAAGAAATATATCCTACTAAAGCAAGGCGATATTTGACTCTGGCTAAGCGTATCCATAGCAGACTGGTGGGAGTGGCCTTGGACGGCAACATGCCTAATGCATTGTGGGTTGAAGTTGTCCTACCTAATTGGCAAAAGGAAAGACAACAGCCTTTTTTCTCTGTTTTCTCTAGTCAGGTAGCACCAGTGTTTCCTCTAGGATTTTTTCCAGCCGTGGTGGCAGGCCCATTTCCCCAGGGGGCCCCCTTGTCACAGGTGTTCAAACATCCCCTAAGTATTATAATATGAAAGTCTCCAATGAGAGTGGCAAAGCGATTATGCGCATCCCGTGCGCAGAATGATGCACTTGAAGCAATGCGAAGTCACAGCGCGCAGCACTTTGCATTGAAAAGTTCAAAGCACAAAGCGAAGAGATTATATCCATCTATGCTTAATGTATTATATCTATGCAACAGTTTATCGAGCCTTTTCTTTTAACAGTTTTAAATTTCAGTTACAGTGTGCATGAAGAACAATTCATAGTGCTCTCAACTCCACTGCTGTAATCTAGCAGACACCCGGGACATAGATATAAACACTAGATGTCGCCTTGGGGTTCTAAACATGCGTCAAAACCGCCGCCATCTTGGAACAGGGGTCTTGTCATAGGAAGTAGCTAGGTAACGCTGAATTCATGGATGATGCTGGACTTTTGTGCTGCATATGGATGTCCACACGAACGAAATCTAAAAACCAGACATCAAGGGATTACATTTTACAAGATTGTGAAATTTTGTACATTTTTTTAAATTTCTCTGGACTCAATGATAAATACATGTCTGACCGTTGGAAAGAACCAAAACAACTAGAAAATCGCATTCATGACGATTTATGGTGATTTTATTTCCGTTAGAGCATTTCCTACATTGACGCTGATGAGGGGTTCCCCTGTTTCAAGATGGCGGCTCTATTGACGCATTCGTTCCAATGAACTGCCGTAGCCAGGCGACATCTAGTGTTTATATCTATGACACCCGGGAGAAAGGAATATGATTTAGAAAGTGCTATAAACTCCAGCAAGATAAAGTAATTTTATGCAAAGTGCAAACCATAGACCTTTATCTACAAATAAAGAATAATAATGGGAACATTGATCTTGAAGAGAGTGTCGTCGTGTTACTGTCGTAACCAAACGCGACGCGGTGTTTGAATGCTGAATGGAGAATGACTGAGGAGAGATGAGTTTCCATTAACTTTTACTTAAAGACTTAAATATAAATTATTACCTCACATTATGCTATTGAATGACTTTAGAAGTGTTGGAATATAGTGCGAAAACTTTATGGTGCTTTACAATGTTTTTTTTATGCCTTTAGCTTTACAATAACACAATAGTAGCCTATGCACAATATCAGAGCTCACTGAGAAGCTGCAGCCGTGGCGGGATGATTTTAGGTGTGGCGGCCCGCCACGGCAGAATGAATGTAGCGGAAACGCTGAGCACTGATTAAAAAAATTGTTTCACCTTTCTACTGTATAGGCTGCCATGTTATATAGAACGGCCATTTTGCCATGGGCGAAATAATCCTTTAATATCAAATGTATATAATCCATAGTTCTATGCAATTTAGCTGTTTATGTGAAGTATTGGTTTACAGTGCTCTTCACACATGGTCCATATAATAGAATAGCGTCCCATCATTCAATTTGCTCTCTCTCCTCAACCCATTCTACTGATCCCATTAAAGGGTTAGTTCACCCAAAAATGAAAATTAAGTCATTAATTACTCACCCCCATGCTGTACCAACCCCGTATGACCTTCGTTCGTCTTCGGAACACAAATGAAGATATTTTTGATTAAATGTGACAGCTGGATCACTCCTCCATAGGCTCCCTAAGGGAATGAATCCTGACGTCCCAGAAAGTCAATGAAGAAAATGTTTAAATATTCCATGTCACAACAGTGGCTCAACTATAAGTTTATCAAGCGACGAGAATACTTTTTGTGCGGAAATAAAACAAAAATAACGACTTTATTCGACTATTCCTTTTCTTCCTTGTAGGCCTGAAACGAGACTTCAAGAGATTTCCACGACGCATGCGCGAGAATTGCGATCTCCTTCAACTACTTCAGTTCAGTTCTCGCGCGTGCGCGTCGTGGAAATCTCTTGAAGTCTCGTTTCAGGCCTACAAGGAAGAAAAGGAATAGTCGAATAAAGTCGTTATTTTTGTTTGTTTTTTTCGCACAAAAAGTATTCTCGTCGCTTGATAAACTTATAGTTGAGCCACTGTTGTGACATGGAATATTTAAACATTTTCTTCATTGACTTTCTGGGACGTCAGGATTCATTCCCTTAGGGAGCCTATGGAGGAGTGATCCAGCTGTCACATTTAATCATAAATATCTTCATTTGTGTTCCGAAGACGAACGAAGGCCTTACGGGGTTGGTACAGCATGGGGGTGAGTAATTAATGACTTAATTTTCATTTTTGGGTGAACTAACCCTTTAATGGATCAGTGATAATGTAAAGTTGCCCATTTGCACAGGAAAGAGTTGACATTTTCTTTGGCTTCTATATATACAGTAGCTGTTTGATTCATCATGGACTGAGTCATTAATGTGAAAAGATTTGAAATCTGAATTGAAATCGTCAGAGCAAATATTTGCACCACTAGTAGTCTGGCTTTGTGTAAGAGATGGGGTTCGCACAAGGTGCTTAAAGTGCTTTGAATACTTGAATTTGACTTTTTGAAATTTAAGTCCGGGAAAACATCCATATTTTTTGAAGAGGTACTTAAAAGCTTGAAATTATTGAAATACAATATATTCGAAATTAGTTTCATTTAAAAAAATGGATTGTGAATGGATTGATCTCAATGAAGTGAAACGTCAGAGATCTGATATCTATAATTTGAGTAAAAACAAACAAATAAATAAAAATAATAAAGATATTGTTTGATGCTGATTGTAGTCCTTGAAATCCAAAAAAGGAGTGCTTGAAACAAACCCTGAAGAGAGTTTAGTCTGCTTTTGAATTAATGTGATTAATCTCTTCAGTCTTATTAAAGGGATAGTTCGGCCAAAAATGATATTTAACCCATGCATTACTCACCCTCAAGCCGTTCGAGATGCATATGTCAATCTTGTTTCAGACGAACACATTTTCAGTTATTTTAGAAAATGTCTTAGACCCTTCAGTGGATATAATGTGAAGCAATGGGGTCCACCTCCTTCAAGTCCCAAAATGTGAATACATCCTTCACAAAAGTAATCCATCCGGCTCCAGGGGGATAAGCGAAGGCCTTCTGAGGGTAATCCGTGCGGTTTTGTCCTAAAAATATACATATTTAAAACGTTATAAATGAAAATATCTGACTTCCGGCAACGATCGACGCGCGTGCGTTCACGCGCTTTCTTGTTTTGTTTTGCTCTGCTCTCTGGCTGCGCTGGCGCGTTCGTTCTACGTCACAACAGTTCCTACGCTACGTCTTACCTCGTACGCCGACTTCCATCACCCGTGAACGCGCGTCGATCGTTGCCGGAAGTCAGATATTTTCATTTATAAAGTTTTAAATATGTATATTTTTAGGACAAAACCGCACGGATTACCCTCAGAAGGCCTTCGTTTATCCCCCTGGAGCCGGATGGATTACTTTTGTGAAGGATGTATTCACATTTTGGGACTTGAAGGAGGTGGACCCCATTGCTTCACATTATATCCACTGAAGGGTCTAATACATTTTCTAAAATAACTGAAAATGTGTTCGTCTGAAACAAGATTGACAGATGCATCTCAAACGGCTTGAGGGTGAGTAATGCATGGGTTAAATATCATTTTTGGCCGAACTATCCCTTTAAGTGCAGTGTTTTCTGTGGGCCTGAATACCATTACTCATGTATTGTTGTTAAAAAACATCTGTAAAAAAAAAAGAAGCAGCTAAAACAGGGTCAGTTCAGACGAGTGTGTGCTAGAATTGGCCTGTGCTCCACAAGATGCCCGTGGGTGATAATGATATTAGTCAAGCACCAATACATGCTAATTATGGATGTCTGCTGTTTTAATCTGGCACTAATGAATTAATTCTGGCATTAATTAATAGTGAATTGCCAGCAAACCCTTCTCTGAGATTTGAACTGGATATCAGTTCTACTTGGAATCACTGTGCTGAAATGAAGTATGTAGTAGACAGTGAATTACTGTAGGTGGGATGCATTGGACAGTTCTGCTGCAGCCTGACAGCTAAAAGTGGATTATGGCTTTGTGTCACCTCTTAAATCAAGCCTGTGTGAATATCCTCTACAGAACTGCAAGTGTTTTTTATAGGCCTCACTCAGCCTACATAAAATCTGGTTTCAGGCCAGTTTAAAGGTGCATTAGGTGATCAGGGAAATGCTAACTTTAGCCTGCAAGCATTGAAAGCATACGATCCCACCCTCCCTGCAAATCTCGTCCAAAACCACGCCTCCGAAACACATGAACGCGCACAGACCACAAAAGAGACGACCAGAGACAACGTTATTGGATTAGATCATCTGTCATTTACCGGCGTGACAACTTTATAGTACAGTGAGCAGAGAAAGAGAAGTACTTGCTTGTAAGGGTGTCACGATTTCAATTTTTAATCGAAATCAAGCGAAATTAATTCACAATCTCGAACTTCGAATTAAAAAATTGAATCGTCGATGCTGCCACGCCCCCATGTCACGTCCGGTCGGCGTCCCAAGCAGAAAAAAACACACGTGTAGACGTGCTGCGAGTCTATGGTCAACCTCCTCTAACTTATCTACAGCCATTCAAAAGATAGCATGGCAACTGCAGATGCAGGAGACCCATCGACAGAACTTGAACCCCCTCCTCTTTCATTGAAGTCGCAGGTGTGGAAGTTTTTCGGATTTCCAGGGAGTTATGTTGACAACGTTCGCGCTTCAAAAAAGCCACAGTTTACTTTGCAGACATCCCAAGTCTCGCGGAAGTTACGGGAGTCTCCTGCATATTGATAGCGGCTCCCTGATGCCCGCAAATTAGTTAAAATCTCCAGGAATCTAGAGTGAGCGAGCAAGACCGTGCATGCAAGACAGAAAAAACTGTGCTCCAAACTGTATAGCGCTCACGGCAGAGAGGGAGAGAGCGAGAGACCTTGCGTGTGTGCCTCATGAAGCGCATGTAAGACAGAGAGCATCCTGATTGGCCGGTTTCGGCTTTAAAAAAAATAAACGTAAAAATCGAGAATCGAATCGAACCGTGACTTTAGAATCGAAAATGTAATCGAATCGAGGATTTGGAGAATCGTGACACCCCTACTTGCTTGCATATAAGTATGTGATTGTGAAATAACTCCAGTTCAGAAGGTGACCTGTTGACATTAAGGAAAGAATGCACTGTATTTCAGCTTTATTCATTGGCAATTTCAGGATAACACAGTCGAATTTCACTGAATTTTCTGCATAGGGCAAAGTCCGTGGTACATAGAATGGTACAGTTAAACCTGAAATGTAGATACTCGCCACTTGTTGTCGGTTCAGAAGGAAAGTTAGGTTGTTTGCATGCCATTCTCGCTCTGTCTGCACAGCGTACGTGAACGCGCTGATGGCGTATGGTGTCTGTGTTAATAGTGGTATACAAACACACATTGACTGATAGGGAACACATGTTATCATTTCATTCGGACCGAATGCAATGATTGAACGAGCATTTTAGGGTCCACAGATTATATTTATAAAAATACATTTAGACTTCTTAACATTGTGATTGCTATCAGGATATGAGGAGACTTATCCAGCATAATAAGAAAAATTCTGTAGAGAATCACCTATTGTACCTTTAAAGTGGCGAGCTCTCTCACATGGTTTTACAGTGAAACGGTGAGCGGCGGCCGGCGGGTCGTCTTTGGTCATTTGGGACATTATAACCTGTGTTATGATGAAAACTGGAATAATTGCCCTCGTTTCTCTTTCCCCATTTATGTCTAGGCTCTTTTTCAGAGCTTCTATGTGGCATGTAACGTGTGTTTATAAGACACTGCAATTGCATGTTTGTATGCAAAGATATACCAAGCCTAAATATTCTCTTTCAAAGTTTTTTAAAAGCAGTTGATTGTAAAAAAAGAGACTTATAAGTACTTGTGAACTGAACTACAACTCTAAAATCTTTGCAAAGCACTCCTGTACGGCTGAACTAATCATGCTTGATTTAATCTATCTTTCTCAGTAAGCCGATTAGAGGAGCGAGAGGCTGAACTCAAGCGAGAGTATAATTCCCTTCACCTGCGGCACACAGAGGTAAGAAAGAGAGCAAATGCAACACCATGTAAATGACATTGGCCATGTACGTAGTGAAACTGAGAGTGACAACCACATTTTAAAGTCGGCATGACACGGAAGTTGTGATCCCCTTTTGGGATTTACAAAAAATAATGATGTGCACAGATAAATCATTTATAATAAATACTGCAATATTCCATAAAAAAACAAGGACTGCCAAATTTGATTTCATGGTGACTTAAAGGGTTAGTTCACCCAAAAATGAAAATTAATAGGGCTGGGTATTGACACAAATTTCACAATTCGATTCGATTTCGATTCACAAGCTTGCAATTCGATTCGATTTCGATTACGATTCGATTCGATTCAATATTGATTATTTTGGATATCAGGTACAATACATGGCAATTTTTTTCAAGGAAAACAAATCTCTTAACTAATGCTGTAAATTATGGGAGTCAGTTGTAGCCTATAGGCTTCATTAGCCTACTGTAATTTTGAAGATAAAAATGAACTGATTTGTAGCTATACAAACACTTAAATTACACTTATTTATTTTTATAATAAGAAAGTTATATGAAATATAAACATTTAAATGGTGGCTGTCATAAAAACTTGCCAGATTTATTCAAACATGCATTAAATATTGAAGAACATTAAAAATTATAATGAATATGTAATATGGTGCATATATTTAGCAAAATTCTCCTCTCTAGAGTTATTTTTTCTAGCTGACTAACTGACTAAGTTACTAAGTTTAATGTTTTTTCTGAGGTAAATGTGACGTTACATGCCATTGTTTACTTGCTGTTTAACTGACGTCTTTCCACGGATGAAACACTGATTGAGCGATACCACGTTACATGATACGGATTTCGAAGTTGTACTCTATCTTTTAACACACTTTCAGATGCTCATTGGCGCTGTCTTTGGCGCTGTAACTGGTATTATTAAGGCGGAGTAACTGGTATTATTAAGGCGGAGTAACTGGTATTATTAAGGCGGAAGAGGAGAATGAGATCATGTGCGCTCCGTGCTGCTGCTTCTCTTGAGCTGAGCCAGAGCGATCTCACGCCACAGCGCCAAAACGGTATTTATGTTTTTGAATTTCGTAAGAAAATGGACGTAATTCGAAATTTGAGACTTTATTTCATAATAATAGTCACAAAGCACAAAGATTATTTCGATTTATTGGATGGGATGCACGATACAATGTTCTACGCGATCATCAAATGAAAACAGGATGACTAATCGATTCGGATATCGGTTCGTAAAAATGAGAATCGATTAATATCGATTTCTCGATATTTTTTACCCAGCCCTAAAAATTAAGTCATTAATTACTCACCCCCATGCTGTACCAACCCCGTAAGACCTTCGTTCATCTTCGGAACACAAATGAAGATATTTTTGATTAAATGTGACAGCTGGATCACTCCTCCATAGGCTCCCTAAGGGATTGAAACCTGACGTCCCAGAAAGTCAATGAAGTAAATGTTTAAATATTTAAATATCGCGTCTAAATCTTCATTTAATCCACATGATTTTGGTTCATTTTTCTTCAGATGATCCACAACTACATGGAACATGTGGAACGGGTCAGGCTGCAGCAGACGGGAGGAGAGACCTCTGACATGGGGACACTGGGCCGAGTTCGGTAAGACAGACACGATCCCTATATCTGTGCTAGAAAGAAATGTCATGTAATTGACTGAGAACTGCTAAATCGATTCAGATGCAGATTGAACTAATTGCATTACACATTTATCTTAAAATATAATGCAGGTTTGCTTATATCAGGATTTTTAATCCTCTTTTTTCCCCTTTTTGAACAGGAAAGAACGGCCCCTGTCTCTGGGAATTTTTCCCATGTCTGGCGGGAGCTCTTCACTGACGCCTGATGTCCAGGGCAAAGCCGAGACTCCTGGGATGGAGGGCTGGGGGTTCAACAATCTCAGTCACCAGCGCTCTAACGCCAGCCTCAAGGTACAATAACGGCCCACATCATTTTCTACTGAGACACTAAGACAAATGTCGAGGGAATTTACATCAAGCCATGACAAGCATTTCGAATTGTTTACTAGAGCCATTTTTCTTTACGTGAACTGATGCTTGGACATCCACGTTCACCTCCATGAAACATGGCAAGATTAAGAATTCGAAGCTCTCTTGAATGAATCGCTGCTTTAAATGTTCCCATGCTCAATAATGTTGTGTTTCCCACAGCACAAACACAAACACATGTGAGCACTATTGTGTTTTGTGTTGTGTCAGTGTTGCAAACAAATATAAGATGCCACGTCCCGATTTTCTTGTCCAAGCAGTTGGAGGCGGAGGACGCTCCAAAGAACAGGGAGGGTAAGGATGTTCTGGAAGCTTGGGATTCGCTGGCAAACGACTGCAAGGTAGCAAGGCTCCGTGCCGGCGGACAGTGTGTAGTGCAAATCACTGTTGTCCTTTAACAGTCAGAAAGTCTATTCACAGAACCATGTCTGGTTATTTAGCTGTATGCAACTAGAAAGATGTAGAAATTCTAGATGAATAATAAATGCTAATTATAAAGAGCATGTTAAAATGATCTTTAGTTATCAATAATCTAGGATATAGTTGCATACAGCTAAGCGCATGCTGTTATTTTCCGATTTCACCACATGCCATTTCAGATTTAATTCTTCATTCACACTTATCTTACATTGTGTTTTGTAATCATAATAGTAGCTGATAGTATTGCTTGTCTTTTAACACATATTGTAGCTATTATTTAGTTTTTACCTGTGTTGGGGAATGTTACTTTTAAAAGAAATGCATTACTTTTGCATTATTTTTTAAAACATAAAAATTTTTGCATTAAAAGTTCTCAATTTTAATAGGTTACATTCATTTTAGAGTATAAATGTAACAAGTTATGTTTTTATATAATTTATTTGTTGGCTCTTTTACAATACTTTTAAAGTCACCGTGAACTGGAAGTTACTTCAATATTGTGACGTGTTTTCTGAGTGAAACGGAATATTGAATGAGAAGAATAGAGGGTGTGGCTTTTTTTTCCCGCTGGGAATTGATTGGATCTAGAAAAGTGGGCGCTCAATTCAGCTCTCTGTCAAAACTCACAGCAGACTGACAGTTGGAGGTTTTGATCAAAGATTACAAAGACACATTTTTTTTATTATATGAAACTCTATTGTTTCATTATCAACTTGCATAGATGACATTTTCATAAATAGGGTCAACTTTAACATGCTACCCCCAACACTTGGCTTTAATGTAGTTTTTCGTTTTTCTTTTCTATAAATCACTGCATTAATTTCAGTTGTGTTGCATTCACAGCAATAAAATACTTATTTCATCATTCATTATAAATGATTTGCTTTGTTGTTTGGGGTGTGTTGTGTAAATGGTAAATATCTGTGTGTTGCAATGTGTTTTTGTAATAGTTTTTTTGTAGAGATTGACCGATAATTGGTTTAGGTGATTTAAAATTCTAATCTTGTATACACAATTTTAAATGTGTATCCTTAAGGTCCTTGCACACTGAGTGCGAAATTCACATCCGATTTTTGATTCCGGTTCGATTTTCTGCGTTTTTCGCATCCGTAGCAAGCAGTTTGAATGGTGTTTTGACAATTCAGAGCCACCGAATCACGAATACGAAAAAACGGATGCAAAAATTTCGGACTCGGTGTGCAAGAACCTTTAAAATTGAACATCAAAGTTACGAAACAACTCTGCACGAATATAATGGCATACACTTTTGCTTAGTTATTATTATTTTTTAACAATAATGCTTTATTATTGTGTCAAAAAAAAGCAGAAATGAAAAAAAAAATATTTGAAGCATGTGTATAATAGCATAAGATTATTATTATGCATACACTTTTTAAATATATTTTTTAATAATTGTTATTTTTTTATTATTGTGTCAAAAAGCAGAAACTAAACAATATTTGAAATTGGTTCTGGATATCAGAAAAAATTATCTGTATCGCTCAATCTCAATTTTGTTTTATATTTTTGGTGTTCTAACCACAGTTCTCTGTTGTTTTGTTGTTATCTGTGTATCTTCGTGTAAGCTTTCTTACAGTAGCATCAATGAGCTGTCAAGTGTTTCTCTTGTTTTTACAGTCTTATTCTATTTTCATACCTTTGTTCTGTATCCTGAACTGACACTGATTTATCTAGTTATTATTTGACACCAATTTCATAGTCCCCCTTTCAAATATGTTTGATGACGTTTACCAGTCCCAGCAGTTATGAATATTATTCATTATATTTTTCCATTGGGTCTGTCCTGTGTTTGCTCGTTGGTGTCACCTCAGGTTGTTAAATGTGCTGGGATAAAGTGAATATCCCTACCCCTCTATGCTTTCTAATTGTTCATGCTCTCCTCTGTCCTCTGACCTTGTCGTAATGATCATTGTGTGCGTTGAATGATTTCAGGATGAGCTGTCTGACCTCAGCCAGGGGGGCTCAAAGTCTGTCACTCCCATGTCCACCACGGCCTCTGACCTGGCCCTGGACTCTCATCGAGAGGATGGAGATGGGTTCTGGAAGAACACGGAGGTTCAGGCTGTTCCCGGGACCAGGAGCATCTCTGCGGGTTAGACACTCTTTTACTGTGGATGGAAAGCATCAGTACAAGCTTAAATAACTTATGCAAAGGTTTGGGGTTGGTAAGATTTTTTGTTTCAGAAGATGTTCTTTTGCTCACCAAGGCTGCATTTATTTGATCAAATGTACAGTAAAACAGTAATAATGTGAGATATACCATTTAAAATTACTGTTAATGTTAATCTGTTTTAAAATGTAATTTATTCCTGTGACGCAAAGCAGAATTTTCAACATCATTACTCCAGTCTTTAGTGTCACATGATCCTCCAGAAATCATTCTATTATGATGATTTGGTGCTCAAGAAACATTTATTATCACTGAGTGTCTATTTATAATTTGTGCAAACAGCCCGCCTTGTTGACAGAGGCTATTTACACTTACTCCACCCACTGACGTTTGGTTGGGACAGACAAAAAAAAGGTGCCTGGCAGAAAGTTTTGGCACAAATCGACCCGTTTTCGAATCCATCTTTTGCCGAACTCGCTCTACTCCCTTTTCCCATCACATATCACGACGGAAAGGCATTTATTTTCAATAAAAACGAAGAAAATATTCAATATTATAAAATTTAATATTAAATATAAAAAATATAAATAAAAGTGGTAATAAAGTGTCTAACGTGTGTTTAATAATAAACTGTTTATCGGTTAGGGTTAGGGGTAGGTGTATGGAGGGCTTTATTATCCCAATAAACCAGCATCCATTTAATAATTTTAATAAACGTAATAATTTACACTGTTATTATTGCATACAGTTTCCTTTACAACAACACTGAGGTGCAAATAGTATCTGCCACTATTTATAAGTAAAATTGCTTTTTTCACTCAGTAAATAGAATCTATTGCTATTTAAACTTAGTGTAAATAGCAGCTATCAGTATTTGTACTTGGTGTAAACAGCATCTTAAACTCTAGCAACCATGTAATATGAATGATACAAGCATGCTTACATATTGCAGATCACATGTTAAATGCATTGAGTCTCCAGAGCAAGACAGACAAATATGTAATTATTCATTCTGATTATTCAGGTCTGGCTGATAATGAGGAGAAGTCAGATGTTCAGGCCATTATTGAGTCCACCCCAGAGCTGGACATGGACCTCGGATATAAAGGTGCAAGGTAACCAACGTGCCCTGAAATCAAACACTGTGTCTGAAACCTTTGAATGTGTCTATGACGACCAAAAAACGCTGTTTAGGTAGGCAGTGTACTAGGTAATGCATAACGCATAGTAACGTGCATTACGTAATCATATCATGGCATACATAGCTCTAGAGGTAAGAAAATATTCTAAAATAATATTATAAATGTGTTTTTAAAAGAAAAGGAAGGTATATGTTATATTGGTTGGGTTGTTGAACGCATTACTGCTTTAAACACTTGCGAAAAATAACTTATCAGTAAAAAAGCAAAGCCTGGAAGAGAGCGAGCCCCAGCCAGGTCAGATAAAGAAACTCAAAAGTAACGGAACACATTCCACAAAAAGTACCTAAGTACTTTTTAAAGGGAGTAATGCAATATTGTAATGCATTACATTTTAAAAGTAACTTTTCCAACAATGGAGATTGCACCTTAAAACCTCAGCTCAATAGGATTCTCTAAACTGAACTGAGTAACTGCTGTGTTGTTACCCTCTCAGAATAAATCCAATGCTGGCATATATTTGAATGATGTAACATGCCTGTTGCTGATGTGTTGAAGTACCCCGACCCGAGGGATTGAGAACATGGCATTTGACCGGAACACGGACTCTCTCTTTGAAGAAGTGTCGTCAGCAGGCACAGGTTTGATTGGAGACGTGGATGAAGGAGCAGATCTGTTAGGTGCGTTTATTGCTGGTCATTTTCAGATATTATGAACGGTATTACACAAACATATGACATTTTTACCTGAGCTTGATTTTTATAAACATTAAATGTGTGTCATTTTCCATCCTTATGAGATGAGCTCTGAGATATAGTGGCACAGTCCCATGATGCTCTGTTCTGCATGTTGAACTGACCCAAATTTCTCTCTCCATGCCCTGTTGTCCTGCTCTTCCCTCTAACCGCAGTGGAGTACTCCGGTGTGTATGACATCCTTGCTTCTTTATGTCAGAGAATCAGCATCCTCTGTTTCACCTAGCATCTTTCTTAGCATCTTAATCTTCCATTCATACTTCTTCATACTTTCCACTTTAACTAAATCATACAGCAAATAAATAGCGCCAGCCACATGACAGTATATGACCTACTGTCCTTATTTTTAACTAGATGTAGCACATAATATAGTTCTAGTGTTATTCCCAAGGCCACACAGAATCTGCCGACGTTTTCACATTTTCTGCTGTAATTATGATAGAAATCTGCAAAGTTCTGCGTATTGACATGTGATTAGAATCTGTTAAACAGGGATATATATATATATATATATATATATATATATAGCCCTGTTTGCCCTGTTTAACATACTCTAATCACATGCCAATACGCAGAACTTTGCAGATTTCTATATCATAATAACTGTTTTCTATATGACTAGACAGTTTATATATATTTTTCAGCATCATTAGTGTCGAATGATGTAGTCATTAGTAGTCTTTAGTGTCACATGATCCTTCAGAAATCATTCTTATATGTTGATTTGATGCTCAAGAAACATTTATTACTATTATCAATGACAAAAACTGTCGTGCTGCTTAATATTTTTGTGGAGACTGTAGTAAAAAATTTTCAGGATTCTATGATGAATAAAAAAGTAAAAAAAAAAAACATAATTAATTTAGTCGTAAAGGCATTGGAACTTAGAAATTTTGAGCATCCCCAAAATCATTTTTAAAGCTAAAAAAAATAAAATAATAATTTTGATACCCCCAAAATTACTTTAATTGTCCAAGTTTTCGTTAAACGTTTTTCACAAAGTGAAGCCTGGTCTCCCACACTACACTCTTTGTTTGTCGCTGTCTTGTTGGACAGATCAGCCGTAATATAAAATAATCTTGGTATGGATTCAGTGTGGGCCTGGTTAAATAGCTCATCTAAATGTGGTCGAATAGTCGTGCTGATCTGTCAGTGGACTCTCCACTCTTTCCAGCATCTCTCTTGGTTTTTCTGTGACCTGTTAACTCTCACCTCACAGCTGTCCATTCCTGTTTCACTCTCCATGTGTCTGTCTCTCTGTCGAACACATGCAGTGCATGCGCTTTCACATCAGAGTCTTTCCGGTAAGATTATTCATATGGCCTGTCCAAACCTAAAAACACAGGGCACATAAAACTCATCTCAAACGTTTAGAATTTTTGAACAGTGTGTTTTTTATTGGATCATTGCAGTTGTCATCAATTTGCCTTGGTTTGACTCTAATCATTTTGTGTTGTATTTTGCAGGCATGAGTCGTGAGGTGGAGAATCTTATTCAGGAAAATGTGCAATTGCTTGAGACAAAGTGAGTCCTTTTTTAGTTGCTTTTTACAGTTTATTTGCTGTTTTATGTGGCTTTGTTGTTGACACCATATTGTTTGTGTTTGTGTGCACAGAAATGCATTGAACGTGGTGAAGAATGATCTGATCGCTCGTGTGGACGAGCTGTCCTGTGAGAGAGAGGTTCTTCAAGAGGAGCTGGATGCGGTTTTGCAGGCCAAAACCAAACTAGAGGAGAAAAACAAGGAGCTGGACGAGGAACTCAAAAAGTGAGTCATTTTTGTGTCCAAATAAAAAGCCAAAGGGGTTCGTTTATATGCAGTTTTCAGGGTGTAGTTATCATGCAGTAGTAGAATAAATTAAACATGGCATATTCAGGTTAGCAGCCACAGGTAATGTTTATCACATTAATGTGCGACTATTTCATAACATGCTGCTTGGATATGTAATAAAATGTTTAACTAGACTGTACAATTGCACTGAAAATGAGGGACTCATAAGAATATTTTATTATACAGAGTGAAAGCGGAGACAGAGGTGGCCAAACAGAACAATAATAAAGACGAAGATGAGGTGAGTGGAATTATTTAAATATTATTACGACAATTATGCACTACCTTTCACAAGTTTTGGGTCAGTGACAGTTTTATTTTGCAAAGAAATTAATACTTTTATTCAGCAAGGATGCATTAAAATGATCCACAGGGACAGTAAAGACATTCATAATGTTGCAAATGATTTCTATTGAAAATAAATGCTGTTCTTTTCAACTTTCTCTTCATCAAAGAATCCTAGAAAAATGTATCACCGTTTCCACTAAAATATTACGTTTTCAACAATGATAATAATAATAGTTAGTTTCTTGAGCATCAAATCAGGATATTAGAATAAGTTCTGAAGGATCATGTGACACTGGAGTAATAATGCTGAAAATACAGCTTTACCATTACAGGAAAAAAAATTCTTACAATATATTAAAACAGAAAATAGTTATTTTAAATTGGAGTAATATTTTCACAATATTACTGTTTTTACTTTATTTTTGATCAAGTAAATGCAGCCCTGGTGAGTGTAAAAGACTTCTTTCAAAAACATTAATAAATCTTACTGACCCCAAACTTTTGAACAGTTGTGTATATATCAGGTCTTCTAAAGCCATATGATAGTTTTGTGTAAATTATATATTGTTTGTCACACAAATTGTTGCCCTTGCTCTCCAATGCATAATATTCATTCTACATTTTAGCTGACTTGTTCCATTACTAGTTTAGTTTTGCATATTATATTATTATATTTAAAACAAATGACAGCTAATACATGTTAAAATAATAATCGCTAGGCCCATATGTGTGTGTAATTTTTTTGTGTAATGTTCCTCTTTCGTTGGGTTTCCGCAGAGCGATGTGCCCACAGCTCAGAGGAGAAGGTTCACGCGGGTGGAGATGGCTCGAGTCCTGATGGAGCGAAATCAGTACAAGGAGAGACTGATGGAGCTGCAGGAGGCAGTCAGGTGGACAGAAATGATCCGGTAAACATTTCACTGTAACACAGTACTGTGAAGAAAAGAGTCCCTATTATGCTTTTTTGGATATTACCTTACATGTAGTGTGTAATATAGATGTTTGTGAATGTAAAAGGTCTGCAAAGATCAAAGTGCACAACAAGTAAAGTTGTTGTCTCTTAAACGAAAGAACCGATTCTGAACTGCCTGAAATGAGTTGTCAGTAATTCCAGTATTACCTGCACGAACCTACGTAGGTTTGTAGAAAATCAGAGCAGTGCAGACCAATCGCAACAGACTGGGCAATAGATCTGACCAATAAGAGCAGAGTAGACCAATCTCAACAGACTGGGCAACAGATCTGACCAATAAGAGCAGAGTAGACCAATCTCAACAGACTGGGCAACAGATCTGACCAATAAGAGCAGAGTAGACCAATCACAACAGACTGGGCAACAGATCTGACCAATAAGAGCAGAGTAGACCAATCACATCAGACTGGGCAACAGATCTGACCAATAAGAGCAGAGTAGACCAATCTCAACAGACTGGGCAACAGATCTGACCAATAAGAGCAGAGTAGACCAATCTCAACAGACTGAGCAACAGATCTGACCAATAAGAGCAGAGTAGACCAATCTCAACAGACTGAGCAACAGTTCTGACCAATAAGAGCAGAGTAGAGCAATCTCAACAGACTGAGCAACAGATCTGACCAATAAGAGCAGAGTAGACCAATCTCAACAGACTGGGCAACAGATCTGACCAATAAGAGCAGAGTAGACCAATCTCAACAGACTGAGCAACAGACCAGTCTGAATCCTTTATCAAACCATTTCCGACACTGTGAGAAAAGAGGTGATGCTGCAATGTATATTATGAGAAAATTTAAGTGTTTTTTTTTTACCTTGTTGTTGCAGACCTCCACAACAAAATTAAAAACCTTTAAAATTGCGTAATTGGGGGAACTTTATTGTGCAAAGTTAAACATGAAAGCTCTTTTCCTGTCCTTTTTAATTATTTTTTTTTTTGTTTTGTCCAAAATTATAATATATTTGTTAGCACAGCAGCGAAGCAAATTAAATGCTACTTATGATGCTACTGTTTTGTAGTCAAACTGTTTGTTTATTTCTGATGTCTTTAGTGTCTGACCAGACCACCTTTTTTACTCTCAGCTTGAGCTCTGTTCTCATACTAATTGTCCAAGAAAGTAGGCCAGTTTTTCTGGCTCATGAGCAAAAACCCCACACCGCCACATGGAGACACATGTCTGGTTGCTCATGGCTCTCCTACAGTGATGTCTTGTTTTTCCACAGAGCTTCAAGGGAAAACTCTGAAGTTGCAGAAAAGAAGAGGTCAAGCATCAGGCAATTGTAAGACCTTTTATCTTAACTGCTCCTGAAAATTCGTCCTCATGCGTGCTTGTTATAAATATCTCAAATGTGAGCTCGGCCTGTTCCCATCCATCTCTCCGTGTCCTGTTCCAGCTTCAGTCGCCTGTTCAGTTCCTCCAGTTCCTCAACATCCAGCAACACAGCGAGAGGTTTACCATCCAACGTCAAGTACAACCCACCCAGCATCATGAAAAAGAGCAACACCTTCTCCCAGTTCCCCAGAGAAAAGTCCAAAGCATTCGACTTCCTTAAAGAAGAGTAACTTCTACCTATGTTTTACCTTGTCAAACATATAAAAAATGTTATTTAGATCTATAATCCTCATATGAAGATGTTCCTCTCTGGCATCACTCTTCACATCAAACTCAATTCATCATGCTCTCCTCCCTTGTCGTTGTTTTCTCTGTTTTTCTCATTAGGGTGGACTCGAGTGGTTCTCTGTCCCGCCGGGAGCAGAAGCGGGCTCAGTACCAGCATGTGAGAGCCCACATGCAGAAAGAGGATGGCAGGGTGATCGCACATGGCTGGAGTCTCCCGGGCAAATGCAAGGCAAGAGTTATACGTCTTGATAGTATATTGTCACAAAAAAGCAGTGACTATTTTATTTTATTGATTTTTTTTTTACATTTTCATTTAATTTTATTGATTTTTTTTTATTAAATACATATTTTCTACTTATTTTTTTAATAAAATATCTATAATTGTACTGTTATCTTGTTCTTAAAGGGGTCCTATTATTCTCATTTACATGTTCATAATTTTGTTTATGCGGTCTACTAGATTGGAATACGTTTACATCATTTAATGTTCAAAAAACGTATTTTTCTTATAATTTACATTTGTCTTATAATTTATAATTGCAGCACCTAGAGTTGTCAAAAAGTACTGAAATTTAAAAAATGTGACGATACCAGCATTTCCCTCAAGCATTTTGAGCGCTGTTGAATGGATTCTTAAACACCTCTGATTGGCCATTATGTTGACTCGCTCGACATATATGTCTGTGATTGGCTTCAATGATCAACAAGGACATCTTTGACACTCTTCACCAAGCGCATACACATACACACGGGAGCGTTTAAAGTTCAAACGCTCCTATGTGTGTCTGTGTTAGCGCTCAGCGAAGAGCGTCAAAGACATGTTTTTTAAGCGGTGATCATTGTAGCCAATCACAGACATATATGTTGAGCGTCTCAACACAATGGCCAATCAAAGGTGTTTAAGAATCAGCAGCGTTCAACAGCGCTCAAAATGCTAGAGGGAAATGCTGGTATCGACATATTTTTAAAATTTCAGTACTAACTTGGTACCAAAGTCTGTACTTTTGACAACTCTAGCAGCCCCTGTTTTCACCCTCTGTCTGAACGCTCTGTTTTAGCTTTGGTTTCTTTAAAACCCTCCTTCTGAAATGCGCAGTCTGCAATGATTAGTCAGCCAGCCCCAGTCTGTTGTGGTTGGTCTACCGCTTAAAGCGTGTGTCAGAAATGTAACACCCCTTTCCATAACCTACAAGTATCCCCTTTGGGAATCTGAGGATTATTTAAATGAGGAATATTGTAACATCTATTTTCCCTGAAGAAAACTCAAAACTATCAAGATATTTTCATATATTATATTTTATGTTTTATCAGGGATCGCACCTGGAGAAGTCATGGAATTTTAAAATAGCTATTTCCAGGCCTGGAAAAGTTTTGGAAAAATAAATAAACCCAGAAAGTTTAGGAAAAATCATAAAAAAAAATTTCACAAATATCTGTAGTATAGTGAAATATATGTTTAATTTCTGCGCGGCATTGAGGGGTATGGATATCAGTTATAGGGGTATCAGTCATTTGAAAACAGCACACTGCGATACGAGACTTTCGTTCGCGTTTCAAGATAGCTGACAAAATTGTCGGACAGAATGGTATGTCTGAAGTGAACGTAAACAGTTGAGAAAGAAAACATGTGTATCAGTATATCGGATCCATGCATTAGGTCTTAAAGTGACAGCAGCCTAATATACCTGCTGCCGTCTGTGTCTTTAATGTTAATCAAGCAACAAAAGAAAAAGAAATTCACTCCCTGATATTGACTAAAAACACTTGTAACATTAATTTGAAGGATTAATCTGTTTTTAATTTACAGTGAATTTACTTATAATTATTTTTTACAGTTCAGTGTCTGTAGTATTTCTGTACCTGAATACTACTGTTAAACCTACATGAAACCTACCTTTAATTTGTTTCTTTATTCTGTTGTATTTATTTGTGCTACTGCTTTTAGTTGAGAAAGAAACCGGATGTTTGTCAGTTTTTCCAGTCCGTCCATAAATGAACAGCAAAGTCCCCCCCCCCCATTATATAAATTTTTTTATAATTTTTATATATATATATATATATATATATATATATATATATATATAAAAATTATATATAATTGTTTTTTTTTGGCTGATCCGAAACATTATCCGATCCGTGGCTCAAAAACTGTAAATGATCCGAACCGTGAATTTTGGGATCCGTTCCAACACTAACTGTTAGTAAATTCAATTGCATGACAAAATTACCCCCCTGTAAAAACACAAATACATAGAATGAGCAAAGATTTAGGTGATATAATTGAAATAAAAAAATAGTCTATGCCCACCCCCCCCCCCACCCCTTATTTTTCCATCTTAAATTCAATTTCTGGGTTTAATTGATAATGTTGGGTAAACAAATTGCTCTGCTTGCCATTCGGGCATTCATTCACGTGACGTTATGTTCTCTGCGGTCTGGCACAGTCACACCTTGTACTTTTTATTAAAACAAATAGCAAGCAAACAAATAGCATTGATAGTCATTAATTTGAGTTAAGATATGCTGTGATAAATTGGCACATGGAGTTTTAGACATGTATAGACCTTCATGGAGCATTAGGTCATGATTATTTGCCTCAAAAGTCATGGAAATATATAGGAAAACGTGTATATTTATGTAAACTTTTTTATGTTATGTACTATTTAAAGGCACTGCAACATTTGATTTTATTAATTCCATATTTTCTACATTTCTACATCTATATTTGTGCTGCTATCCTTTTCTGTATAGGTTGCCAATGGTGGCCATGCAGAGAACAAAATAAACCTACCTGTTCCTGTGTGTCTCAAGCCCCTGGAGCAGAAAGATGCTTCTATGAAGGTGAGGACTAGAAGGAAGGTCATTTAGTGAGGAAAGATGAAGTGTGAATGGATTGAAAATCATAATAAAATTCAAATCAGACCATACTGCTTTTTCAGTCTTCCAGTGCAAATTTCTCATTACATTTTGCTTCAGTAGTTTTGTCTTTGCACCTACATGTATGAAGACTGATTCAGGTTCACCAGACCTTACTTTGCTGATATGAACTCCTGCTGTCAGCCTCTAATAGATTTATTTTTCTGATTTCCCCTGTGTAGCTCTTGTGTGCAGCTGGAGTGAACCTCTCAGGTGGACGGTCATGTGAGGGAGGCTCTGGCGTTTCTGGTGAAGAGTCTATGGTGGAAACTGACCCCTCCAAAGGCTCTCAGAGCAGCCTAGATCAGCTGGAGCAGGAACCTAAAGTAAAATATTTCAATAAACTTTTAAAGGGGCCTTATCATGGAAAACATGGACTTGTTTGAAGTGAAAGAGCTTGATGTAGAAATTAGACAAAGCTCACTCAGAAATCATCATGGTCATGGCATCGAAAGTATGAGCTCATTAGCATATGGCCGTTCACTTTTACATAACCTGTTTGGTATCTAGACTCTTGGTGAGGGTATTGTTACTTATTTGAAATGCGAAGAGGCTAGCCAATCATGATAAACATCATTTACATATACGCCTTATTTAGCCCCGTCCCCCTGGTTTGTATTTCCACAGCATGAAGGTAAGATCTTACGGATTTATGAATGAACCGCTCGTTTAAAAATCTTCATGGTCAACTGGCATTTGTTATGACATCCGCTTCAAACATTACAGTGATCATGATAACTTTCGTTTACTCTCAATAAGTAAATCTACTTCACCAAATAATTTCTCTTCGACAGCGATGCCCTAGAAATATACAGGGCTACCGCAAAAACAGAAATTCAAAGACAAAACTCTAAAGATGGCCGCTGCGCTCTTGTTTCTCTGGTGCGTACGGTCTATAGAAGCCCTATACATAAGAAAGGCAGAGTGGCACAAACCTATAAATCAGAGATTTCATGCTTAAAACAATAAACAAATATCTGCCAGTGGGGTAAGAAAATAAACATGATATAAAGTCACTTATATTTTTCAGAAAACAACACTCATTTTGCTTTTTAAGTCACTTTTTCATGATTTAAGGATGTTTAAATGTTTGTACTTCAGGGGGGAATCTGTTTTTGCAGTCTAATATTTTTGCAGTATTAGTTCTCAACGCAGTGCTATTCTGTGTGTTGACAGGAGCAGGAACGGGAGCAGACGGTGCATGTGGAGATGTCCAGTCGTGTTTGGATCTGTACGAGCACTCACTCCTCCACAAAGGTGATGGTCATAGATGTGACGCGGCCCGACGACCTGCTGGACAGCTTCTACGTCTGTAACTCGTGTGTGCTGTGTATCGCCAGTGTACCAGGTCAGAATTGTACATAACACATCATCATTTGTACACTTTTGTTGTCATATTTCTTTCAATCATAGGCATGAATAGTTTATAATTTATATCTTGATAAACAAATACAAAATGTAAATGGTAATGTTATACTAGGGCTGCGTGATTTTTATAAATTATATTGTTATTTAAGACATCTAGGCAAAGAGAACACACTCTGATACGAGTAGAAATAGGTACTTTTTAAGCGTGACTTCTTTACAGAAAATCAACTTAGATCTTTTTCAGTATTCAAACTTAAAGAGAGTGCATTGAGTTTGTACCTTTACTTTGAAATTGGGCTCAAAACTCATTTTAGTCTACAAAACACTAATAATTGAGCTATAAATCTGGGCATGTCTAGTTTTGTAATAGACATTTTGTTTTAATAATTCAATAATTGTCAGATGAAAAAGGGAGTGGAGAAATAATTTACATAATTCACACAATTAAATGGCAATTAACAGTGCCATTTAAATATGAATAAAAAGCAATAATGTTGTTTATTGTAATATGATTCCCAGGAGTCTTGGAGACAGACTATCCCGCAGGCGAGGAGATTCCTCAGGATTTGGAGGTGGGACCAGACTTTTTATTGGCCAGTAGCAGCTCTCAGGGCAGTGAGGGTGTGTTGAGTGACGTGTCAGCGGTGGGCTGCAGCGTTGAAGAGTCCAGCTCAGGATCTCAGACGGGCAGCACAGGAGTCAACGAACAGTCAGCAGAACAGAGTCCTGCCAGAGGAAGTGGTAGGAACCGTTTGTAGCTCAGTGTCGAATTGATGGCATGGTAACTTTAATAGAACCACTAGTTCAGACTCTAAATTGTTGGTTGAATGAGCTATTTGAAGCTTAAGACCTGGCTTACCTGGCACTTGGAAATAGTGATTTTTAAAATACTACTTTATGAAGCTTCGAAACATTTATAAACACGTGATTTCAGCAAACAAGGCTTCATACCGTTTGGAACCTTGGTTTTGAAACATCTAAGAATTCAGAAGGTTTGTGGCGAAGATTTCGTGAACCCATGAACAAGTTTCTAATGGTTAACTGATCTCGGGTCAGTTTTGTAATGTAGGTTAATGTTTTTATTAATTTAAAGGGATACATCAGGATTTAGTATTAAGCTTTGTATTAGTAGGAAACCTGTAGTATTTTCAAATTACCGTGCTTTCCACCCTCATATCCCCCTGAGACGAGAGATTTATGTATTTTTTGTCTGGAAAAAATCCTCCGATGACGCAAAAATCATCATTTTGCGTCATCGGAGGATTTTTTGGCCAGAGGCTAAAGACTGCAGTCAGTAGGGGCTGTCCCGCATGTTCTCAACCCGCCCATAGAGGGTGGGATCTCACTCACAGAATGTACACATAGTGTCAGACATCTTTTTTTGGAAGCTAAGCTAGCAGGCTCTTGTTCTGTGGAGAAAGCTGAGTAGTAGGGGTTACCATTCATCCTCTTTTTCCCGGACATGTCCGGCCGTCGAGATCGTACAAAATGTCCGGGATTCAGCTTTTGCTTTCTGCAGTCGCCATTCATTGTTTACATGCACACCTTTTGTTTCAATCTAACTGAATTCATTCCGATTGGTGAATCTGAATGTAGTGTTTACATGAACGCTAAACAAGTGATCGGTTGATGTGCGTTTTAACATTGCTAAGAAAATTCCCGCTCCTCCGTGAGAGATACGAGACCGACGTGCGTCTCAGGTGTCTCTCATCAGTAATCACGCCCTCAGTCTCGTCCTGCTCGCCACAGTTTGGGCGATCTCAAAATCCCGGGCAGACTCATCACGGAGACTCACTAGTAGCCTAGACTTGTTGTTTAACTACTGCGCTCTGTTACCAGTAGGCGTGGTCTCCTAGGGCATCGAAGCAAGTGCATTCTGGGAGTTGTTGTCTTTCATCCACATAAGCCAAAAATATATTTTCTGGCTTTTCTCAGTCTAGAAAGCTGCAAATTCAAAAATAATTTCAAATTTCTTCTACATAAATGACCCATTTTAAATACACATTCATCTTTCCAGAGGTGAAGTATCCCTTTAATGAATTTCAATACTTATGGGTTTATAATACAAAAAGGATAATGATATTTATTGCTTCTACACAAAAGAAGAACTACAAATAATATAAGAACGCAAATCTTACTGAAACTTCATATTTAATTATTTGTAGATTGCATTTTAATGAAACGTGCAATTAGTTTGTAAGAGGTGTTTGCATTTACATTTATTCATTTAGCTGACGCTTTTATCCAAAGCGACTTACAATTGCTATATATGTCAGAGGTCGCACGCCTCTGGAGCAACTGGGGGTTAAGTGGCTTGCTCAGGGACACATTGGTGTCTCACAGTGGATTCGAACCCGGGTCTCTCACACCAAAGGCATGTGTCTTATCCACTGCGCCTTCACCACCCCTGTTTGTGCTGAATTTTTGATGCATGTACAATGTCCGTTGCATTGACCAGCCAGCCTGTGGTGTTTTGAGCTCTTCAAAACAGCAAATCATTTTGTCAAGCAGTTTGTCAGAGTTTCGAAAAGCTTTGTATCTCCCATCACTACTTGTAAGTCTCTCTGTTGTAGATCTCTCCAGAGCCCCCAGTGAAGACGGGGTCCCTGCAGCAGAGGAGGCTATGGAGGCCACTGAGGAAGACCAGGAGAGCCCAGGACAGGACACCAGTCAGCCAGGCATCTACACAGAGCATGTGTTTACAGACCCACTCGGAACAGAGTCTTCTGGGGCGTCAGCAGGCAACGATAACCAAAGGTGAGTCAGACCCGGTGTCTTATCGTTGTTGATTTACAACCAGATTTTGGCTGGGAACTCATCTTTGGTTGGGTTCCTCTACAGGGAGTCAGATCAAGACCGGGACGATGCGGTCTCAGCTGGTGGAAAAGTGGATCAGGCAAAAGAAGAGACCCAGCGGATGAGCAGCGCATTGCCCACCATGTGGCTGGGGGCTCAGAATGGCTGGTGAGATGCACGCAACACAAAAAACAGCATCTCGCCACAAGCACCATATACATTTCCATTATGGCAAGCAACAGACTTTATTAAACACCAAAATAATAAAGATTTGAAACACTCAATACTGAAACTTTTCAAAAAATGTCAAAAGTTTAAATGGGTAGAGAGAAATAATTTAAAATAAATAGGCTAGGCAAAATTAGTTTTATATAGGAGTTTATATATAAGTATGAGTTTGTATATGAGTATATACACTACTGTTCAAAAGTTTGGGTCAGTAAGTTTGTTTATTTAAAATAAATGAATACTTTATTCAGCAATGACTCACTAAATTGATTGAAAGTGACTGTAAATATCTTTATAATGTTACAAATAAATTTCAAATAAATGCTGTTTGTTTGAACTTTTTGTTCATCAAAGAATCCTGAAACAAAATATGAATATATGAAGCAGCACAACTGTTTTCAACATTGATAATAATAAGTAATGTTAAATGTTTCTTGAGCAGCAAATCATCATATTAGAAGGGTTTCTGAAGGATCATGTGACACTTAAGACTGGAGTAATGATGCTGAAAATTCAACTTTGAACCACAGGAATAAATGACATAATTACATTTATTAAAATAGAAAACAATTACTTAAAATTTTAATAATATTTCACAATATTACTGTTACTGTATTTATGATCAAAATAAATGCAGCCTATTTCAAAACATAAAAAATGGATCCATGGTCATGACATAAAAAAATTATTTTAACATGTATCTTGAAGTTCACATATAATGTTAATAAAGATTTTTTCACAAAGAAAACAAATATATATGTGTAAAAACAATAATTTTTAACCTTAATCCTTTTAAGGCTTGTCAGTAAACGGCCACTGTTATGATTGGCTGACGTCATTGCATAAGGAAACCACTCGCTATTGCATGAGAGTGTTTTGAAAACATTATCCATGTAAAACCCTCATTTACAGTCCAAGTATTATGAAATCATTTACTTGGGGTTTGTGATGCAGCTGCTGTCAGATCCAATACAGTCGGCTGCTTTATCTTTCAACAAAAGGTTCTTTGCAAACTCCATTTCTCTGTGCCTCGCTGACAAAACAAAATGCTCCGGACAAACATACAATCCTTCAATGTGATCCAGGACGCCATTAAAATAAACTCTGATGCTGTGAACCTTTTGAAGTCTGTACAGAGACGCAAACCAGCTCTTTAAACTGGATGCGTCAAAAGGAATGTTCCTTAATTTCTCACATATTTAATTATTCCAAACTTTTGACCGGTTGTGATGTTGTTGTTCTGTTGTCGATGTTTGTCTTCTTATTGTACATAAAAACAAATTACTGCCATACTTCTTTGGATCTCACTTTTACAATCCGTATCTGTAGTATTTTTGTCCACTTGAAATTTGTGAAAAATTATACTTTTAATTTTTTGCCAGCTGAACAATCAACACTTAAGTGCTCAAAGGTATGACACAGCCTGCCTTGTTTTCATTCATGCCAAATAAATGTTGTGTGTACTTTGACTAAGATCTACAGTATAGCAACCGCACTGCACTGAAAAAAATATTTAGAGGGCTGTTTAATGTACACTCTATCAGATCATCAACGATTTGTTATATTGCACCATTGAAAAACAATCTGACAATTCCTCATTTGCAAATGTGTTTCATGTAGTTTATACGTGCACTCATCAGTCGCTCGATGGAGGAAGTGTCTTCACGCTGTCAAGCTGAAGGATTCCATCTTGAACATAGTGTAAGTGGAAAGTAACCTTGCAAATCCAGGAAGGTAATATAACGACTTTTGGAATATTGTTTATTTCATATTTGAGTGGGATTCCAATGTATGTAGCCAGATGATAAAGCAATTTGGTTTTTAGCTCTACTTTTATTTCACTTTTATTCAATCTTGAGCTGCAATCAAAAGAAAACACTGAGTACTAAT
The DNA here is from genome assembly GCA_030578255.1 of Tiaroga cobitis. Classification (NCBI taxonomy): domain Eukaryota; kingdom Metazoa; phylum Chordata; class Actinopteri; order Cypriniformes; family Leuciscidae; genus Tiaroga; species Tiaroga cobitis. The sequence goes on from CM060593.1 coordinate 39,168,494, forward strand.
GATATTTTATATTGTTTCTCGGCATAGACATGTGAAAGGCCGTGTTTTGGTGGCTCTGGCTGATGGTACACTGGCCGTCTTCCACAGAGGTCTTGGTAAGACACTGTCAGTTTGCTAATAATTCAGAAACTTATCTTAACTTTGACATTTACTTGTAAAAAAAAAAAAAACACATCAAAATCTTCTACTTTTACAGACTGCCAGTGGGATTTGACCAACTACCACCTCTTGGACCTCGGCCGGCCACATCACTCAATCCGCTGCATGACCGTTGTGCATGATAAAGTGTGGTGCGGCTACAAGAACAAGATCTATGTCATTCAGCCCAAAGCCATGAAAATAGAGGTTCAGAATTATGTCTTTACTCCATTAGCTTTTGTGTTTTTGGAAAAATGTGTTGCATGCTATTTTTATTAGTATTGGTTAAATCCAATTTTCTGAAGAGCAAAAATTCCTTAAAGTTTAACTTTGCCTATTTTCAACCCGCGTTGAATTGTAACAATGTCGATAGAATATGTAAATGAACTATGCTTACTCGTTCTCCGTTTTACCTGGACCGAGAAATTCACGTTTATTTGTTTTGCTTCAGGCGGAACTGACAGAACAGCAGTTTTCTTTCAGTTTTTCTCCTGCATTTGGCCCAAAACACTGTGTTTTCTCTAGTCAGGTAGCACTGATTTCAAAAATTGTTTCACCTTTCTACTGTATAGGCTGCCATGTTATATAGAAAACCCATTTTGCCAGCGGTGAAGTGCTCCTTTAACTTGCTTAAACAGGATGTTTTTACAATAAGTTGTGATGTATTTCTCCTTGGGTATTTATGAAACAGAAGTCTTTTGATGCCCACCCGCGTAAGGAGAGTCAGGTGCGTCAGCTGGCCTGGGTGGGTGATGGGATTTGGGTGTCCATCCGGCTAGACTCCACCCTCCGCCTCTTCCACGCTCACACCTTCCAGCATCTCCAGGACGTGGACATTGAGCCTTACGTCAGCAAAATGTTAGGTGAGATTCATACTGTGAAATTTTTGTGTTTTTTTCTTTAGGTTTTTGGTCACCTGTTATTGTTCTGCTTAATATTGTGAAATATATTACAATTTAAAATTCTCTATTGTTATATGTAGTAAACTGTAATGTATTCCTGTGATCAAAGCTGAATTTTCAGCATCATTACTCCAGTCTTCAGTGTCACATGATCCTTCAGAAATCATTCTAATATGATGATTTGATGCTCAAAAACATTTCTGATTATTATCAATGTTGAAAACTGCTTCATGTTTTTGTGGAAACTGTGATACATTTTTTTCAGGATTTTTTGATGAATAGAAAGTTCAAAAGTCTTTATTTAACAAATGTTTTGTTACATTTAAATGTCTTTAGTGTCCCTTTTGATCAATTCAATATCCTTGCAGTGCATCATGTAGCTTTTGGGCCTCTAGGGGTTAAACAAAACTGAATACATTTTGCAGAAGAACATTATTTTGGTTGTGCTTCGGCTCTGCCTGACTGTGGATGAATATGGTTATTTCTCAAAACTAAAAAAAAGATTATCCTGCTGCTCGTAAAACATTCACTACTAGGCTTAAGAGATATAACCAGTTTAGATGGAAAGACGTCACTGTAGCTTTAGCCATTAATAGACCCGGATCTTCTTTGAAAATAAATTCCAGCACAGCGCTACAACAACCATAATGAAATGACCCTTCACAACAGATAATGCTTTACCTGAACTCTGTTAGAGAGCAATATGTGCAATTTATGTTCAATAAAATACCTTACTCACCTGTGGAGTAATAAAAACACCATCTCTACGGTGCTTTTACAACGATTCATTCAGACACAACTGTTCGGCTTTGTTTGGAACTGTTATCATTGGTCAAACAGAGCGAAACCGGTTCAAATGTACTGACATTACTGTCTAAAAATTTTAATGAATATCAACTTATTGTTTATTTAATTGTTGTATTACATTTGCAATTGTGCTGATATTCGGGGAAAAAAGCATTTTTCCTCGTGTGATTTTGCTTGACTATATGATATAATAAACAATTTCGTACAATTTGTATCTTGAATTTTGCGGGCATTTCCTACCCTGCTGCACAATGCTATTTCACGCCAACTCCAGACTCGCTTGCTAAATGGAGGGTTACAGTTATCCAAACCAGATTCGCCTGCGAAGACCTGTTGTCTCTTTAAAAAAATCTGTCTGATCCAAAACTTTTGAATGGGAGTGTACATCTGAAATTACAAGACAAGATTTGAGCTCTTTTATAATATGCTTTGGAATAAATACACAATAATCAGACTTCCACTTGTCTTTAACAGGAACAGGGAAACTGGGCTTCTCTTTTGTGAGGATTACGGCTCTAATGGTTTCCTGTAACCGGCTGTGGGTGGGAACAGGAAATGGTGTCATCATCTCCATCCCGTTATCAGACTGTAAGCCAACATCACAGCACACATAAACATATGTACGTCAGTATTTGATGTGGAAGTGCAGCTTTAGTTTCAGTCTCTTTGGCCACTTCTCTCTGTTCTCTCTCGTCTCCTGTCTCTGTAGCTGTAGGTCAGTGTGGATATCTAGGTCAGAGGGGTGAGTGGGAAACACATTGTTGACAGCTGATTAATTCTGAAACAAAGCTGTCTTGCTTGGCTTGTTTGCTTTTATGCTCAGCTGTGTTCAATATTTCATATCCAAGTTCTTTGTTCTTAGTTCCTCTTAGAATGTCCTCTCTCTCCAACCAAATTCCTCTTTCTGAGTTTATCAACAGTGAATCTGCATCTAGTCGAAATTTGCTTTTAATGCTTTAATATTATTGCCTGTATCCCAGTAATTTCGCAACGAGGCTGTGCTTTGAATTTGACAGGCATCTTCTCTGCAAGATACTAACTGCTAACATTAGATGCTTGAGACACTTGTGTTTACACACTTTTCCCCTAGCAGCTAATAAGACGGTGGGAGCGATCGCCTGTCGTCCAGGTGGGGCGGTGCGAGTGTACGGCGATGACACCATGGTCGGTGCTGTGACTGGCTCGTACGTACCGTACTGCTCAATGGCACACGCTCAGCTCTGCTTCCATGGCCACAGAGACGCTGTTAAATTCTTTGCTACAGTTCCAGGTATAACATCATAACATTAGCCACCTTGTTTTGAAACACGGAAGCAAGCTATTTTCTGTGAATGTGCAAGACTTCCTATTCATTATACATCTATAGGTAAATAACTAGAAGAATACATTAAATGGTAAATGGCAATTTACAAATGCTCTTACGTCCAAAACAAGGTGGATATGGACCGTTGTGAAGGCTCATGTTTGAAGAAGTCGACTCCATTCAATTAAGTGCCTGATTATTGAAAGTTTCATGATAACATCATGATAAGAATAATATTACTACTGTAACACTGTTTTGGGAGCATGTTGAGGATATGTGGGTAAATCTCACAAACAAAATGACTATGTTTTAGCTCAAAATAAAAAGAAGAATGTTACAATAATGCATTATGAATAATAATATCGTAATAACAACATATTACAATAAAACATGCATAAATAAATAAAATGAAAAGATGAAAAATGAAATGGCCAACCCTATGTAACATAAATCAATACTTTTATATTAAAATGGTATATTAACAGGAAATTCAGCACAATAAATACTACTATGGTGTAAAGTTTATATGTATATATATTTTTGCAATGTAAATAATATATACAGTAGGCCTGGGGAATAAAACGGTATCGGTATTTATCGACGGTACACCATTATAAAAGATGTTCAATATAGCTCTCGATATTTCCATTTAAATGCGTGCGCATTTTTATATATATATATATATATATATATATATATATATATACACTCACCTAAAGGATTATTAGGAACACCATACTAATACTGTGTTTGACCCCCTTTCGCCTTCAGAACTGACTTAATTCTACGTGGCATTGATTCAACAAGGTGCTGAAAGCATTCTTTAGAAATGTTGGCCCATATTGATAGGATAGCATCTTGCAGTTGATGGAGATTTGTGGGATGCACATCCAGGGCACGAAGCTCCCGTTCCACCACATCCCAAAGATGCTCTATTGGGTTGAGATCTGGTGACTGTGGGGGGCATTTTAGGACAGTGAACTCATTGTCATGTTCAAGAAACCAATTTGAAATGATTCGAGCTTTGTGACATGGTGCATTATCCTGCTGGAAGTAGCCATCAGAGGATGGGTACATGGTGCCTATAAAGGGATGGACATGGTCAGAAACAATGCTCAGGTAGGCCGTGGCATTTAAACGATGCCCAATTGGCACTAAGGGGCCTAAAGTGTGCCAAGAAAACATCCCCCACACCATTACACCACCACCACCAGGCTGCACAGTGGTAACAAGGCGTGATGGATCCATGTTCTCATTCTGTTTACGTCAAATTCTGACTCTGCCATCTGAATGTCTCAACAGAAATCGAGACTCATCAGACCAGGCAACATTTTTCCAGTCTTCAACTGTCCAATTTTTGTGAGCTCTTGCAAATTGTAGCCTCTTTTTCCTATTTGTAGTGGAGATGATTGGTACCCGGTTGGGTCTTCTGCTGTTGTAGCCCATCCGCCTCAAGGTTGTGCGTGTTGTGGCTTCACAAATGCTTTGCTGCATACCTCGGTTGTAACGAGTGGTTATTTCAGTCAAAGTTGCTCTTCTATCAGCTTGAATCAGTCGGCCCATTCTCCTCTGACCTCTAGCATCAACAAGGCACTTTCGCCCACAGGACTGCCGCATACTGGATGTTTTTCCCTTTTCACACCATTCTTTGTAAACCCTAGAAATGGTTGTGTGTGAAAATCCCAATAACTGAGCAGATTGTGAAATACTCAGACCGGCCCGTCTGGCACCAACAACCATGCCACGCTCAAAATTGCTTAAATCACCTTTCTTTCCCATTCTGACATGCAGTTTGGAGTTCAGGAGATTGTCTTGACCAGGACCACACCCCTGAATGCATTGAAGCAACTGCCATGTGATTGGTTAATTAGATAATTGCATTAATGAGAAATTGAACATGTGTTCCTAATAATCCTTTAGGTGAGTGTATATATATATATATATATACATATTGAATAAAGAGAATAATGCAAAAATAGCTACATTTATTAATCTATTTTTAATAAGTAAAGCATTTAAGAATTATGTTTGCTAAACATACTATACCATTACATAAAATCGGATAGAAGTTGGGGTACTTTATTTTGATGGTCCCTTTTGAACATTCTGTTACTATAAGTAACTTTGCAACTACATGTCAACTTATTCTAACCCTAACCCTACCAGTCTACTAATACTCTACAAACACTGAGAGTTAGTACAGATGTTGGTGCATTGTTACTTAGTTAACAGAACGTGTTAAAGGTACCATCAAAATAAAGTGAAATCTATAAATGAAAAATATACTGTGTGCAAACATTTTTTTGATTTGCATTTTACTAGATGAAAGAATGTGTTCAGCATATTGTTTTAAATCTGTGGTGTTTGATATAATGACTGGTGGAGTGCAAATGTGTTGATGCTGTGTTTCAGGTCAGGTTATTGTGCCAGGAGCTGAAGGCACGCCTAACAACTCCGACTCTTCAGCCCCAGACGGCAAGAGCATGCTTATCATGAGCGGAGGAGAGGGATACATCGACTTCAGAATCGGTAAGAGCTTCAGTACCATTGTCTCCAGGACCTGTCCATGAGCAGGAGATGCCATTTGTGCATGTCTCACATTGTAAACCTATTAAATGTGCACATTCTGCTCTGCTGACATTATAAAACCATCTCTTTTTTTTGTTCTCTCAGGTGATGAGGATGGTGGTTTGGGACGAGATGAAGATGAAGAATCAGCCGAACCTACGTTGAAACTGCAGTCGGCTCCTGCCAAGCCGGAGCGCAGTTATGTTATAGTCTGGCAGGTTGCGCAGTGAGTGACTGATGAATCACTGCTTCGGGTTAAACGGAGAACTCTAGATCAAACCCACACGGACATATTTTTCTTCTCATTGATACGGATATTATCATTAATAATAGTAGTGTTGGTCTTAATCCCTACATCACAATGAGTTCTTTAATATTTTTTGCTTAGATGTTTATTTAATTTATTGTTTATATAAATCTGGCATTGACAGAAGAGATAAGTGTTGAAATGAAGGAACAAAACGACAACTTTAAGTCCGTCCACAACTATATCGCAACTATATGAAAATCCTGTGCTAAAAGTTTTAAAGGTTTACATGTAACTTTAGGGAACTGTTATAATGTTAGCTGCTTGATGATTTTTGTAGTTTTGTTTAATGTGGTTCACAGAATTGATCAGAGGTTTCTCTGTGCACTATGGCAGTGGTAGCATTGTGTAGTTCATGTATATAGAAACTCAGAGAGCTATTTTTGCTATCTGTCTGGCGTAGATCTCGTGAGCGGCACCTTACAGCATGGTGTGCGTGTCTGTATGTGTGTATTTCTCGCTTGCATGAGTCCTGTGTCATTCCTATACGGAGCCCCGGAGCTCTAGAAATTCGGGCTTCCTTCACGCTAGAGCTTGCTGACACTTTAAAGACAGTACCGAACAAACATAATCTCCGGAAAGAGCGACATATGGAAGAGCTGCATGATTCAAATGGAAAAAAAATAAATATTTTTTTTTTCAAATAGAGATCAGACGATTCTGAACAGACAACTGAACAAAATAATATCTAATTTATTAGAGGTTCTGGGAAAATGTTAAATACTTCAGTCTATATACATTTTTTTAATTTAATTTGAATTCTATTTTATTTTTTAAATTGGTTTCAACGAATGATTCAATGACTCACTTAAGTACTTTGTTTCATTACTGAATGAATCAATATTTTTGATCAAATCTCTTGAATGAATGATTCAATGGCAAATACATTTTTTTTTAACAGTCACTTGTCGCCACCTACTGGTGTAACGATGTAATTGATACAATCATTATTTGAAAGCGCCACATTACTTTTAAAAGGGGATTTGCTCTATTTTTTAATTGCTACCGTTGACATCAGTGTTTATATCCAGATTCCAAACTATAAAGTTTATCCCAGTACTTCTGTGATAATTTGAATTATTGTAAGACAGAACAAAACGATACTGTGTGGTTGAAAAGACATTTTGTGAAGCTGTTTCATACTTATACATGACAACTGCTCTCTCTGGATCAGCGGCAGCACTTATGCAGATTTGAATGTTTCCGTGTGCTTTTGGTTTAATAGCCAGGCGAATCGTTGTCATTTAGGAATAAAGCTGCGTTCACACTGCCAATTTTATTTCAATGGAGAGCTTTCAATTTCCGGCAGAATCGTGTGGGTGTTTGAATCGAGATTGCAATCTCTTAACGATTAATTGTGCAGCTCTAATACGCGGTAGTGTTTATTGCAGTATAGATGGTCTACCCTTTTACCAAAGGATGAAACGTAGAACAAATAACACGTAACTAAACAGCCTAATTGTCAAATATTTTGCATTGCCAAGGCTTTTTGATGTTCTGTGACTCTCTTGAATGGACAAACAAAGGACAAAATAATGTTAATAACAAATTGACAGGGATTGTATTTCTTGTGTTGGATTTAGTTTTGTTTGCTTTCGCACTAAGCATACCAGATAATTAATATGGGTTTTGTCTGTATTGTATGTCCCAGGCCTCGTTTCGAGTATGTTATATTTTCTAATTCTGAGTTTTGCGCTCCTTTTGTATCTGCTCTGTTCAACACTTTTATTGTACCTTGATGTCTGTTGAAACAAATGCAACAGGATATTTGACTTTTTATGTGTAAATGGGGAAATGGGTAGGTTTTGGGCTTTTTGTTTCTTTTAAATTCTGACACATAAAGGGAATCTTTATATCCTCGACGCCATTCCAGTATTTATTTTTCATAATGAACTTTGTGGTTCAGAATGTAACTTTTTACATGTTTGTGAACAAGGACGTTATTGTTTTGCTTCACGTCAGACACAGATGTTGTCATGTTGAAGGAACTGACTAATAATTTTGACAGTATTAGACGGCGTATGACGTATAACCTCCATGGATCGTTCGGAAATCAACATGAATATTGTACTGAGCTATGCATGTTTTTTTTTTTAAAGTATACTGCAGTTTGTTTGTTCATGTTTGTTTATCGCCACCTTTTTGGGTGGTTGTGTGAATGTGTGGAGATGAGAAATATTACTGCATTTGTGTGTGTGGATGAGTGTGTGTGTGTGTGTGTGTAGTCGCTGTATCCCTTAACTCTTACTAGACTTGCTGTGTGTGCCACGGCTTGTCATCACTGTTTTTCTTGTCAAAAGTTTGCTAAAACTGCATCATAGCCTTATTTTTAAATTCTATTAAACTCGATTTCATGGGGAATTCACTTTCTGTTTTGGTTTTATTCACTAATGTGTTCATATGTTATAAAATAGATTCACAAACGTCTCTGGTTACTCCCGTAACCTTGGTTCCCTGAGATGAGGGAACGAGAGAGCCGCTCCCTTTCGATTTTGTTTCTCGACATTGCATTTGCTAATACTATGGGGAACGTGTAAAATCATGCCGTGTTAACTATAATGATATCGCATTCACACCAGGGGCGGGGCGGAGTTAACACAGGTGAGACCTGTAGGAAATGAAATGGTGCCAACGCCATCACATATAAATTGGTTTGAAAAGTTTAGATTATTTGAAACAAAATTATGTATAATGGGGTAACGGCTGAGCTCAATGGTGCTCAATTAGTAGTGTATGACACGGTGATCACGTCACCATCTGTCTATATCATAATAAACGTGATGAGCTGACAGGGACAGAATTGAGGTAGTATATACGACCTAGTTGAAACCACTGAGGCATGTAGCGCTGATCATAACTGAGACTGGGTTGGCTAGGCGTGTGCGCAGCTCACACAATACCGTACATGTGAAGCAAGTGACAACACATGGAACTTATAAAAGCGCACAGAAGTATTGGGTGACAACCAGCCTGCCGCCATGCAGATGTCCTGAATAGATATGCCATTGTTCCATGCTCACAACAAAGCCATTCCCTTGGTGGAGTGGACTCGTACTCTTATAGGACATTCCACGTTTTAGAGCCATAAGCCAGGGTGATCGCATAGACAATCCAGTGGGACAGTCTTTGCTTAGACACAGGCAGGCCTTTTGTGCGTCCGCCAAAGCAGACAAATTTTGTGCTCTGAGAGCCTGAACTGTCTAGAGCGCTTGATATAACATGTAACGCACGTACAGGGCACAGCAAGGGTGTATTAAGCTGTCCTGTCCTGTCCTGGCCGGTACCTTGGGAAAGCTGATCGTGCTATAATCTGCGCTTTAAGCAGGGTCGAAAGCACTTTCAGTACATAACCATTCCTAGGTTTTAAAGTGACTCTGCAATCACCTGGCCCAAATTCAATACACGAGTTGTCAATTGATAGCACTTGCAGGTCCCCAACTCACTTAACAAAGGCCAACGCAAGCAGGAAACTGCCTTTAGAGAGAGCTCACACAAGCTCGCTGATTGCAATGGCTTGAACGGAGGTCCCGTTAGAGCTTCCAGCACAAGTGCCAAGTCCCAAGTGAGCAGGGTGGAAGGGCGAGGGGGTTCAGCCTTCTAGCTCCCATTAAGAATCGCATCACTTGGTCATTTCTGCCGTTACAGCAGAAGGAGCCTTGGCCTCTGAGATATAGTGTTCAGCACTCACTGAGAAAGCGCATCTGTCGCTGGCGAGCTCCGTCGAGCGTCCAGACATGAAGAACTCCGGGTTGGGGTGCCATATCGCTGCACAGCGGGATTGTCTACGGAGGGGCTCCCAGCATCTCCACCAGTTCTGGGAACCATGGCTGGTTGGGCCATTTCGACGCCACTAACAGAACTGATTCCCTCTTCTTTCTAATTTTGAAAAGCATGCAAGGCAGAAGTTTTACTGGAGGAAAGGCGTACGTGTGCGCTTTCGGACAGCTGTGTGCGAGTGCATCCACACCCAGGGAGACAGTGGGCAGTGAGCGTTCACTGTGAATGAGAAGAGATCCACCTCGGCCCTGCCGAATACACTCCAAATCATATTGACAGTTAGAGGGTGTAATCTCCACTCTCCATGGATCACCCCGCCTCACTATAGCATGTCCGTTTCGCAATTCAGATGTCCGGGGACATGTGCTGCCTGAATAGAGAGGAGCCGCAAGCTCACACCTCCCTGGGTAGTTTATAAACGCTACCACTGTCGTGTTGTCTGTCCTGATGAGAACATGGCGGTGAAGAATGTCTGGGAGAAAGCACTCGATGAACAGCACAAAGCTCTAGGCAGCTGATGTGCCACGACTTCTCTACTTCTGACCATTTCCTGAAGGCTGGTCTGCCATTGCATATGGCTTCCCAGACGATGCCCAACTCATCCGTCGTAACAGTCTTTCTCCTTTCCAATAGGAAAACTAAGCACTGAAGATGAGTGAGAAGTCTGAGCCTGTCGCTGAGCAGCGCTCTCTCAAATTGGGCTAATATCAGCCAGTCGTCCATATAGTTCAAGATGTGCATTCCACTCTGCTTCAGAGGGGAGAGAGACGCATTATACATTTGAGTCTTTATACCTAAAGAAAAAGATGCTACAAGCATCAGTCAGTTTCGTCCTATTTCGCTATTAAACGTTGAAGGTAAGATTTTCTTCAGCATTATTGCCCAGAGATTGTCCACCTACCTATTAAAGAATGGCTTCGTTGACACTTCAGTTAAAAAAGCGGGCATTCCAGGGTTCTCAGGATGCTTAGTCAGCTAAAAAGGAGAGGAAGGAGCTCCATGTGACATTCCTGGAATTGGCTAATGCATATGGTCCAGTGCCACATGAGCTTCTTTGGGCAGCATTTGATTTTTTTCAGAGTACCAATGTCAATAACAAATTTAGTGAAAGCCTATTTTGGAGATTTGCAATTTAGTTTCTCAACTCCAAAATCCAGCACTGCATGGCAATGCTTAGAGGTTGGAATAATGGCAGGATGCACCATTTATCCACTGGCTTTTACCATGGCAATGGAAGTAATCATTAGGGCATCAAGATGGGTAGTAGGAGGAGAGCGCTTGGCTTCTGGGATGCGACTACCACTAATCAGAGCATACATGGATGTCAGGTTTCTGTCATCTCTGTCTTGTCTATTTCTTGGTTTTGTGACAGAGCCCTGACACTCATGATTTGTCTTGTGCTGTGTAGCACGCAGCTTGTTTTCACTAGCTGTGTGCTTTCATGTTGTCTTGTTTTGTGTGAGCACATGGCTGGTGATTTGTTTTACTGGCCATGTGCTTGTGTTCAAGTCATGTTTGGTGTGAGCACATGGCTTGTCATGTATGTTTCCTTGTGCCATGTGCTCTCCTGTTGATTGTCTAGCCCCTCCCATCTTGTTACCTGATTATTGATTTGTTTGCCCCACCTGTCCTCCCTCGTTACCTCCTTTGTTTGGTCTCCCTATTTATTCTCCCTGTGTTTGCAGTCCTGTGCTGTTTCGTTGTCGTATGTTACCCCTTGTGTCAAGTCAAGTCAAGTCAAGTCAGTCGAGTTATTTGTTTTCCCCTATGGGGTAGTTTTGTTTGCATTTGTTTGGATTTTTAATAGTTAATAAAGACCCATTTTCCTGCAATTGAGTCCTAGCTTCATCTCCTCAACCTCACACCTGACAATGGATGACATGACAACCATGACTACAACAGTAGCCTGCACTAATCGGTTATTGGGGAAGTTAACAGATAATATTGAATGGGCACGAATGCAATTTAAGCCCTCTAAATCAAGGAGCATCTCGATAGTTAAAGGAAAGGTAGTAGATAAAAAATTTTCATTAATGGTGAGGCAATACCAACAGTTTCTGAGAAGCCAGTGGGAGATGGTACGATGGGGATCTAAAGGACACAGTTTGAGTGGGAGAAGTTAGACGACAAGCAGTGGAAGGGTTGAAGAACAGCTGTGCTCTACCAGGCAAACTAAAACTCTGGTGCTTTCAGTTTGGTCTACTGCCGAGGTTGCTGTGGCCACTGACTGTGTACGAGGTTTCTTTGACAACAGTGGATAAGCTGGAAGCGTTAATAAGTTCATACTTCAGGAAATGGTTGGGAGTTCCACGCTGCCTCAGCAGAGTGGGACTTTATAGTAAAGGAATATTGCAGCTGCCAGTCTCTGCTTTAACCGAGGAGTTTAAGTGTGCCAAGGTCAGACTGGAAATGACCTTAGTAGAGTCACGCGACAAATGTGTAAGGGAGACAGCCCCTGTGTTAAAAACTGGTAGAAAGTGGTCAGCAAAGAAATCTGTAGTAGAGGCAAAGGCTGACCTTCAAATTGGGGATATTGTGGGACAGGTACAGCATGGAAGAGGGGGTTTTGGGCTCAGTTTAGCTCCTCCTAAATGGCACAAGGCAGGCCCAGCTCAAAGGAGGAAGCTGGTAGTCAACGAGGTGCGAAAGCAGGAGGAGAGGATGAGGTGTATAAAGGCCATTTCCCAGGCCAAGCAGGGAGAGTGGATGAGATGGGAGAGTGTGGAACAACGCAAGATGGGCTGGCAAGACCTTTGGTCAATGGAAGAGAGTAGGATCAGTTTCCTTATTAGGTCAACATATGATGTTCTCTCATCACCGCAGAACCTTAACCTCTGGCTAGGAGAGGATACCTCTTGTCCTTTGTGTTCATCACCTGCCACATTAAGGCACATTTTGACAGGATGTAAGGTGGCTCTTAGCCAAGGTCGGTTTACTTGGCGCCATGACCAAGTACTGCGATGTTTGGCTTTAGCATTGAAAGGCAAGCGTAGAATGACCAATAAGTTGCCGCCTGTTCTAGCAAAACATTACACGCAGAAGACAATATTCCTCCGCCCAGGCGAGCAACCACCAAGAAAAGGTTTTAACACCAATTCTCGCCCAGGACAACTGGAAGCTGCTAGGGACTGGAAGATGCTGGCTGATCTTGATCAACGGCTTATTTTTCCACCTGAGATTGCCACCACTAACCTACGACCAGATATTGTTTTGTGGTCCGGATCAGCATGCATTGTTGAACTGATAGAGTTAACAGTGCCATGGGAGGATGCGGTAGATGAGGCATATGAGAGGAAGAAACTGCGGTATGCTCATCTGGCCACTGAAGCAGAACAGCGAGGATGGAGTCCAGGTTTATCCAGTGGAAGTGGGTTGTCGAGGTTTTGTGGCACACTCTACAACCCGGTTCCTCAGAGACGTCGGATTCAGTGGCCAAGAGTTGCGTCGCACAGTAAAAAACTTATCTGAAGCAGCAGAAAGGAGCAGCAACTGGCTGTGGTTGAGACGGAAAGATTCTAGCTGGCTGTGTACAGGCCGCCACGCTACGGTTTCGTAGAATTCTTGAAAAGCTTGAAGAGGCTGTTGGTTTATTTGTATAGGTTGTCTAGTATTTACAGTCATTGCGTTCCTGTGTATATTGCGTGGATGACGGGTGGTTGGGCAGATATTGTGTTTTGCGGTAGGTGGTATGCCATACGGAACCGTTGCCACTGAAACTGCATTAACGCACCAGTGGGGCTCGACAGCCTTAGTCAAACGGGTTGACGCGTTTGGTTGGGTTGCGGAGAGACTGTGAGATTGTGGTTAGGTCTCAGCAGCAGGAGAGAGGTAGAGGTCAGTAAGCTGGGCTGAGTTGAGTGGGGGACGGAGGGGGGTGACTCTGGGACGCCAGAGTCACTGTCGAGCCCTCTTGAGGTGTCGTGGGCTAGTCGACGAACACTGAGGATGGAAGGTGCCCACATGAAAACCCTAGAGATGTCCCCTACTCGGCTCAATCCAGACGGTTGTCTGTTGCTATGTTGCTGACGTGGGGAGCAGTATATGGTATGGTATGGCATCATCCTCAGTACCCACCATATCTTGTGGGTCGGTGGAGGGGCGGAGATCAGCAGCCATGAAGCGCACTGGAAGGGAGTCTGCAGTGGGGGGTGGGGGGCGTGGTGAGAGGCGCGTGGGCATCGAGCAGTTGGGTTAGTTCATCACCTTGGATGATGGTCACACGGAGCCTGAAGGGGGGAGTGTGTACACACACTGGTCCGGACATGTTTTCTATGAGTGTACAGTACACACACCGGCAGCGCCATTCGGCATCTGTCCGCGGCGCCCAGCTACGGCTCAGGACCACATATATATAGTTTTATAATCAATTACATTATATTTGTCTCAAATCGTTTTTAATGTACATACTGACTTCACCCTGTGCTGCAAGATACATTTAGTTTTACATTTACAGAAATCAGCTGTGTTGATGAAAATTGCTGATGTTATCATATTTTCATGTGAGATTCTTAATGAATTCAGTTAACGTACGCCCTGAGGTAGAGTGTTCAGACTGCAGACTCAGCAACGATTGTATTTAATTGTACAGTACAATCATATCATAGTACAGACATTATCTTATAGTTTATAGTTTATAATGTCCTTAAACATAACAATATTACTGGCCATAAACTGTGAATGTGAGCGTCCGGTGTGCGATACCTCGAGTTGTCCTAGACGCAATGTGGCGCTGCGCTTCTCGTCCGGTGTGCGACCCCCTTGAGAGTCCTGAGCATATCTGTGCATGTCTCCACAGTGGGGGCAGTCAGACTCCCCAAGTGCCGGCTCTCTGTGGGCACGACACAGGCAGAAGGCACACGTCTTGTGGCCATCAGAAGGTCCTATTGGCTCTGTGCGGGGAGAGGCAATCGTGAGAGGTCATCCTTATCGAAGGTTCACTGGAAAACAGCAGGAGATGAGAAGGCATTGTCCGCTGCAGTGTAGATCATGGTGTGTAAGTCTTGATTGCTAATAGGCTTCTTGCAGAAGGTTAACTGAAGGAAAAGATTTTGAATGAATGATGTTCAGAGCCGCCTTTTATGGCGGGGGAGCCCACCCATATTTTGCACGCTTGAATGCCATTGGCCAGTGTTACTGGCATAATTCAATGAGGCTTCAGTAGTATTTGTAGGAAGGGGTTTCTTTTTGAACCAATCCAAATGAGTCTTTCCTGTTATGCAGTATATTCATTTTATATCCCCAATTTGTCTTAATGGGGAAAATATTAAATAATGTATTTTTTTAAAATCAGTTCATTTTCTAGTTGGTTTCTTTTTTAATAAAAAAGATTTATTTTAATCCAAACATGTATTATCAGAATTAACAATATTAATATTGTTTAACCCTCTACTGCACGGTGTTGCCATATGGCAACATACCCTTTCTTTGGACATTTCTTGAAATTTGAAAATAAACATAAGCTCATATTAATCTTAAATTCATGGTAGAACCTGGTGGTACCCAATGATATGCTTTGATGACATCACATCACACTACACACACCCTTAAACTGTCATTTCTTCACACACTTTTGATGACTCCAGTTGCTGAAGAAGTGCACGTGAATATGTGAAGATTTTCCTCAATTTTTCATATTTCTTTAGAATTAAAAAAATATGTCAAGCATCTGGGGTAAATTCTAATCTTTTTTCAATCATTGTCACATTGTTTTGATACTACTATTACCTTTTTATTCAATAAAAAAGGTATGTTGCCATATGGCAACATTGTGCAGTAATGGAACAATATTTTGCCCATGCTAATGCAGAGTAGCTTTGTATGGATGCACTATATATTTATAAAGTAAAGTAAAAGTAAAGTATAAAAGTAAAATATATATACGCAAATTTTGTTTAGAAAATGCACAGTGCACAGTGTTGAGCTGATGTTGGGAAAGGTGTAAAGTATATCAAGAATTTGAAGGTTTTGTCATTCCAAAATCTGTATGGTGAACAAAAAATAACCACATACACAAGTCGCTGTGCAGTCCCCATGCAGATGTACACACACACACACACACGCACGCACGCGCACACACACACACACACACACACACACACACACATGCATGTTCTATCATCCTACACTTGATGGCAGCAGTAACAATTTTTTCTTATATTTCATTTGAAGTTGAAGTTCAGGAGGAGGCACCTGCACCTCCTGGGGTGGAAAAGGAACTGCTTCAAGGCGTTTCACATTGAGTAGTTTCACTTGAACAGTTCTTATGAGTTTGCGTCAGATGTTTTGTAAATGTTCTTGAAATAATCGTTTCATATTGAGTAGTTTCACTTGAACAGTTCTGGCAGTTTGCGCCAGATGTTTTGTAAATGTTAAAATAATACTTTGAAAATTAGTTTCATATTTTGTATACAAAGCTCTTGAAAACATTTTAAATAGTAAAAACAATTTTAATTTTTATAAGACAGGTCTGTAATCATCTATGAATTTCATGTCATTTTGGGAGAAAACTGTTCCATTGTTGCACAATGTTTAAAGTACCCCCTCAAAAAAAAAAAAAAAAAAAAAAAAAAAAAAAAAAGAAATGTTAATTTGAGTCCATTTTATATATATAAAAACACTGTAAAATTTTTTTACATGAGTGCATAATAATGCGTGCAGTAGAGGGTTAAATTGGTTTAATAGACTTTCGTTTGTTATCAGTGTTATATCCATTTCATATGACAATAATAATAAAATAAACAAATGATCAATATATATATATATATATATATATATATATATATATATATATATATATATATATATATATATATATATGTATATATGTATATATTTTGTTTTGTTCTGTCAATATTGTTATATCCCTTTAACTGACAAAAGATGACATCATCCGCCAGGAAGTGACATCATTTGGGAGGAAAATCAACAGCATGCATTGCACACCTGTAAGTATCTAAGTATTGGCAATAGATTTGTTTTGTGGTATTAGGTGGCTTGTTTCAATCTAAAACATCAGTCCTGTTTGACATAATTACAAAAATCCTTTTTAATAATATCGACAGCTGAAAGATTAAGACTAAAAAAAGATTAAACTTCTGTTAACACCCTCATAAAGCTCTGAATTGTCGAGATTAGGCTATGCCGTTCAAAGTAATTTATAGACTATAGATTAATTTCGATGTTTGATTTTAATGACATTTATTTACTTTATATCATGGTTAACTTTGGTACTGTGTTTATCGCCACTTCAGGTCCAAAGTAAAAAAGGATCTTTAAAATAAATCCAGTTGAGAACCGCGTTCGCCAGCAGGTGGCAGCACTGCACTGTTCCCGCAGGCCCATAGCAACACGAAGGACATTACACATGCTGCTGATAGTGAGAGAGAGAAACAGAGCTGCAGCACTTACATAAGAGAGCCAGCTGCTCTCTTAAGCTGTGTATGTATGTATGTATGCATGTATGTGTGTGTGTTTGTTTGCTCACCTACCCGTTCACATACTTTGAGGACATAGTGAAATCCTACACCTCCATAATTTTTTGTTATTGTAAATTTAGCTGTTCATGTCGCTTGCAAAAACATAAAAATACAATTTTGAACACCATGTACCATAGTAAATACCATAGTTTTTTTTTTTGTTGCATTTGCTCTTTGAAAGATCATGGCGTGCCATATTCCATATTTTACATAGTATATGTATATCGTAATCATTTAGGCCCTTGCTTTTACCATCCGTACCATAACTGTATACCATGTTAGGTAACATAAACAGTGATTTGTGTCTTCATGTCTTTCAGCAACTACACTGTTATTTAACCTCTTTGAAATGCTTAAGCTCAAGGTCAGAAAGTACGAAGTGTGTACGTGAGTATTACAGTCTTGTAATGTGATTTAGACCGTGCCGTTACAGAGCGTGCTAAAAACATTCTCTAATGTGTAGGACACGGGTCGAAGGGCAGCGGCAACATGGCCGGCTTCCAGGCAAATGCCAGGGTTTCCCTGCGGCTGAATCAGGAATTATGAATTACAGGAGCTGGGCAAGACGAGACTGTGAATGCGACAAACTGTTCATGCGAAGTTTAGTATCACGAGGGGTGACGTCCTTCCCCTGGCCGTTCTCTCTAAACATAGAAGCGCTGCGACTGACCATGTGCTTGTGTGCTGTATATTTTGATGAGGTGTTAGTGTGTCTGGCCAGTATTGTGAGGGAGAAGAGTATGAAAGGTTTGTTCATTTCATTGGTATCTCTATATTTATACACACACATAACAGCTCAAGTGTCTGGCAGTGCTTTGTTTATCATCGGTTTGCACGGTTTTATTTTTTTCTCATTATCACATTTACTACATTTAAAGGCACCCTCTCAAAACACCATCATTTTTTTTTTTTTAAATACCAGCTGCTTCTTTACGAGGTTATAAAAGGGCATTTCTTAAAGGAACAATTTTAACAAAATAATAAATTCGGGCATAATTTGCTCACATTGCTCTTACATGTCATTCACCCTTCTGCATATTGAAAATTGGCATGTTGTGTTTGCTTTATACAACTCGTGAGAACAGATCTGGCGTTGACGTCAAATCTGGTGTGCTACGTTTGAATATGCACATGTGGAAATGACATTCGAGAGCTAATGCATTAATAGTGGATAATGGCTTCATTTTGGGTCTTTTCATCACATAAAGCTTTTGTATGACCCTAAAAGACTTGAAATATAGTGCACGAGGACTGCTTTTTATACGGTACTCGATAGCCGCTGGTCACCAGTCACGTGCACAGATAGACCCCAAGTATCTGATCTTTTGCCCTATTAAAAAACTATTGGTAACGCTTTAGATTACAGCCCGGAAAGTACTGTGTAATTAGGAGGAATTTACAGAGTAACTTTCGGTAATTATAGTGTACCTATAAAGTACTTGCATGTAAGTATAAGGGAACAATATGTAAAGTTTGGGGAATAAAGGGGTAACAACCAGGAGAAATAAAAAAATATTTATATTGTAAGTATTATAGAACTTTTAAATACTGAGAAATATATCTTGTTTCATGTGGTTAAAGGGTAAGTGGTGCTTGTATAATAAATAAAGGTTTCCGAGTCAGTGATATAAGGTTGTGTGTATGCATTTTTATTGTACTTACTCTGTAACTACATGGAACAAGAGGGTAACAAGCACCACTTTAATTTACAGCCCGCAATGTCACACTTACCCTGTAACTACATGGAACAAGGGGGTAACAGCTACATGAAACAAGAGTATCTTTCCCCAATATTTAAGCAAAAGTTGAAATAGTTTTCGTTTTCAGTGCACTTTTGTTAAAAAGATTACATTTAAAAAAATGACAGGGTACATATCTATGCATTTATAAAGCCTATATAGTATGTACTGGTTCACCATTATTTAAAAAAGGTACGCAGTGTGTGTTCTTGCTAAATTGATCACAAATGTAAGATTGTTATATCATAATAGTAGAATAAGTACCCCTTAGTTCTATAATACTTACAATATAAATAATTTTTTAATTCTCCTGGTTGTTACCCCTTTATTCCCCAAACTTAAAATATTGTTCCCTTATACTTATACTGTAAGTACGTTATAGGTATACTATAATTACCGAAGGTTAAGCTGTAAAATTGCTTTAATTACGCAGTACTTTCCGGGCTGTAATCTAAAGCGTTACCAAACTATTAAACCACTATTAAAACATCTCAATACAGCCAGCCTAACTTAAGCAATAGCCCTCAATTAAGCTTAACAACAAGTTAACTTAGCGTTAATTTAGCGTCATGCAAGGTCTGAAATGCCACCAAAATTAATACAAATGCCCCAAATATCAAGATATGAATTAATAATAATAATTCGTTACATTTATATAGCGCTTTTTCTGGGACCTCAAAGCGCTTCACATATGGTAGGGGGGAATCTCCTCAACCACCATTTGCCCTTGTATAAGTACCCTACAAATTATATTACTACTGCTGTTGAATGCTTGAATCTGATTGGTTGACGAACGTTCTAAGGTGTGCAATTATTTTCAGGGAAACGCACGGCTAAAGTAGTTCCAGGCAGTTCTCGACCGCATTACAGTTCCATATCACTTCGCCAAATGATTTCAGTTATTTTCAAGGTCCATACAGACTACAACAGCAAAAGAACCAAACCCCATAAGGACACTGACCAGGCAAATACATATAGTAAACAATAGGATAAAAAAGACAACCTATTTCCATGTTTTTTCCACAAAATTACGTTTTGTTATGTACGGAAAGCATACTCTCTTTCTCCCGCTCTCCTTCCCATTCAAACACATACAGTACAGACACAAACTTGCACAGAAGCGTGTTGTCAGCGCTGTTCTGATGAATTTATCCCTAAAATAGTTTAACAACTTGACAACTACATGACATTTTTCATTAGCAAGGTAATACATGGCACTGTTCTTGAAGCAGATAAACTTACAGTTTCGCTAGTAGTTAAGACTCTGCTGCCGAACACTTTTGAGAGACGCAAAGACTCAGGTAATTCACTTACGATTAATCTCTCTCTCTCTCTAATGACTGCATTGGTCTGCTATCAATGGCTAAAATCTCCTTTACTAGCTCTAAAATTATGTTTTGGAATTAGCAACAGGCTTGGGATTAAATGTGTCAGAAATTAGTCCTACACGTAAGAGGGTTTTAAATGATAAAAACCTGACAAATGTCTTGAAATACGTCATCTGAACAATGTTTTGAGGTTTGTTAACCGTAGTATAAGCGGCTTCGCATCGTGGTCGCATTACCACCTCGGGTGTGCATTATTTTTCAACAATACGGCCTTGAGTCAATTATTCATTACATATAGTTAAACAATATCACACGGGCAAGAGTGCTTTTTTCTCGAATATCAGCACGATTGCAAAATGTGATATTCATTTAAATCTATTCAACAGGTCAATAAACAAGCTGAGTAAATGAATTGACACAACGTTGTCAATTTGGACTGTTACCAACGAAAAGAGTTCCAAACAAAGCAGAAAAGTTGCGTCTCCCAGCAACACAGTGGTATTTCGTTCTTAAATGATTCTCCGTTTTTGAATGAATCGGGTAAGTCAATGATTCAATGACCCATTCATAAAGGCAGTAGACACTTCCTCCTTTTATGAATGAATCAGCCAGTTTGAACGAATCGGTTCAATGAATGATACTATGATTCACTTATTACGAATTGCCGTCAACTACTGAAGGTTTTAGTTTCATATATAATAGTATCATTTCATTTTTCCCAATATTTCATATTTCAGTAACACTTTACAACAAGGTTCCATTAGTTAATGTTAGGTAATGCATTAACTATTTATTATAACTACGTATTGATCTTTGTTTATGTTAGTTAACTGTTCATTGTTAGTTCATGTTAGCTCAGGTCCATTATATAATGTGAACAGATACATCTTTTGATTTTAAATGCTGAAATTAACATTAACTTTTTCATTGTTAGTTCATGTTAACTAATATTGTTAACCAATCGTAACAAATGGAACCTTATTGTAAAGTGTTACCCATATTTATATATTCAAAAAATCTAAATGTTATATTTAGAAAGTTACTCTCATAACATTATTTAGGCAATCGTAATTGCAGTTTAAATGGATTATGATAAATAGTAAGATGGATTTTGTTGATACTGATTTCATTCAATTGGTATCAAAACCCTTATAGTGTATAGTAGTGTAATTAATTAAAAATGATCTGTGCATGGCATCAGTAATGATGCTGAAAATTCAGCTTTGCATCACAGGAAATAAATTACATTTACAATATATTCAAATAGAAAAACGTTATTTAAATAACATTTCACAATATTACTGTTTTTAACTGTATTTTCTATCAAATAAATGCAGCCTTGGTGAGCATGAGAGTCTTCTTTTAAAAACATTTAAAGGATCTTACCACCTTCAACCTTCTGAACGCTAGCATTTTCCTGCGCTGTGTGAAAAAGAACAGCGTGGACATTCTTCAAAACATTTCCTTTAATGTTCCACAAACTCGTACGGTTTCAGAATGACATGAGTTATCCCTTTAACAGGGAATAAACTGGTTTCTGTGGCCGGTTTCAGTGGGTTGGTAAAGAAGTAAAAGTGAGTTTGTCGTCAGTTTGTTATCCCTCTCATTACTGCCCATCCGTTGACCTATCAGCCCTGTGATGTGTCTGTAATTTATCAAGTTCTCTGAAGGCTGTAATGATTCAGGCTTTTTTAATATCCCTGCACTGCAGTCCTCCAAATTTAGAGGTAGAGAGAGAGAGAGTGTGTGTGTGTACTCAGCATGTTTTTTTCGCTCGGCTCACAAAGTCGCCCCTAAATTTATCCTGACAGTCTCTGGGGAAATGCCTGGAGAACAGTGCTTATAACCACAAAGGGGCTTGCAGAGCACAAAACTAGAGCAAGAGCAGCCCAGGCATTTCTCAAGAACAAAACCTGTCACGGGACGCTAAAGTTTGAGCAGCTCCGCTCCATGGTTTTGACAGGTCAAAAGTAGAGAGTAGTTCCTTAAGATTAGAAGTACACTATGACAACTAAGACAATAATATAGAAAGGTAGTTTGATGTTGCTATTGCTAAGGATTTCTGAGTAAACTGTAGGGCATTGCTAGGTGGATTCTTAGTGACCCAAGTCTCTATGAAATTCTGGTGTCTAGTTATGGCTCGGGTTGGTTCTTGAATGTTAGTTTTTATTTTATATAATTGCCTGGGAAAGTGCAACTAACAAGGTACAGAATGTGCTCCTTAGAGTAAAACGTGTCAAAACATGCATTAGACTCTACAACCATTCACATGTTCCGTTCTCAATAAACCTCTAGCATTTCACCCTGGAGGAGAATACAGCTGAGTAACAACAGTACTACTGGGACACTTTTTTGCCCTGGTGCGTTTTAGAGCTGTCCTGAGGACAAGAG
The DNA here is from genome assembly GCA_030578255.1 of Tiaroga cobitis. Lineage (NCBI taxonomy): Eukaryota > Metazoa > Chordata > Actinopteri > Cypriniformes > Leuciscidae > Tiaroga > Tiaroga cobitis. The sequence goes on from CM060593.1 coordinate 39,191,229, forward strand.
ATTCCATCAGGTTCAGCAATCCTTGTAGATCCACCACAGGTGAAACTTGTTGTGTTGACGTTAGTAGCCCAACATGTGTGATAGAGCAGTCAGGACTGTCACTGAACTGCATTATAAAACAATTTGGATACATGTTTTTGGTAGACAGTATCAGGAGAGAGACAATTTGTATAACAAATAAGTGTTACACCCCCATTTTAGTGTAGAGATGGAAGAACGTAAAGGAATATAATGTGATGTGTGAAGGCAGCAAGGTTCAGTTCTCAACCCCAGGGCTTTCACAATAACCAAAAACAACTTTTATTTTATAAATGTGGGAGGATTGCAAGGCTTCAAGATGGGGCATGGCCAAAACAACAAACATAAACCCTTTACCTTGCAGGGAGATGAACTAACTAAGCTACAATGAAAAGAAAGCAAAAGAACGATAAAAATACACTAACTCCTTAATAGCTTCAGGAGAAAACGAGATCAAAAGGAAATGGCACCCACCTACTAATCCCTTCCCAAAGAATTAACAATAAACTTATCAAAATCATAGAACATAAGAGAATGTGCAAACAATAATAACATCCACATTAGTAGTCTTTCTTGCCATAAGCACCAATTACAACAAGAAGAGTTGCACAACAGCACAAAAGAAAAACCCAAACAAAAGGCACAATCAATGAACAGCTTCTGGTTTGAGAAGAGAAGCCTCACAAAGCAGCCTGCGCGCGCACACACACACACACACACACTCTGTTTCGAACTTTCCGTAGACAATGATTTTTATTCTCTGTATATTCTGTCCCGCGACACCAACCCATCAGATCCTTCAGAAATCATTCTAATATGATATTTTTGCTGCTCAAGAAACATTTTTTTTTTTTTTTACTATTATCAATGATGAAAACAGTTGTGCTGCTTAATATTTTTTTGTGGAAACCTTGATGCATTTTTTTCAGGATTCTTTGAATATGACTTTCAAAAATCAGCATTTTTTTTTATCATTACAAATGTTTTTACTGTGACTTTTGATCAATTTAACATGTCCTTTCTGAATAATAATATTTCTTTCTTTCTTTCGTTAAAAAATCTTAGTGTATGCTATTAAAGCTTAGCCAGCAGTTTTGGAGATTTAAGTCTTTCCTCCTTCAAGTGTTGCAAAAATGGCCGCCAAGTGAACCGATATGTGTTTTCAAGTGAAACGGTTAATCAATGAGAATAAAATGAAGGGCAGCACTTATTATTTAGAATTGATTATCAACTGGTGTTCCACAGGGTTCAATTATAGGTCCAATTCTTTTCAGTTTATACATTAACGATTTACCATCTTTGTGTAAGAACGGTGACACTTTGATGTATGCAGACGACACAGTTATCTTGGCCTATGGAAAGTTGGCAGAGGAAGTTGCCTAAAAACTAACAGAGGCCATGTCACTGATCTCAACCTGGCTTGAGCAATCCTGTCTGCAATTGAACATATCCAAAACAGTTCCCATGATCTTTTCAAAAAACAATATAAGTACAAAACCTGAAATTTTAATATCTGGAGAAAGATTACATGTCGTCACAGAATATAAATATTTAGGATTACAGATAGACTCGAACCTCAACTTCAAAACTCACATCAAAAAAGTTAGTAATAGGATTAAGTTAAGTCTAGCAAACTTCAGATTCATTAGAGACTTCCTTTCAACAGAAGCTGCTAAATTATATTTCTTTTCCATGATTTTATCCCACATAACATATCGTTTAATAAGCTGGTCCAATACTCCCTCTACAACAATAAAACCATTAGAAACATTATACAAACAAGCATTAAAAATACTGGATAAAAAAAACCCCATACCACTACCACCACTGTACTATTCTGAGGAAATATCAGTTACTTACTAATCTCATTAAATTCAAAAACATCTGTTTAATTTATAAAATCAGACATGGTTTAGCACCTCCTCCACTATGTGACTTTATACATTTTAGATCCAGTGAGGTTAGGGTAACCAGAGGGACAGTGAGGGAAGACTGCATTATCCCCTGGAGAAAAACAGCTTTTGGTCAGGCTGTCAATGCAAAAAAATGGCTTGTAGAGAGCCAAACTTGTGGGCACTAATGCTTTCTGTGTGCATTTAAACATTGTATAATTATTTTACATGAATTGTATTTCTTAACTATAATGTGTTGCATTTTATCTTGTGATTTTATACCTGTGATTATCTTTAAGGCTGCCTTTTTTACACCTGGCTAGGGGACTACCGATGAAAATTAGCACTTTTGAGCTAACTCGGGTACATTTACATTGTTTTAAAGTTGATTAATGTACACTGTCCCCTTTAAAAAAAAAAAAAAGATTGGATTGTAAAAAGTGGTGTATGTGTTTGAAGGGCAGGAATTGAAAAATAAGCGGACCATTTAGAACTTTTATTCAAATTGTAAATGGGTTATAAACGGGAAGCGAGCAAAGAGCGTTCCCTTTATAATCATTAGCTGTGTTTCCATTACCCCTGAAATTGTGCAAATTGAAATTGCGAATTGAAAATACGCCCAATTCGAAAAAGGAATATTGAAAAAAAAAATGCTGAAAAAACAAATCTCTTATTTACATTGCGTTTATTGTTGGTAATAAAAACGTGAACCGAGCGTGCAGAGCATTTCAGCGTTTTAGAAGCACGCAGTGAATGATATCGCTTTTAAGCAGTGTTGATTATATTCTGGCTAATTTAAACACCTTTGATTGGCCATTGCATTCATGTGCTCAAAAGATTTGTCTGTGATTGGCTACAATGATCAACGCTTCAACTGGAAACCTTTGATGCTCTTTACAGAGCGCTTCCACAGATACACATGGGAGCATTTGAAAATTGAAAGCAGCCGCCTATCAGGTATTATCGGTACTGCAGAAATGCTGGTATCTTCAAATTTTTTAAATCCCCCTGTAGTCAATAATTTTATCCCTTAAAACTCATATTTGATCACCAAAATGACATATTTAAACGTTTTTCCCTCGAAAGAAAATGTTGCATGCCTTAAGATAGCTTGAATGTAACTCTCCACCCTTAGTATATGCGGTGCTATGAATATTTAAATTAGCCCCGCCTCCACCCACTCGTTGAGGATCATACGTTGACCTGATTGGCTACAAGGTAATTTGTGACGTCAGAAACACCAGCGATTTCAAACCGTGTTTTTGAAACTGTCTTTGGTTCACTGCAGTTTTAAGGAGAAAATACTCAGCAATGGTGCTGACTTATGAATTTGCACATGGTTTGTCTTAAAACATATTAAAAACCCCACATAGACATATAAACAGCATTTAAAAGGTTGATTTTCATCACAGGGGGACTTTAACATTTCAGTGGCAACTTAGTGCTGGTACTTTTGACAACCCGAATGTTGACTTTAAAGGGATAGTTCACCCAAAAATTAAAATTAGCCCATGGTTTACTCACCCTCAAGTGTATATGACATTCTTCTTTCAGACGAATACAATCAGAGTTGTATTAAAAAATGTCCTGGCTCTTCCAAGCTTTATAATGGTAGAGAAAGGTTGTTTCTGTCCATTAAAGTGCATCTATCCATCATAAAAATACTCCACACGGCTCCGGGGGGCTAATAATGGCCTTCTGAAGCGAAGCAATGCATTTGTGTAAGAAAAATATTCATATTTAACATGTTACAAAGTAAAATTCTAGCTTGTGGAATGTGGGACAGGTGCTTTAGGAATCGTGTTTAATTTATCACTTTGACTCAGCACATGTGCGCTCTGTATCCTGTTTCATGGATCACTGTGTTGGCTTTCACAGCATCTCTCGCTTTCTCTTTCCTATTCCCATTTGTCTCCTCCTCATTCCATCAGCACCATCCTGCTCTCTCTCTCTTTCTGAAGTGCGTCACAGGCTGGGTAAACACGTTTGCTGTGAGGCCTGCTGCTCACCTGCTTTGAATTTTACATAGAGAGTAGGCTAGAAGCTGAGAGAGACCGTGTGTGTGTGTGTGTGTGTTTTAGATGAACTCCTCTGATCTCAGAGGCATGAAGACACATGCTTCATTAGCCATGTGTCAGAGACAGACCTTCAGAGATCATTGGCCATTGCAGCTCAACACTATCAGCATCTATTTGCACATTTCAGGTTTCATTTTATGTGGCACAAGTTTATTTGGATATAATAAGCCTGCTGGAAACTGTAGCAGAGCCCCATTAAATTAGTAATTCAGCTAGAAAATTCGGTCATTATTTGCTCACCCTCGTGTTACTCCAAACCTGTATACATTTACCTGTGGAAAACAAAGAGAATTTCTGAAGAATAATTTTTGAAGAGTCTTCAAAAAACGCCAGGGGAAGATTTTTTTTAAATTACTTAATTTTTGGTGTGTTTTCCACATAAAGCTATTGTATGGTTTAAGACCACTTGAAAAATAATGCAGTTATAAGTCATATTGACTACTTTTATGCCGCTCTTTGATTTTTTTTTTTTTTTTTTTTGTGGATCTTGGAAGTATAAACTGTTTTTGTATGGAAAAGACTGGTGTAAAGATTCACAAAATTTTCTTTTTGTGCCCACCAGAAAAAAAGACCACTAATGGGTTTAGAATTAACTTTTAGTCCATATAATTAACTTTGCAGTCATCTACAGTATATGCTACTGCATGTCTAAAAGTAAAAAAAAAATTGAGGTGTAACTTTTTTTTTTAACTATTTAAAAAAATTAATTAAAAGCATTTAATAACTTTATTCAGCAAGGATGCAATGCAATTAATCAAAAGTGACAAGAAATTTATGTTGCAAAAACAGCAAAAAATGCTGTTCTTTTTCTATCAAAGGATCCTGAAAAACATTGATATAACATAAGATATAACATTAAATATTAATATAACAATTGTTGATAATCAGCAAATCATATTTTAATGAATTCTGAAGGATCATGTGACTGAAGACTGGAGTAATGATGCTATATATATATATATATATATATATATATATATATATATATATATATATATATATATATATATATATATACACACACACATACAAGTTATGCTGAAAAAGCACATTTTTCCATCTGAGTTAGTATCACGTGTGATGGTGAGCTTTTTGTTTCTACGTCAGCATTCATCGCTTGTGTTTTCAGCACCTTGGACAGTGGCCAAACAGAAGCATGTCGCTGAGTAAGTGCAAGAGATTCTCCGTCGCTGTGCTGTGATTGGTCAGATTTAGAGAGGTTCTGTGACTCATAATGATGCCAGAAGACAGCGACAGAGTGATGAGCTCAACCATGACTGAACTGGGCCTCTCGACAGAGAGCCCGACCAGCACCTGCCACTGTCCCAACACAACAAAACCAAACACCGTTTGTTAAGGAATGGTCTAGGTTCAATACAAGTAAAACAGAATTCCAAAAATTACAAATCTGTTATAATTTATGCGCCCTCATACTGTTTCAAACACCATTTTACACTACTGTTCAAAAGTTTGGGGTCAGTAAGAGTTTTTTTGTTTTGACGCAGAAGTTTTGCTAGTGAACTCAAAGTTTATTAAGAAACAAATGTTTTGCTAGTGAATACAAAGTATATTTAAAGATGTTAAAGTTTTGCGAGAAAACGCGAAGATTCTTGGAGAATGCTTTGCAGGGGAACGCAACGTTTTGGAGGGGAACGCAAAAGTTTTGCTAGTGAAAGCAAAATTTCTCTGAGGATGCTAAAGTTTTGCAAGAAAACGCAAAGATTCTTGGGGAACAAAAGTTTTGTTAGTGAATGCAATGTTTCTCTGAGAATTCTAAAGTTTTGCGAGGGAATGCAAAGTTTCTTGGGGAACAAAAGATTTGCTAGTGAACACAAAGTTTATTTGAAGATGCTAAAGTTTTGCGAGAAAACGCAAAGATTCTTGGAGACTGCTATAGAGGGTATGCGCATGACGTCACCGTCGGCCGGAGACGAGTGAATGCGGTCACGCCCACAAGTGGCAAAAAGACTGAGCGGCAGCATTTGTTTTCAGCGTGAATGCCGTGAAAATCACACAAAACACATCTAAAACGGGAAAGAGGTTTGCGATTGACTGTACAACTAGATTTGACCAGAAATCTGAGGTACTGTATATTTTTACAGACTGCAAAAAGCTACAGAACAGACTATATTCTGCATAATTGGATGTTTTTAAATAAACACTGACAAAAAACTATACAAGTTTTAGGGCTGGACGATATGATGATATACAGCAGTACTTCTCAAAGTCCGGACTCCGGTCCGGATCCGGACCCGGAGGGAATTCAATCCGGACCCACCTCCATTTCATATTTCAAGAGCACTAATTGTGTGTAAGGGATTAAAAGTGTGGATGCATGCAAGCGCGAACCACTAGTGTTTCTTCTTGCTGCCTATCTTTTACTAGGGTTTCCAAATTCCAAAACGTCGCTCTCGCGGCCTGATTGGAGGTAGCTCGTCAAGGGGCCGTTGACCGTTCACATATCATGTCTTTTGCGCGCTCCGGTTCGTTATTTCAAATGTAGGCGAGCGGCAAGCGCGCTCATATTTGACGTGAGGCGCTAATTTTTTTCAGGCGCAACGAGATGTATCGAAAACGCCTCAACTTTTCAGAGTGCCGCAAGCGCACTGCAGTTCATGTGACAAGAACAATCAAATCAGCTTCGCCCTTTCCGTAACAACATTGGAAGTTCCAGGGAAGTTCAGTCAACATGAAGGATGGGGGTGCACCTAAACACTACGGGTGTTTTTCTTTTCTCCATAAATAACGTTAAATCTTGTAGCAGAGCTACATCAAGCGTTTTTCGGTGGTGGAAATCTATTAGCTACTAAAACTTATTTGTCGTCGAGAGCACAGTGCATGGTTGCATAGCAACGACAGACGCCACAGGAAAATCGGACTGAATTTTACTATTAATAATAAAAGATTATTATGTAATATTATTATGTAAATGTCAAGTAATTTATCTTTTTGGACTCAATCTTTTTATAAAAATGATTTAAAGGCTGAAATATGTAAGGTTTATCTTTTTATAAAACCTTTTTTTTTGTGAAAAATTATTTAAAGGCTGAAATATGTGAGGTTTATCTTTTTATAAAACATTTTTTTGTCAACTTTATTTGAATTTAATTTTATTAGTCTACATGTGCCTATAGGGGTGGACCGGGGATGGCAGGGGTTGGTGGCAATGTAAGTATCTGGATATTTTGGATACCGCGGGGCGAGGGCTTCGATTACCTCTCTCTTTTTTGACCATAGGCCTACATGTGTTTGCATCCCTGGAAACAAAACACAGACATTTTGAACGGCAATAACCACAAAATACAGAGGTACGGACAGCAAAACTACTGACTGAACATTTAGGCCAGTGTCTCCGTCTAGCAACCACACCTTTTGTGTCACGGTTTCGGCAGCTGATGGGAGACAGACAGTGCCATTTCTCACATTAGACTGCTCTGTATTTTGCACCATGTTACTTTTGGCCTACCTCTTGTTGTGTTTTATTAAGAAAAATACTGACATTTAAATGAATTGTTTAGCCACTTTTGCACTTGTTATTTATGGATTTTGAATGCAAAAGGCACCTTATTTTTTCATAAAATGAGTATTGATTTGTTATGCATGTTTATTAAAAAATAAGTTTTGTAGCCTAATAACCAATAGTTCCGGACCTTTGACATTGATGAAAATTTAGATTTGGACCTTTGAGTGTAGACTTTGAGAACCCCTGATATACAGTATAACATTAATGTAAGTGATCACTCGGATTTAGACCTATCTATATTGTATTTATATAAAACGTTTACAGGCAAATTGTCTTCATTTATTTCCCCGGCGTCGAAATCAGGCACATATAAATGTCAGGAAACACGATTCCTGGCTGCATGTCAATATCCATGGATCACTGGATCTTTGATAAGTTGTAAGGAACACTATATCGAGTCCAACTTTTAGTTTAAACTGATAATAGTTTGTTTTACACGCGTTAACGCAGTTTCCCCTATTAACTCCAGCCACGCAGCAGCTCTTCTGCCACTCAGTCCCGCTGAGGGGGGCGTGTTCCGGCGGGGAAGTGACGTTAATGCATTCCCTCTATAATTTTGCAGGGGAACGCAAAGTTTCTCTGAGAATGCAAAAGTTTTGCGAGGGAATGCAAAGTTTCTCCGGTAATGGTAAAGTTTTGCGAAGGAACGCAAAGTTTTTTTTGGGTAATACCAAAGTTTTACGAGGGAATGCAAAGTTTCTTGGGGAATGCTAAAGTTTTACGAGGGAATGCAAATTTTCTCTGAGAATGCTAAAGTTTTGCGAAAAACGCAAAGATTCTTGGAGAACGCTGAAGTTTTGCGAGGGAAAGCCAAGTTTCTCGAGGAATGCAAAAGTTTTACGAGGGAATACAAAGTTTCTCCGGTAATGATAAAGTTTTGCGAAGGAACGCAAAGTTTTTTTGGGGTAATACCAAAGTTTTACGAGGGAATGCAAAGTTTCTTGGGGAATGCTAAAGTTTTACGAGGGAGCGCAAATTTTCTCTGAGAATGCTAAAGTTTTGCGAAAAACGCAAAGATTCTTGGAGAACACTGAAGTTTTGCGAGGGAAAGCAAAGTTTCTCGAGGAATGCAAAAGTTTTACGAGGGAATACAAAGTTTCTTAGAGAATGCTAAAGTTTTGCGAGAAATCACAAAGTTTCTTAAAGAATGCTAAAGTTTTGCGAGAAATCACAAAGTTTCTTAGAGAATGCTAAAGTTTTGCGAGAAATCACAAAGTTTCTTTGGGAAAGCAAAAGTTTTCCTCCCATCTAATTTTTTTCCATCACCGTGTCCCTTTAGCAGCTCTGTAAAAATGAGATCTTTTGCAGAATCTCCAGGCAAAATGAATTACCGGTAATAAAATGCATGCTAACTAATAGTCCAAAATGCTCCAAAATTCACTATAAAATTATCATTCACTCAAGACCAGGAACAACTGGCAATAATGTCAAATTTGCTTTTATGTCAACTTTAATTTGCGGTGAACCTATAGGATGGTTTAAAAAAGTGGGTCTGATTGGACAACATAAAAAATGGTTGTCCTGATTTCCTTGCAAAATGCTTCCCTTGCTAATTTACACACACAAAAGCATCAAAATGAGCCTCTGAATGATTAATTTCCTAATTACACACACATTATTCTTCTGAGCTGTTTTCTTATTAGTTCTTATTAACAGTTCATTTATATTTTCCCTCTTCTGTAATTTGTCACAATGACCAAAATAGAAAATGCAGTTGTGCTATTGAAGTGTTGGTGTGATGACTCACACTCGAGGCGTACAGTGTGTGATTTGTGTTTTTGTTCTGTGTTTGATTTGACGGCTATAAACAGATGTGTTTTTCTGAGGTCGCAAGAGCTCAAAGGAGGCAAGAAGCGTGACAAAAATATAAAAGATCGCTGTGTGATTGCAAGACATCCAATTTGTCTGTCACCCCCTTCCTTTGTCTTACCGACAGATCTGAAGTGGCTTTAAATGCCGGTTGCTTTTCCATAATCAGACAACAAAATGAAATCCTGCCATTTGACACGTGGAGGGGAATCAGACCCCATGGGAGGGAAGCACGCTTTGAATTGCAGGATGATTGTGTGTGTGTGCCTGTCTGTGTGGGCGTATATGACTGAGGCTCATATTTCCTGGAGCTTTAGATTTGTCAGCAGACAGGCCTGACTCTTCCTTGAGGTCGCTCTGAATTAAATATGAGGAGTCTTGTGGAAAAGTTTCTGCAGGACAAGCAATTGTCAGGAGTTGTCTCAGCTGGTAATTTTAAATGCACTTTTACTTGTTTGACTTTAATTGATTCTGTTTGTGACAGTTGCAGAAAATAGTGTAAAAGGGAGCATGTTAAATCTAGAATGTGTACTAATTTGAAAATGATTTGCCCATTTTATATCCATATTTGATTTGTATTTTAAATGAGGTATAAATACAGTACAGCAGTTTGCCAGCCTAACATACTGTATACGTACCAACTCTTGCTGTGAAGTGAGAAACTTTGCATTTTCAGACACACAGGATATATTAAGAACAGAGTGTTAGCTTACTAATTACTGTATACTGTGCAGTAAATACTACATGCCTCCTATTTTTTAAGGCCGCAGCTATTTGCACTAAATAGCAACAAGAAGTATTTTCTTTGCACTAAGTGCAAATAGTAGTTAGATGCTATTTATACTTTGTGCAAATAGCGGTAGATACTAATTACATCTCAGTGTATTGTTATACATTATAAAACAGAGTATGCAATAACAACATATTCAGTATATATGATTATATGCATTAAAATCATAAATGAATGCTGCTCTATTAGTTGTCCTTAAAAAGGATAATAACCCCTCCCTTAACCCTCCCGATAAACACTTTATTCCCAGAAAGGTAAAGTAATAATCAGAAAGGTTTCTTGATCATCAAATCATCATATTAGAATGATTTCTGAAGGATCATGTGACACTGAAGACTGGAGAAATGATGCAGCTTTAAATACTTTGAAAATACAACTTTACCATCACAGGAATAAATTACATTTTAGAAAACAATTATTTTAAATGATTAATATTTGACAATATTACTACTTTTTTTAAAATATATTTTTAATCAAATAAATGCAGGATTGGTGAGCATAAGAGACTTCTTTCCTAAAGTGTCAATTTGATGTGCAGTTCAGAATCTTCATAGTAGATATGCACTGCCCTATACATATTCAGATGCAGCCTGTGTCTGGATATTCAGACCTGAAAATATATACAATATGCAAAAAGCAGTATGTTAAATTGTGCATACATCAATGCATGACAAAATGATGTATGGCAGAAATAGTATTACACAGTGGCACAGATGGGATTTTTTAACTGGGGGGGACCAAGCTGTCAGCAAATGATTTAAACTTAATTCGTTATTTTGCGTAATTTGGGCTTTAACTAGTGCTCAAGTAGTTACTTTGTGTAATTTGGGCTAATGATTTGCACTAAAAAGCCATTGGGGCATTCTTATTTGAAATCATGGATAAACAACAATGAACAAAGCTAAACAAAGGCCAACCTGATCACCACTAGCAATGCAAGATCAGACTGTTATTTGACTAGTATGCTAATCACCCACCAAAACTTCATGTCTTCAGCAAAGTATGTTTTATTTAAACATTTGCTTATCTCAGCATACAAAGTCTATCATTATGAACAAAAAAGCAAAGAACCTATGTGCAAAAAATTAAAATAACAATACAATAAAATAACAACAACATATTTTCTACTGTTGTCATGATTCTGCCATCTTGTCTTTGTTATCACTGGTCGTGTGGCAGGATCATGGCAGACCCATGTTTCATGTGCAGCACATGGCCATTTGTTTGGGCCATGTGCTTGCGTTGTCTCGTCTCGTTACCCCGCCCCCTTGTTATCCTCGTATTGTCTAGTCAGTTTCACCTGTCCTCGTCATTAGTGTTCCCTATTTAATCCTCTTGTATCTGCTGTCTTTTGTCGGTCCATTGTGATTGTTACCTGAGTGTTAATCCTTGTGATAACCTTTGTCAGAGTCTGTGAGTATCGTGTCAAGAGTTTTAGTCCTGTTGCGCTTTTGCCTGTTAAAGTTATTTGTGTCCCTATAGTTATCTGTCTCAGTCTAGTTAGTCTCATAGTCCTGTCTGTTTTGCCCCCTCGTGGGCTTTGTTTTCCCAGTTATTTGTTTAATAAATCGTGTTGCCTTGACTACTGTCTGCTATTGGGTTCATCCTTCCTCACCCACATAACAACTGTGGCTGCCCTCCTGCAGATCCTCACTTGACTGACTAGGGCCTGCCTTACTGTCATCAGAAATTGCCTGCAGGCCAGGAGGACAACATTTTAAATCTTATAATTTCAGTTAACCCTCTATACCTCTATAGAATTTCACAACAATGTGAAATACAACATATTCCTAAGAATTAATGGCTAAAACTACTATTTCAAAAATGTCTAAGAATAACTTAAACATTTTAAATGTAAGTGTTAATTACAAGTTTGTTGCAATTTATAGATTAGAAATAGCTTTCAAATGATGTATGACATATTAAGAAATTGTTTTTTATAGCCCATAATTTAAGAATCTATATCCGTACAATAAAAAAAAAAACATGATTTCCTACTATAAGAGGATGTCAAAAGTTTATGTAGGCCTTTATTTGTTGTTTGCATAAACCTTGCACTACACAAATGTACTTATTATAATTATTTTTATAGTGGCTTACACGACAGTGAACATACCTCAGTCAATTTATACAGTACAATGGGTTCAATGATTAGATAAAACATTATTTCCTGACGACGATAAATAGTTTGATTTATGCATTCTTTTTGTGTTCATTCATTATTTGCATCTGTCCACTCACCTAAATGCATAGTTATGGTCTCCACATTTTGCTGTGTTTACTAAGTGCAAAAGTCAGACTAGATATTCCCCTTAACAAATCTAATCTGCCACATCTGGGAAAGTCAACAGGCATAGGATACTTACATTGTTTGGTTTTTGAAAAAACGAGGTGATTGTTTTTTGTCTCTTCATTGCCTTTATGTGGCATTTATACTTTATGTCGATTTTTTTCAGTTCAGAGAAAACCACCGATTCAGCTCAGTCATATGATCACTATGGTTACCAGTTCGCTCCTACAGGCACGATTGAGGCAGCTACCAGCTCCTCAAAGGACCCCGGCGACGTCACTCAGGAGTCGTCGTAGCACACACAGAGAGAGAGAGAGTGTAAACGTGCGTTTATTGACAACAGAACAGATTCTGAAGCAGCGGCGGGCCGGGACACTACTTTGGCTAGCGTAAACACTGGTCCTCTGTTTTACCGATTTTTGTCGCCTTTCGTAGGGATAGTGAGGGCGGGGGTCCCCCCGTCCCTACTAGTGCCATCTGCGCCCTTGGTATTACACTAGTATGCTATTCTGAATTTAGTCAAAATAACCATTCACTCATGTACTCTTCTTACATATTACATGTAGCTTTGCAAGTGCTTAATCGACCTTACACTCTTAATAATAAAGGTTTTTGTCAGGGATCAGCCAGGTCAGAGTACTAATCACCTGCACGTCATCTGATCATCAGCACAGTCAGCACAAAAGCACTCACCTCACACAGTCACATTGTCTGGTCTCGTTTGAGTAAGGACTCACTTCCCTGTTACTCTTCCCTTCCTACGATTGATGCTTAGTGTGATCGTCTACCGTCCTGTTTCTCCAAAGTCGACAGAAAAACAGATGAGCACAGAATATGACGAAAGAAAGCACATTTGTGTTCAGTGCAAATAAACCAGCTGCCTGTGTTTTATTAATAATGTATAACGAATTGTGTTTTTTCTTTTTTATAACTGTTGGTCCATTAAGCCTCATTAAGCGTTTTCTTGGTTTTCTATGAGAGGAAATTGCGTTCATATTCTGCTCAATTGCTTTTCTGTAGGCCTATGCTTTATTTATTGTGTTTCCTGAGTTTGGCCTTTTAATACCACTGTCTTAATTTAACGTGTGATGTTGCGTTCAGATTCTGTGCTCATCTGCTTTTCTGTAGTATGCATTATTAGTATGGTGTTTACTAAGTTTGATAATATCATTAATTTCTTTTAAATCAGTCTAATGCATTATGTTAGCGTTTCAGAACATCCACGAGGAGGCGGGTTTCGTGACATCATCACGTACAATAGAAGTCCCATTTCATTGGCTAGGTGCCAACCAATAAAACGGCTCCTTTGAACACCCCCGCTGGCCCTTTTATTTTAGGGACTAAAAAGGGCACTACATTTTTTATTTATTTAATTTAACAGTACCTGCATTTTTATTCTCTATTTTCAGCCAACTTGTGAGAGGGATGCTTCCTTTGGCTGCATCATAGAGTTCCTTGATTTTTTTTTTTTTTTTTTTTATTCTTTCCTTGCATTCTAAGAAAATATGTTGATATGTTGATCATTAATTTCTTTTAAATCAGTCTAATGCATTAAGCCATGTTAGCGTTTCAGAACATAACTGAATGCATAACACATCAAATGAAAATAGGGAAATTATGATAATATTACTAACTATTATTTACTTTACCAAACAAAATATTGAGAATCAAGGAGGTGATTATGGAAAATTAATTTTTAGGATTTTGTTGATGTTGTAAATTTAATGTATGTATTATATGTATGAAAGACAGTGTTAGCTATCATGAATCAGTGACACTTTACAAAAAAGGTTTCATTAGTTAAATTAGTTAACATTAGCTAATAATGAACTGCACTTCTACAACATTTATTAATCTTAGTTAATATTAATTTCAGCATTTACTAAAACATTCAAATCAAAAGTTTTATTTGTTATCATTAGTTAATGCACTGACTGTGACATAACATGAATAAACAATGAACAGTTGTATTATTAACTAAGATATACAGTAACAAATGTGTTGCTCATGGTTCATGTTAGTTCATACAGGAGTGAACAAATGAACCTTATTGTAAAGCATTACTATGAAATCAAAGATATAAGTTCCTTACAATTTAGAGTTGGACATGGACTTAAGATTTCATTTAACTAGATGTATTTCCCCTTGCACTTTTATTCCTTGGCCAATTTTTTTTTGATATAATATTTGTTTGTATTATTATTGTTAGTGGCAAGTAAGTAAGTGTATTGTTATTTATTATAACATTTATAATAATAATAATAATTATTTACAATTATCAGAAAAGGGCACAATACATTTTGAAACAAAAGGGGCAGGGGCTTGACTTTAACACAGGCGTCTCATATTTTTGGTCTCGACCGGCTGTCGTAGTTGATCAAAAATATGGTTAAACGTTGTGCCTGGGGCATTTGTAACAGATAAGCGTTTCCCAGAGAGGTTGGAGGGGGGTGTCCGTTTTTTTCCCTTCCCAAACCGAAGTCAAATCCTGACAAGTGTCGTCTAGCACACGCTGCTAATAAATACAACGTTATACTTGCGTAGTCCGTTTGCTTTGTAATAACGATTATAGAAGTGAATAAAGACCTAGCTGCTACCCAGCTTTGCATGAACAGTGTTGCTCCTTGATATTGTTAGTCCCAGCCTCCGTCTCGATTAGTAGGATATGCGGTGGTTCATTTTTTGACTGTGACCGGTATGCTTTTGTTTTGCCTCTATTTGGATGCCTTGTTGTTCCTTGCGTTTCACCTGTATGTCGTGAATATAGCCTTCGAACGAATATTTTAGCAGTCCCTTTTGCCTACTTCTATCGGACACTTTATTTGCTGCTGTATAAAAGTTTGATAAAATTTCAGCAGGAAGAGCTGTCACAGCATGAGCCATGTTGTTACCAGAGCACAGATGAAGTTTGTTTGTCGGACGTAGCAACAGTAACTAAGGGGGGCGGGGCTTAGCCAAAGGCGAATTCCTTCATCGCACCGTGATCATCTACATCGACGATATCCTGATCTATTCCCGGAGCCTGACCGAACATCGCCATCACGTTGCGGAGATCCTCCAACACCTCAGAGAACATCACCTCTTCCTCAAGGCCGAGAAATGCTCCTTCCATCAACCAAGCGTCCAGTTTCTCAGCTATAACATCAGTGAACAGCGCATCCAGATGGACGAGGGGAAGGAGAATGCGGTCCGGAAGTTCTTTATTGGCATTGATGGCTCCATAAATCCCTTCAACATCCATGGAATCTTTCCATTCCGCATAAGGTTCTTTAGATTTTAAAAATCTTCTTTGCTCGAAGAAAAAAATGGTTCTTTTCAGAACTGTTCACTGAAAGGTTCTTTGTGGAACCCAAAATGGTTCTTCTGTGGCATCACTTTGAAAACACACTTTTGAAACTTTTATTTGAAAGAGTATTAAAGAGTGTACAACCCAAGATGTGTAGTGAATGTGTTGCTTAAATTTGTTTTCAGAGTCAATTGGTCTTGATTTATAGATTTCCTTTTCTGATTTAAGTTAGTCTTAAAGAGTGTTTAAAAAAACGTAGAAGTGAAAGTGAGTGCTGCCTCATGAAGAGTAGTAGAGAAGAGTAAAATTTATTATGGCCTGTTGTGTTGAGTTAATTAACTCATTGGGGAGTCGACAACTACTACTCAACTCTTGCATGGTGAGCAGGGAAGACTTTCTGCTTCCTTTCCTGCCTTTGTCTGTGCTGAGAGCTGATATCGACTCTCAGGTTCCCTGTGGTGTGCGGCGCTCCTGAGGGTTCAGTCGTTCTGGATCTCCTCATGTTCTCTGGCCTGTGCTCTTGCTCTGTGCTAATGAACTCCCATGACATAGAAATATACAACAAAATAACAGCTGAGAGAGGAAGAACAGTGTCTCCATTTTAAACTAGAGAACTCTCTCAGGCATCGGCTAGCGGGTTTAGCACTTGGAACACAATGCAGTTTCTTCAGAATAATCTGTTACTGACATTCATTGTCCTCACAAACATACTCGCATACAATTAGCAAGCATTCTATTCTAGCCTGGTTGCGGAGGTTAACAGGATGAGCCGTGCAGATTTATGAACACAGGTTATGAGCCTAAGGATTTGGAACTATATAAATAGTAGTTCTAATCAAAGGAAATCTATAAGCACTGAGAACAAGTGAATAAGAGCCACATGAAAAGGAGATTGTCCATTCTGACCCACAGACATGGTATAGTAAGGGATTAGAGTCAGCTTTCCTCTACGACACAACCTAAGTATGGTAATGTGCTACGCGGTGCTAATGTGGTCTGTGTACTGGACACTATTAGTGAATAATGAGTTTAGCTTAAGTCTGAGAGATTTGTCTGTAATAATATGGCCATGAGCTGGGAGCTACAGGAAATATTTAAAATGTGGAATTGTGCACATTGAGATCCTATAAGATATTGATATTTTGAGAGAATAGTGTTTTTGAGAAGCTTTCGAGTGTGACGCTTACCGACTAATATTTCAGTATTTATTATAAATGGTTTATCTGTGCACATCATTCTGTTTAAAGCCTGGTTCACACGGGACAATTTTAAAATTGTCGGCCGATTTTCCAAACCTGAGAGACTCCACACACGGCGATAAAAAATCACGGGTCTAACAGTTTTGGTCGTACAGTGTGTGGTGCGCAGCCACACGGCAAAATCAACACATCACACACGAACCGATCTGACTCCAGAGCATTCCCAGGTCAGACGGAAAATCTCGCAAAATCCCTCGAGATCAAACGTGACTTTAGAGTAAACAATCATGGCGGACGAAGAGGATGCAGTGGCGATAGTGTGTAGTTTGTTTTTAACCGAAAAAAAAACGTTATCAAAAGAAAAGGCGATGGTCAAAGAAGTGGAGACAACGCGAGCATGGACGGCTGTTTTTATTTTGTTTCCCGGTGCTTCCTCTGCGCGTCATCACCTCGCTTTCTGATTGGCTACAGTCCACAGACTGCGTGCTCGTTTGTCCCCAGGGGACACCACACACGAGGAGAAATTGGGCCAAAAAAATCCAAATGTTGGATATCCCCGATTTGAGATCGGAGCGGTCCCGACGTCCTTCCGAGCAGACGAGAGCACTTTTAACACACCACACAAGGCAGGAATATCTGATCAGATTATTTTACGATAATCGGAGCATACTTAAGATTGTCGGAAGGGATAAATCTGGGCTAAAATCGGCCTAATTATCCTGCCGTGTGAACCAGGCTTAAGTCATGTGCCCTCAAAATGTTTAATCAGAATAACGTCCCCTCCCTTTTGCTGCAGCATCTTTTCTCTTCTCTGATGATGTGTTTACTGGCGTGAGGGTGGGATCAACCTTTCACTCACATGAGATAGACCAATAGCAAACCACAACCATCCAATCAATTCCCCATGGATAAAGTCAAGTCCCGCCCTACATTTTTTCTTGTTCCTGAACCTGTTTCACTCGGATATGTCACAATAGTGAAGATACTTTGTTCAGGCCAACTGTAGTTTTCCAAAAATTGCTACTTATTTTGCTGCTCTATGATTGGACGGAATGACAAAAAAAGAATGATAAAACGTACCAATAAGCACAAGAATGATGTAAAAATACCAATATCTCTAGCACTTTCTGTTGCTTAAACAGCTTCATGTCTTTGTTGGTATGAGAAATAGTAAAAAAAATGTTACATGTATATATTATACAAGTATTCAATATATGATATATACAGTTCATGTATATATAACAATAATAATGAATAATATAATAAATTATTTTATTTTAAATTAGTATGGATTTTTAGCCTGGTAATACCAGACTCTGGTACTTCACTTTGCTTCGTACACAGAGTCTGGGATAGCATAATAGAGAAGTGTTTTCTCTCTCGCTAGGGGGCGCGTACTGAAGTTTAAAATCATTGGTTACCCGTAAGCCAATCAGATAAGTTTGTTTATGACGTATGTTATGCGCCGACACAGCCGCATCGAACCACAGACATCATGCATCGAACTCAAATCTATGATCGAACTTCCACTGTAAACACTTGATGATGCGAGCGAAATACCCGAGTGAACATGGCTGTAAACGACTTTTTTGATCTGTGAGTGATGTAATAGAATGATTGCTGAGAGAGAGAGAGAGAGAGAGAGAGAGAGAGAGAGAGAGAGAGAGAGAGAGAGAGAGAGAGAGAGAGCGAGCCCCGGCCGCGCGCGCGCACTCCCACGTCTACAAACAACACGAGCGCTGTCTTGCTCTCTCTCCCTCGCGCATATTCATAAAAATCAATCGACAAGATAGTAAGAGGTCGGAAGACCGCGGTTTCACGTGGAGCATTTGGAGATTTTTAGAGATTATAGACTCTAGGAACAACATCTCAATGAAGAACATCTCAACTATAAAGGCCTGTCTCAAGTACAAGCCGGTCCAGTTCGACGATTTGGGCAAATAAAAGCCCGGGCTATTATTTGAAGTTTTACGGTATTTAAGACCTGGAAAAGAAAAGAGACACTGACCTGTCAAAAGGCTCCCCAGTTTCTCGCTGACGATCGGTAATAGTTGATAAATTAAACTTTTCCCAAAGGGAGTAGGGCCACAACATCACCTCCATTCAAAATGTTTAATACACACTCTTCGTGTTCGGGCTTCAGTTTGCTAATGCCGGGAATATTCTCCACAACAGAGCGAATTGCATCCGCGTCTCCATATCAGCGGTCGTTTTCGATTTCCCTGACCTAATCTTAAACACGGCGCTTACCGACTACGTCACGGCTTTCAGCCCGCCCTCTGTTCGTTGATTGGCCCGGCTGTTTTCAGGCCGGTGGAAAACAGAAAGATAGGCTGCTATCTCAGACTGACTACAGGAGCGAAATTAAATTAGCGGAAGTAGGAAGTCTGGCGTAGCCAGGCTAATGGATTTTCCCCCCACAGAAATAATGCAGTTCACTTTGTATTTACAATTTCCAAACTAATATGGAGCAACTTCTCTGGAAAACTTGACGACAGCAAAAGTGTCCATCTGTCTGGTCTCAGGGCCCATTTACACAACACCGTTTATAACAAAAAATGTGAATATTGTGTTTTTGCCATTCATTTACTCTACATCAACATTTTGGGGGCCTGAAAACGCAAACTTTTGAAAATGGGTTTCAAAGTGCAAGTTTAAAAAAAAAACATACCGTTATCGTCTCCATGTGAACTACAAAAATGTGAATCTGCATGGTGACGTCATGGACATCGTAGTTTTCCATAGACAGTAAAAGAAATGGACACAGCGACCCCATTGATTTCAACGGAGAAGACTTGAAGCCCGATTATTGCACTTCCTGTCTGATGTCTGAGCGACTGCGCAGGCTCAAACTGAGCGTGACGACAGTCTGATTGTTGAAATTCTTCTAGTAGCTGTGCCAAGACAAATCTGAATCACCTAATTCCTCAAAAACGTTGTTGAAATATTTTGTCCCGTTGCTTTTATGGACTCTCTATTTATGGGCTTCTCCCTTGACTTTGTGCCTTCATGTTCCCCCGATTGCCTCATAGACAGTAAAAGATTGCTGCGAGCTTCTCCTCCTGTCTATACGGTAATGTCTCTATTGTGCGACAGAAAGTCCCGTGGTTATGACGCAATCTTTAGCCTATTTTTACAAAAACGGCTTCTACGGGGTCGTAACGTAAGATACAAATTAATGGAGCATTTTATACATTGTCGTGTTTCTTTAGAAATAAATAATCGACAAATTAAGCCTTTGGACGCCTCAGATGGAAAGTTATTCGCTGTAAAAGTGACGCCAAAATGAATGGGAGTCAATGGGATGCTAACAGCAGGTGAAGTTCTGCTACAATGGCGGCTCCCGCGAGGCTTCAACTTCCGGCTGATGGATTACCCCCTTGTAGTTTTCACTCTGACTCTGTAGGCGCTTAGTGTTTCTTTACAAAGTGATATCGCCACCTACTGGCCTGGCATGAATAATACAGCAGTTTTTCGTGTTATTGGGGATCATTTCGACAACGTTGACGTCTGTATGTGGAAAAAAGGCAAAGGAAAAACTTTTCCATTTTTAGTACATCGTTAACCTGTAAACGTACCCTCAGTCAGAGCTCCAAAAGACTAAGCATGCATGGCTAAATAGACAAAACCACCATCATGTTGGTGTCATAGCAGGATGTTTATTCTTTGTTTGTTGACTGTGGTGATTCCAAAGCAAAGAGCAAAGCATGGGTTGAAAATATACTACCTACACTACTTGTCCAAAGTGTGGACACAAGTTTTTATTATTACTATTAATGTTTTGTGTGCATTTTAGACTAATAGTTTTCATGACTTATCACTATGATATAACGCAAATGGCAGTATGGGAATGATTTAGTGACCAAAATAATGGTAAAGAAATAATCATTTTATATTTGAGCTTCTTTTTCTGTGTCTAGATTGGAGCTTTACATATTTCACATTTTTAAGTATTCAGCCATTTAGAGTTTGATAAACAAACTTAAGAGTCTCTGAACTTTTGATACGTAGGGTACTCCTGTTGGTCAACCCATTTAACCTTGTTGTACTTTCACTGAGTATTTTTAACCGGTGTTTACAGTGTAAATAGGGAAGTCACCAGGACAAACTCCTAATTCATCCAATTATCTAAGCTGACTGAACTACAGGAGCTGGTTTGAATTGAAATGTCTCAAAGCCGTAGTGACATTTATTTTCAGTGCAAATGCAACCCAGTGTTGCATTGTGTTTTTGTATTGTCCGTATCTTGATGTGTTTTACACCAGAATTTATCAATCACAACACAATATTGCAATTATTAAATTGTTCTTTGGACACATTTACTCAATAATCTAATGTGTGCACTATCAACCGATTACTGACTGTGTACCAACCACCTGACAGAACTTTTTAAATATCAATGTTCTGTTATGATGATGAAAATCAAAGCAATGGCATAACATATCTCAAATGCTCACTTTAATTCAGAATCAGAATGGATGTTTAAGTATGTATGTATCATGTATGTTTGTGTTTAAAGCTGTAAAATTAATCGTTGAAAAATCGAGATCTCAATTCAAACACCCACTCAATCCGACTATGTCTAATAAACCGCTGACAAGTAGTACGATCATAGCGTAAAATGGCGATAATGATATTAAAAATATAAAAGCATCTATGGAACTGCATGGCCGCGAGTTTGTTTAGGTCTTATAGTGTATCGATAATCAATATAAATAATCAAATAATGAAAAACAAATTGCAGTTATTATTACGATCATAAAATATTCACCACAGAATTATAAAAAAGTAGATTGCTGTTTGTATATACAAGTAACTGTTTAGCAACCCTTTTTAAGTGGCATTAACCAATTTAGCAAACACACAATTTTATTCAATAAAACATTTTTATTTGGTTGTCAAGGGCTTGTATTCACGTAATTTTTCCCCAATAGAAAAAAATAGAAAAAAAGAAAGAGGAAAAACCCATTCCATCCATCCATCCATCCACCCATCCATCCATCCAACCGACCGACCGACCGACCGACCGAGGTCATTATGTATGAGTCATTGAATTGTTCATTCACACCTATTTAAAAAAAAAATTATTCATAATATTCTATTATAAATTTTTAACAATAATATTAAAATATTGAAGAATTTAAATAAATGAAAAATAATTAGGCTATATATTTATTCCTTTTTAAATGTATTTTTATTTATTTGGATAAATGTAAATGTAATATATGCATGAGGGCCTAGTTTAAAGTTATAAGTGATCTTTTTAACAGACTGTTTCCTTACTTTTTGAGTATCTGCAGCAACAGTTCAGTAACTTCACAAACTTGCATTTTTATATATTTTTTATGCTAATACGGACACAAATTTTTGCTGCTTTCTGACTGAAGTGCTTAAACAGTTCCGGTTCTTGAGAAGCACTGCACTGCTGAAACATTTTGGAAAAGAAAAACCATGTCCTCTAAAAGTGCTGCATCATTCTTTGGAGCGCTATACACACTGTCGTTTTAGTTCTCTGGTTTTGCTGGCAACTCCAGCCACTGAGCCTCTGACTGCAATATCAACACCACTCCTGTCGGGGAGTCATCGCTGCAGTGCGTGTGTGTGATTTCATTCTCAGGAGTGTGTCAGGTCTCTTGACTCAACTCATTCTGCTTCCCTGTGTCTCATCTGTCTGCGCTGACAGTGCTGCTTTTCATGAAGCTGCCCTGGTTTACCTTTTACCTGCATGTAAAACAACTAATCAGCTTTCTTTCACCTTCCTTAATTTAGCATGCTTCGACAACCATATATTGTAAGCCGCCGTGAATAAGTCTCTGATGTCCCCGGAGTGTGTATGTGAAGTTTTAGCTCAAAATACCCCACAGATATTTTTTATAGCATGTTAAAATAGTCACTTTTTGAGGGTGAGCAAAAAGTGCCGTTTTTATGTGTGTCCCTTTAAATGCAAATGAGCTGCTGCTCCGGGCACAGAGGGCGGAGCTTCGAGAGCTCATGTGTGTTGGCAGCTCCGATTACCTCACACAGACAAGCACTGAAAATTTCTAAAACTTTTAGCCTTTTATGTTCAAACCGGAGTCGGACAAAGATGGAGAGACTCAAGAAAAAGTGACAACATAGAACGCAACAGGACTCTGAATGGTTAATTGATGAATTTATGTAGTTGCTGATGTGGAGTTAACTATCTTAGTCATTGATTAGCATATTCTGTCATGATAATCTATAAATCATGTTCCCGGGGGCGGAGTTTTGTACATTTTAGGGTTAATGAAGTCACTAACCCATTATTCGATTTCTGTAAAATAAAATATCTCCCTTTGCTTTGAACTTTGAGCATTGTAACTTTGCAGATGTTGTTTATGCTCAAACAGCAACATTAGGCTACACACCAACTAACATTACACTAATTTTCATTTCATGTCGACATTAATTAAGATTTATTTAGATTGAATTAAGATATATATATTCATCTGCTCCTAAGAGTAAAGAACTTATATATGTGAGGACACAAGATAAGAATCTTGTTTACACGAGGAGAAGCTTGACATCTATTCACCTTGATGTAATGAAATTCTAATAAATCTGTAAAACTTTGTTTGGTATGCCAGCACAATCTCAAGAAGCAGCAGTAGCAACAACATGACCAAGGTTAAGGCTGGAGGCTAGTCTGCAGTTTCCATCAACATATTGCATTTTTTACTCCAGGTATCTTTTTTGTTTATTAATTCATTGTCAAATGCACTTGTGTTTAACACAACTTTATTTAAAGTCGAAATGTGTAATTTCTGCGCCATTACCTTCACAAAATGGAATTTTCAGACGGGTTTGCTGAACACTTTTACGTTGGTCAGACAAACAGACAAACAGTTCGTGCCCCAAACTCACAAAAATTGCTACGCCAACATTCAGGCTTATTGGCATGCTCAAAAAATAGCTTTTGTTTTGATAATGCCACCGTCTTTTCTGAGATATCAAGCTTGGATAAGAGAAAGTATTTTAACATGGAACAAATTGCACATTTCACCTTTAAACAAGGGCAGTGAGAGTGCTGTGCCTATTATGTGTCACTAGGGGGCTAAAAGAAGCTGTTACTAAAGCAGTCAAGCAAGACCAAAGATAGATCGACACTCAAAGTAATTACCTTGTTCTTTTTTGCCAATTCCACAGAGCTGTGCTATTCAATGGAAGCCCTGGTACCTGCTACAGGCTCTTTAAAAACAAGCCGACTAAGGTACAAGTCAGCTAAGGTGACCAGATTTCTGAAATGGAAACCAGTGGTCACAATGTAATTGAAGTCTCTCTTGTTATTATCTATGAATTCAAAAATAGGGACAATACATTTTTTGTATTTCTTTATTTTTTAATTGTTGTGAATACACTGTTATTATAATGAATAATTAAGATGTTTGCGGGTCAAACAGACCCTATCTTGTTTTAATACACTGTGAAAAATATGAAATACTAACCATTGCACAGCAAAGACACCAAAACAGTTTTGTTATATTATAACAAAATTATGATATATGACAAAATAAATAAAACAAAATAATTATGAGGAAATATGATAAATAAAACTATATTTAACATATTTTTTTTAACTTTTTCACAAAAAAATGAATATATTGAAGCCTATGTTTATACTGTAATCAGGGCCGCATTAAGAGCTCACTGGGCCCCGGGGCTATGAGTTACTGCAGGGCCCCCCCACCACTTTAGGCCACCAACTACATGAGCTAAATGTTATATCATTATACGAGTCATTTTATCCATCTATGATATTCTTCACAGTTAAGTTATATTACTTTTAACACGATTTTTTATGTAATAAAATGTAAAATGTAATGCCACTAAAATTTCATAATTCTTGTGACTAATTTCAATATCACAAAAAATAATATAGCTTAAGAAAAGAATCTCAAGCTTACTGATGACAAGAGTCACAAATAACAGAACAAAGGCACATAAGAAATCGACCTACTTGATAAACTTAAAGCACTGAATAATATTATATTGTATAAAGTAACCAAAATATACAAGTTTTCACTATAAATTCAACAATTTATTCTTATTAATTCAACAATTTATTCTTATTAATTTTACAAAAGTGATTCAGTCAAGGGCAGTAAATTACTTTCTTTCTGATGTTTGATTAACATTATTGACACAAAAGGCGACAGCAGCTTTATTAGCAGATTCTGCCACTTTAAGACCCAGGGGTCGGACCTCAAGTGCGCTGCCGCTGTGCAAAACCGTCTCAAGTTTACCATGGTCTCAAAACGAGCATTTACTAAATGAATTCTCTCCCGCTGCTTACTGTACATGAGCAGTTTAAAATAATTTGTGTCCAAACCACAATGCTTAAAAACGCGTTTAAATAAACTTACATCATGATGGCGCAGCAAAATTGACATATTTCTACCGGATAGCCTATATATTATCGCCAGCCCTTTAGGCGAATATAGCGTTAGATCAAACACAAAAAGCAATATCATACATACATCAAGTTAATATTCAAACTTACCGAAAATTTCTGGGGTCGATCATGACGCTGTGTTTTAAGATTAGTCTAGACTAGAATGAAGTGAAGAGTGGAGGCGATTTATTGGTTGATGCATATTCTAATCATTTATATAGGCCAACGTGCAGCAGCAGGTCGATCGTTCACAAGTTAAATATATAAATGTATTTGTTATATCAAATTAAAACGTGACGTTTTAATTCACCATGTTCTGCTGCCCACGGGAGTTTGATTGACAGGCGGCCTGGCCAATCATAACGCTGAATACGCAATTTTGTCCGACAACAAAGCTGTCAGTAGATTAACGTCGGTGGACTTGAACTTGAAAACGGTATTGTTTAAATTACTTAAATTTGAAAGTTGAGACTTTGTTTTAATATCAACAGTAAGCTGCTCTGAACTCTCTCTCGTAGTCACTCGGTGTAATGTTAGTCTTTGCTCCGCGATGTATTTTTCACTGCGTGAGTGAGAACATGACGTGCGTGACTCGTGAGAGCCGCCTGGCTTGTCATACAGTAAATAAAAAAGGCGGGTCTTTGCGAACGTCTCTATAATATTAATGAAAATGATTCCATGATAATGCATGGAATATATGGCAAAGCGCCACTAAATAACAGGGCTAATTTGTGGGGGGGCGTTGCGTGGTAAGGCTTTGGCAATCAGATGGCTAGCAGTATCTGCTCCACAGCCAATCACGGGCCCCCTCCTTGCTCGGGCCCCGGGGCTTTAGCCCCGCCTAGCCCTATTGTTAATGCGGCCGTGACTGTAATTACAACTTTTTTACAACAGTTATTTTATGTTTGTGCTATTTGTGCTTAGTCTGGCTTTTTGCAGTGTATTTGTGGTCTGTTTTGAATGTGCTGTGAAACATTATTCAGAATGATATCTACCGATGCTTTGTTCTTCTTAAAGGGGTCATCGGATGCAAAATTAAATTTTAATATGGTGTTTGGATATAAATGTGTCTTTGCAGTGTGTGGACACAACCACCATACAATGAAAAAAATCCATTCACCTTTCTTTTTTTTCTTTTCTTTTTATCCTCAAAGTCTAAACACTCTCAATAATCAAGCCATTTTCTGAGCAATATGATGTCATATTGCTCCTGCTCCTCCCACGACCGCTGACGGACTGTCCCGTATTAGCATATTTCCGCCCTCAGACATTTGTATACTGTCCAGCAAGGCAGCACTTTACATGTCTTGTGTCAACACGCCACACGGAAGAGAGGGGTGGGGTGAGCAGTTGCTCATTATCATTTAAAGAGACATGCACCATGGGTCGCTTTGAACAAAGCTGTTTTTGAAGAGGTAAAAAGGGTGTTGTTTTACACAACCATTGATGAATTTTAACCAAAGTATGTTACAAACTTTACATAAAGACCCTAAGAAATCATACCAACTTGTGGAAAATGGGCATCCGATGACCCCTTTAAGGGGGAAAAAATACTGTTGCTAATGCTAAAACTAGTGCTGTAATATATACAGGGAACCCCCTCATTTGGTACATTACTATAATATTACAGGTTAAAACAACAGTCCAAAATATTATATTCAACTGCTATTTATTTTCAGGTATAATAATTACACTCGAATAAAAACTGAAATGTTTGTAGACAACTCATAAGGTAGTTTTCATAAACGCTTGTCTTCATGGCAAATTTATTCACAGATAAGCTTTTCTTCAGTGTTTTATAGCTAACTAAAAAATGTGAACATTGGATAACCTTCCTGATGTAAATGCAGCGTTTAGTGACATCATTGACGTCTTTCCTCGGTTGAAACACTGATTGAGCGACTACAAGAGACATCTTTGTAAGTTGTACGGTATCTTTCGACATACCTTCTGATGTTCATGCATGTTTTTTCATGCTATAACGTGTATTGAAGTGTACTGAAGAAAAGACTTGAAGTGTACTGAAGAAAAGACTCGCGCTCCACGCTGCCGCTCGAACTAAGGCGCTACAGCGATCTGCAGAGGTGGAAAGTAACGAATTACATTTACTCGCGTTACGTAATTAAGTAGTTTTTTTGTGTAGGCCTACTTCTACTTTTTAAAGTAGTTTTTAAAATCTGTACTTTTACTTTTACTTAAGTACGTTTTGTTTGAAGTATTTTACTTCGCTACATTTGAAATCATATCCGTTACTGAGTAAAAAATAATAATACAAGGGAGAAAAAAAAAAATCACACTCCGGAAACTACTGCATTGGTTAAAGGGCGGGAGAACAAACGCGCAAGAAAGGTGACGCAGACCCAGCTGAAGCTGAAAGCAAAGCGCCCTCGAATTCTTATGAAGCGGATTATGGCCAGTATGAAACTACTTTGTAGAAAAAAAACGTGGTTGTCCTCGAGGATAAATATCCGATTTGCAAAAAATGTGGACGCAAAGTGGCTGAAAAAGGAGGATAGCCTACATAGGACACACCATCCCTCCTGGTCCCGATTATAATTTAAAGCCGAATGATTTACGTGATGCAGAGGGAATCCCAGAATCCAGTCATGAAAATGGAATTTACATAACGCAGATGTCACGTAAAACACGCAAAATAATGGATGCATGAATACATGGAAAGTAGAACTGTGCAATAAATCCAATCGCGACATGGTCTGTGAACATTTAAGCACAAAAATACTGCATGTAAATATATCCCTATTTGTTCTGCTGAGCTGCGCCGCTTTTTCTACTACATACTCAAGTAACTTATGCGTGACGTTTCATGGTGTGTTCAGCGTCTCACAAACAATTTGAGGATATGAATACATGAACATTTCCAGAGCTGCTCTGAGAGAACGCCTAATGAGCATTTTCATCATTTTATTTGAGAAAAACAAAACCATTGTCAACTACACTTTGAAACACTTTTCTACATTTTTGGTCTTCACTACAACCCGTCAAAATAAAAGTTCGGTTTTACTAGGAGAAATTATGACAGAAATATATTACTATTCTACTTCTCAAAATAATAATAATAACAACAATAATAATACATTTTATTTAAACATTAAAGGAATATATTTTTTGTCCATGGTTTAATTTAGTAAATCCGTTTTTGCAGCGCTTCCCCAAAAGGGCACAAGTTTAAATTTAAATTTGATTACCACCGTTTTTGATAATATATCTGGATTAAATTATAAAAAGAAATATTAATTTTCTGAATGAATACATTTCATAGGACAATATTATTCTTAAACATTTTAATAAATTATTAACGTTAAAGTTGTTAATCTAATTCATTATCAATTATCAAATTTAATTGATTGGACATGTTTTATTGAAATTTAAATTTTTTAATTAACAAAACAAACAAATGGTTTCAAGTTTGTTCTAAAAAAAAACAAAAACTGTTTTCGTTAATTTAACTGTCATTTTAACTGATGATAATAATAATAACCATAATTTAATAATACAGTTTATTTATTTAATAATTGATTAATACTGTAAACCGTGATATTTTCTGAGACGTTATCATACTGTGAAAATCTCCTACCATTACAACCATACAAGGGAGAGTCCCCCACCCCCGCTGTTAAAAAAGTAACTCAGTAACTTTTACTCTGAGTAAATTTTAAATAAGCTACTTTTTACTTTTACTTGAGTAGATTTTTTGACCGGTAATTTTACTTGTACTTAAGTAAAATTTCATTGAAGTAGTAGTACTTTTACTTGAGTAGAATATTTTATTACTCTTTCCACCTCTGGCGATCTGTCACGTCACATTTAAGAGCGTCAAAATGCCATTTATTGTTTGAATTTTGTGATAAAATCGACAGAATTTGAAAGCTGAGACTTTATTTCTTATCAGAAGTAACAAAGCACAAAGCTCTTTGCGATTATTGGATAGGAAGTGCGCTACAAATAATGTTTGGTCCTGGACCTGGCAACCCTGGCTTGAACTATGGTGATTCATAGTACAAGTCGTTTTTTCCGACCCCTTTTGATTGACAGGATAATCTGCCCTGATCATCGTCTGTTTTTAGACAAATTATTGCTTTTTCCGGCCAATACGATACATCAGCAAATCCCTAATTTTTCTCTTGGTGAAAAGAGCCTACATGGCAACAAAATAACCAAATTCTACATAAAAGATTTTCAAAATTATTTTGTGGTCAATTCAGATGTTGATTTTAAAGAGATGTTTGTTATATGAACAAGTCAGCTAATTTAGCCTTTTCTCCTGCGGGGTGGCAGATAAAGAAATCGCTTGCAGGCCAGTGCCTGTAGGCTACATGCTAAAATTACCTCACATCCTCATGTGCAGCAGAATAGGCCTATAAACGTGTGTTCTGTGTGTTGATTAATCACTGAAATCTCCATATGACTTCTTCAATAGCAGCCATCTGTTAACTGGAACATGACTGCAGTCTGCTAGCTTACATGTTTGAGAGCATGTGTGTTGATTCACCTTGAGAGGGGTTTTGGACTGTTGAGGAGGAGACTTAAACATATGGCTTGTTAGTGCTGGACTGTTAGCGTAGTAAAGCAAACACTAGGAGGCAAAATTCTTGATTTACCCTGATTATTACTTATATTTATCTAACTTATATATAGGCTAAATTTAGCTTTAGCTATTAAGCTGTGAGCCATCCATCCATCCATCCATGAAATACTTTTTTTCCTTTTCAGGCTTTTTCATTTAAACCTGGCCACAAACTTGCCTGCGGGGCTGTTAAAGGGTTAGTTCACCCAAAAATGAAAATTAAGTCATTAATTACTCACCCCCATGCTGTACCAACCCCGTAAAGCCTTCGTTCGTCTTCGGAACACAAATGAAGATATTTATGATTAAATCTGAGAGGTTCATGACTGCTACATAGGCTCCCTAAGGGAATGAAACTTGAGGGCCCAGAGAGTCATTAAAGAAAATGTTTAAATATTCCATGTCGCAACAGTGGGTCAACTATAAGTTTATCAAGCGACGAGAATACTTTTTGTGCTAAAAAACAAACAAAAATAACGACTTTATTCGACTATTCCTTTTCTTCCTTGTAGGCCTGAAACGAGACTTCAAGAGATTTCCACGACGCGCACGCATGAGAACTTAACTGAAGTAGTTGAAGGAGATCGCAATTCTCGCGCATGCGTCATGGAAATCTCTCGAAGTCTCGTTTCAGGCCTACAAGGAAGAAAAGGAATAGTCGAATAAAGTCGTTATTTTGTTTGTTTGTTTTTTCGCACAAAAAGTATTCTCGTCGCTTGATAAACTTATAGTTGAGCCACTGTTGCGACATGGAATATTTAAACATTTTCTTTAATGACTCTCTGGGCCGTCAAGTTTCATTCCCTTAGGGAGCCTATGTAGCAGTCATGAACCTCTCAGATTTAATCATAAATATCTTCATTTGTGTTCCGAAGACGAACGAAGGTCTTACGGGGTTGGTACAGCACGGGGGTGAGTAATTAATGACTTAATTTTCATTTTTGGGTGAAGTAACCCTTTAAAAAACATTGTGACTATCAAGTGTTTATGCTACACCTGTCTTACATGACACGCAGCTGACATGCTAATTGCACTCCAAATGTCCTGTAGATACAAGTAGCTCAAGTCCTTTTTGGCGACAGTCTTGTAAATGAGTGCCAGTGACCTGAATCCTGAGGAGTCAGCAGCACACCATGCTCCGACTGTTTGTATTGCAAATATCTGATAGGCCTTATCCAACTCCTGTTGATTTTTCCTCCTGTACGTCTCCATAATTATCCTTGTACTGCCTGTGAGTAGCAACAGATGGATGGACTAGAGCGAAGGGCTGGGGGAAGGATTTGAAGGATGCGCATACACATGGTGTATATGGAGAGCACTGTGAATGACCCTCTGTTGAACAGCTTCATGTTTTGCTGGCTGTGATAAGATAGTGGAAACCTTTTTGGTTTATTCATTGCATACTTTGACCTTTAACTGATTAGAGAATGACTTTAATTTCCTTGTTCGCCATTTAACAACCATTTCTCACCTTTCTGACACCGAATAGTGTTGAATGTGACATTAAACGAATAGTTCACCAAAAAATGAACGCTCTGTCATCTTTTTCTCAACCTTATGTTCTTCCAGTCCAATCTTTTTGGTATTTTTTTTTTGTCATTTTAAAGCTTGATTAGACTTTCATTATATGAAAAAATATAGATCAGGATATTCTTTAAAAATGAATCTTTTGTACTCCACAGAAGAAAGAAAGTCAGGTGGGTTTGGAACATCATGATGGTGAGTAAATAACGTGTAATCCTCATGTCAGCTTTAATTTACTGGCAGACGTGTGTTTGTTCAGCAGTCTTTATTTTACAGAAGTTCATGTTGGCTGCTGTTTGTTTGTCGTGTACTGATGATCTGGAAGCCAAGGTTGGGAGTACACATGTGTTTTAACAGGTCTGCCAAGAGTGAGAGAGACTTTGAAATGGTTTGTACTACTGTGTGGACTTTTACCTCAGGAGGTATATTTGAGCTTTCGCATGATAAGTTTGTCATATTGCAAAGAGACCTTTAAATTGACATATTTGTAAACAAGTTTCATTCATGACAATTTATTAACTCTTAGTAAAATATAGATGTGAGTTAATGTAGGAAATCTTTTTTTGTGTGTTGCTTACTTTGGCATGCATCATTATTAGTATTGCTTATTCTTAGTTAGGGTCATGATTATCAGGAAAATGAAGAAAATCCACTGAAAGTGAGACCAGAAAATCATAGAGACTGGGGTTTGTAAGCAACAAATTAGCAGAATGGCACCATAATAACATTGCGCATAGCAAGTTCAGAAAACAATCAGAACCATAGACCTTATTCACAGCAGCACCATGACAGGTATAAAAAAAGTGAGGCTGTGAGGGATAGACTTACTGTGTTTTCAATGGCATCTGCTGTAAAAAGCTGTATAAAGCCCATAGATCACTTTGAATAAGGTCAATAGCAGCGTGATGAAAATCACTCAGAACACCTTTGCAACTACATAGCAACACTTCGGTAAACGCACACACAGCATCATAGCAGATGCATGGCAATGTGCTGAAAATCACTCCGAACACTTTTGCAACTTCACAGCAATACCCCGACAACCACCCACAATGCCATAGAAATCACATAGCAACACCTCGGTAACCACCTACAACAAAATAGCAACCACATAGCCAGGCCCGGCCCTAACAAATTTGGTGCCCTAGGCAAGATTTTAAGTGGCGCCCCCTTGCATCGCAGTACAGTACTTGCACTGTTAGTGTACAAATACTCACAAGAAACTTAATAGATTTGTTTTAGACATTCTTTTATTTAACTAAAACAATTGCACATTCAAAATACTAATTATAGTAGTAATAATTATTGTAAAAAATACAGTAAAATGAAATAATATAAATGAGAAACCTCATTTTAAATACATGATAAATAGACTATAGTGAAAGATAAATGCATGATGTAGACTATAGTGTATAATATACAATGTATTTTTTCAGATACAAATTATATTACTAATTCATATATTAGTAATAATTACAATTTTATTGTCATTACAATGAAATTCTAATTAGCAGAATGCAAAAGAATCAGTAAACTGCAGTATAATATTGCACGTGGGAATGCTAAGTTATGCTCTAACATTAATGATGTGCACTTTAACACAGCCACAGGTGTAAATTTGAACATGATAAACACACTTTATAGACAATATGAGCTGTAACACAGTTAACAGCTGGCGTTACAACTATGGAATTATAATTGATTTATTAATATAGTATTTTGATTGATTACAAGCTGGGCTGGGAAAACGTGAGAATGATGTCAATGAAATTGACATTAATACACCTGCTGATTAGATCTAATATTTATACATTTGTCCGAGGAAGGTACTCGTATTACTATTTTCCATAATAGCGCTAGGCTTATCTGTTAGAACCAATGACTGTTAATATTTTGGTTAGAACTAGCAGATAGTGCTGGTTATTTATAGATTAGCTAACCATGTATAATCATGACTAATGGCATTATTGATCATCGTTCTGTAACATCAAAATATCATTATTTAACATCATCTTTACTGTAACATTACCTTTGTCTTTGTCGCGTTTTTCCTCTTCTCTTTTTTTCCTCCCCTGGGCACCAGATAATTTGGGCTGTTTGACATATTAACTTTTTTTGACGCAATAAAAACGAAAACCGAATGGTGGGTAAAAGTCTGATTGGTGGAGGTGCTTTCCCATCCTGCTTTGTGGCGCCTCATGTTTTTTTCTGCACCGTGAACTAAGTGTGTGATCCCTTCAACTCCCCCCTGGTCACGTTAAAGTAAGAATTTATTAGAAAAATTTGATCACAAAAAACCCCAAAAACAAGTCAATGCCATGTAAATCCCATTATTGCTCCACTCGTTGCAGTGTTAATGAAGTACAATAAAAGCGGAAGGTTCCTTACGTGGCTCTGGCGCCCCCCTAGGGTATAAGGCGCTGGCGCCCTTAGCATTTCCCTATACTGCCTATGCCACGGGCCGGCCCTGCACATAGCAACGTGCTAAAAATCACTCAAAACACCTGTGCAGCTGCATAGCAACACCTTGGCAACCACCTAAAACATAATAGCAACCACATAGCAACATGCTAAAAATCACTCAGAACACATTTGCAACAGCATAGCAACACCTCAGCAACCATATAGCAATGTGATAAAAACGACTTAGAAAACCTTTGCAACCGCATAACAACACCTCTGCTACCACATAGGAACGTGCTAAAAATTACTCAAAACTGTGCAGCCGCATAGCAACACCTTGGCAACCACATACAACAACATAGCAACCGCAGAGTAACATGCTTAAAAGCACTCAGAACACCTTTGCAACAGCATAGCAACACCTTGGCAACCACCCCCAAAATCATAGCAACCACATAGCAATGTGCTAAAAATCACTCAGAACACCTTTGCAACCGCATAGCAACACCTCGGCAACCACCCACAACACCGTCTGGTAGTGACTGAAAAAAAAGCTCCATTGTTGGTCTTCTCTGCATGTTTCTGAAATCCTGCTATGTTAGAAGTGTGGTTTACTGCCAATACACACTGACCTCTGCATGTAGAGATGCCAAAATGGCCTCAATAATTCATCTCTCACTGTGCTCTCAGCTGTTTACCCATCCATACCAGCCGGCAGCCCTCACTGCTTCACAATCTTGGATTTGTAATGTCTGGTGAACTGTGCAAAGTAAACATGGTGCATTTCTTAGGAACGGTTGGAGAACTCACAGCATCAACAACCTGACTGGCCTCTCAAAATAAAGTAAATTTCTGATGCATTTATTCCAAATGTTTTACTGACATACAGTATGTGAATCAGTCACGTGTGTGTAGTACACTAGTAAACCATCTGTTACATTGAGTGCTTTTACATGTATTATCTTACATCAACTACACCTATAACCTATCAGTGGGTAAAGGACATTAACTGTAACTTCATGTGGTTTTTTTTTGTGTTTTTTTTTACAGATTTTTGATAGTATTGTTGTGCATGTAAACACTCACTGTTTGCATGCAAAGCAGTGTGCCTTGTTTGAAACATTTGCTACAGTATATGGCTTGAAGTTCAATTAATATTATTTAACAACACATACAGTTACTGTAATTATTCAGAGCATCTGTTCGTGTGGCGCAGATTTCTTCAGGCATTATGTCTGACTACTTAACAGTGTGTTTCCCACTGATAAATCCAACACTGCACACGTAGCTTCTTATGTAATCAACTTTTTCAAACATTATGAGCATTACGTGACTGCTCACACTGTGCTGGCAATAAACCTTCTAATGGCTTTTCCAACTAATTCTCTACTTAACCGAGAACTATTGCAACAACCCTAGAAAATAAAGATAATTAGCATTACCCTAACAGCTTTATTTGACTCTTACTTATGGAGAAATGGCAAAACCTATGCAAGCTAGTTTCCACCACTGAAAAAAAAGTGCGACTTTTTATCTCACAATTCTGTATTTTTTTTCCCAGAATTGCATGATATAAATTCAGAATTGTGAGATATAAACTTGCAATTCTGTGAAAAAAGTCAGTCTTTTTTCCTTCAGTATTTGACTTAATGACTTGCGATTGCGAGTTTATATCTCACAATTCTGAGAAAAAAAGTCAGAATTGCTAGAACAAAAGTTAGAATTGCGAGGAAAAAGAGTCAGAAACTGCAAGATATAAACTCGCAATTACAAAGAAAATAGTAGCTACAATTTGTAAGAAAAAAAGTCAGAATTGCGATAAATTTAGACTTGCGAGAAAAAAGTCTGAATTCCGAGAAAAAAGACAGAATTGCAAGAAATAAACTCGTAATTGAGAGAAAAATGTCAGACTCGAGGGAAAAAAGTCAGAATTGCGAGAACAAAGTCCGACTTGCGAAGAAAAACTCGTAATTGCAAGGAAAAAAGTCAGATTTGCAAGATATAAACGCGTAATTGCGAGGATAAAGGTCAGAATTGCAAGTTTATCTCACAATTCTGACTTTATTTCTCGAAGTTGCAATTAAAAAAAAAGGAACATCTTGCCATTTAAAAAAAACACACACAAAAAAAACTGAATTGTGAGATGTAAATTCACAATTGTGAGATAAAAAATTGCAATTATCTTTTACGTTTTATTCCGTGGCGGAAACAAGCTTCTATACCTGACAGTATTGTGACCTTCCTCTTTATTATGCATCAGAAACTTTTTTTTTTTACCTTTGATTATAATAAAAGTTCTTATAATTATTTATAATTATTATTATTATTATATTCATTTATTTCAATATAGTTTTAAATATGGGTCTAATTTTTATATATATATATATATATATATATATATACACACACACATAAGCTATATTATTTAGTAAATTTTATTGATTTTATTATATTTTGTTTTTTATTATAATTTACATTTAAATTAAGAATTTTATAATGCTAAAACTGAGTCCTCTTGCATTCATTTTATTTGGTCCTGTCTTATTTAGTCTTGGGCACCAATAGAGTCTGGACTGACAGTATAGCCTTCATTGCAACGCCAAGGTCATGGGTTCGATTCCCAGGGAAAGCAAGAACTTATAAGAATGTATACATGTGTACCTTGAAATGCAATGTAAGTCGCTTTGGATAAAAGCGTCTGCTATTAAATGCATAACATGTAATGTAAATGCCTGTGTGGCCTTTACGTCTCTCAACAGCTGTTGAATTGACACAGGATGCCACCGCCTCTCCTTGACAGTACGAGGATACACTAATGATTATAGCAAATAACACCGACTGACAAGTTCCTTCGTCACGTCATCTGCGTCCTGATTCAAGAGCTTTGAGAGGGGCTGGGCTTCAAGTGACAGCCTAATGGTGACAGCCAATCAGATGGAGGGGAGGAGATTCTTTACCCAGCAACAGCTAAGTGTCATTACCCATTGCTCCACAACTCTCAGGTGGCCGTGTCATACCCCAGGGTACGGCACACTGTGGCATGTTTTCTCTTGATCTCAATGCGTGATTTACAATGGCTTTTATGAGTTGAGTGGAGGTAATGACGAGGCCTGAAGGTGAAGTGGCTACACGAGGTTGTTGGTTTGATCTCTGAATCAAGAATTGAAAAGTTCTGCACCCATTGAGTGAAGCATTTTCCTCCAGGTTGCTTCAAACTAGTGTACTGAAAGTCCGTTTGGTTGAAAATAGGTTGAGTTGAGTTGCAAGTTTAAACATCTGTAAATAAAGATTAGTATTAAGTTTTTTTATTTTAATAATATTTTTAAATTAACTTTTAAGTTTTATTTAGTTGATGCAGAAAAACATTCTAGAAGCCGCAGGTTGTAAAGACGCATTGAAATCGATACTGTCCTGTAACACGGTCTACTAAACGCTGAATCTTGCATGCTTTTTTTCCGTTACTACAGCTCTGGTTGTAGTTACTATAGATAGTCCCTTGATATACACTATCTCGGTGTCAATCTAACATGTACACACAGTAGACAAACTGCAGTTAAAGATTTGCATAATATTCGATAGAATGCATAATTGTCCCTAGCAATTGATTTCCTGCACGTCCGTACAAAAGTCAGCGGTCAGTAAGATTTCTTTTCTTTTGTCAAAAAGTGAATGTAAAGACATTTACAGCCTAATAAGATTTCCATTTCAAATGAATGCTGTTTATTTGAACTTTCTAAACTATCCTGACGAAAATGCAGCACAGTTTGCAACAACTGTTGTCATCATTGATTAGATCATGGAGCTCTTGTTGCGTTAACGCCATGTCGTCATTACCGTCGTTTCGAGATGACAACCTATGACGTTCTACCCGGAGCTGTTCACGTCCTCTGACTCAGAAAAATGTGTTTACGTGGCAACACTATCAACAGCAAAATGAATCTGCAGTGGTCAGGTGGTACGGCAGTCACATGGTACAAGTCAGAGTTCTCAGAAAATTCAGTTCACAAGTACATCTGGTAATTACAGTAATTTCTACATGCGAATAAAAATAAATGCACCCTTATTGAGCATACATTAATCCGAATACATTTGAAAATGGCGTTTTCATTTCAAAACACTGGCGTTTTCAAGTGTTTTCCTATTATAAAGTTCTCATGCTATTCTAGCACGAACATTTTATTAGCAAAATCTCACACCACACCACCAGTGTTGCGTCCAGGTTGCACTGAAAATCGCATGGTCTAAAAATCAATTGTCATCATGTTTTGCCGCAGGACAGCAATTGCGAGTAAATTTTCTTTGCAGGAATGCAAAATGAAGATTGTACAAGGGAGCATTTCTCTTTAGCAACACTGAAAGTATATAGCAGAGACAAAAATGCCGGTATAACCATAGATATCTATGTATACAATATACGTCACATGACTAAACATCGTTTTATCGGTTTCATCGATTTCGAATTTCACAGTCCACATACAACGCAATAACGGCATTTGGAAATGTATCCACTTGGAGACCGTTTTCAAAAAGCGCCATCTCAGTTGACAAAAACGCAATCACAATGTGGACGGAAGGCCAAAACGGAGAGAAAAAGATGCGTTTTCAAACAAAAACGTGTGGACAAGGCCTACCAGACTTATTTCAAAAACATTGAAAAATCTTACCGACCCCAAACTTTTAACGGTAGTGTAGCTGTTTCTCTTTCTTTTCACATATTAAATGAAATTTTAACTCAAAACAATATTTCATGTCCATTCAATTTATTTTGGCAAATAGCCATGTAATAGGTGTTATAAGTTAACTTACATTTATTATCACAAATGAAACCTGATACAAGACCCCTTTGACTGAAAAGGATCCCAACATGCATCCAGCTATTAGAGGCCTTAAATATATGGCCGCTTCTTTTATTGGCGCTCGTGTTGAGAGTGTACACAGGCTGAGCTCTTAAGTACAGAGTCTCAGCCCGGCGGATGAATAGATGCAAAACAGACTCTATTAGCCGTGGGTGTGTTAGCCGGGCACCTCTCCCTTTAGTCTAACAAAAACGCTGTGCGTTAGCCCTGTGCTCCGGTTATTATTAGGACACCAAGCATTTCTCTCAGCAGGAAGTGGCTGCTGGTGCTTCCTATAAATGCTCGGCTGAAGCTAAACAGACACTGCTTATTTCTGAGCGCCGTGTTTACGTAAGGGGTGCAGGTGCTGGATCAACACACAGATAGTCTGTTTTTGTTGTGTCTTGACAGACACAGAGCGTCAGGTTGGTGCGTTTCTCAAGTGTGTGTTGTGTGTCAAGTCACCTTTATTTATATAGCGCTTTATATAATACAGATTGTTTCAAAGCAGATTTACATGGATGACCAAGAAAATAATGATTCAATGTTGTATTAGACTTCAATTCTGCTGTAAAGCAGCTCTAAAAAGACAATAGTAAACAGTCAAGTATGCCTGTGCAGTGTGCAATTGTGACATTTTTTGATAAGAGTTGAATTTCGCAAGACAGATGTGAAACAGAAAGTATAAGGTCCTTATATAGTGACCAGGGGTAAATGAGAGATGACACTGACCCTCTCTGGGAGGTAAAGATGTGGTTTTGATGTCCTGTGGTGGATTGGTCATCTGTTCCTCTCAGTCCACTGAAACTCACAAAGCAGAAATGATCTTTAAAGACATTGCAGTGCAGCTGCTCTCTTCCATAGAATGAGTGAACAGGGTTTCATGTTAAAAACACAGAACATAAAAGCACCATTAAAGCTTCAAAACAGGACAACCTATGCAACCTTTCCCAAGTATTCTAAAGTTATCTATCTAAAGTTATCTATCTAAAGTTATCTATCTATCTATCTATCTATCTATCTATCTATCTATCTATCTATCTATCTATCTATCTATCTATCTATCTATCTATCTATCTATCTATCTATCTGTCTATCTGTCTGTCTGTATGTCTGTCTATCTGTCTATCTGTCTGTCTGTAAGTAATAAGTTGACTTCACTTAGAAATTTTAAGGCAATCAGTTTCCTCACTTTTTCTAAGTAATGTAGTGTATTAATGTTTAATTGGTAAAACTTAATTTAGTAAAGAAACCTTGTTGGTCAAGTACTACTGTTAACACAAAATCATTAGTTGGGGTAACTTATTATTAGTGTTCACATTACTAGGAAAATCTTAGGAAGCCGATTGCCTTAACATTTTCAAGTAAGCTGAACTAAAAAAAAAATATGTTGAGACAAAAAGCAACAACAGATCTTTGGCAAAACATTATTTATTACTCATCAATTTTCTTCAGGCATTACAATGTACCAAACAATGCCATGATGGCACCCCTTACGTTCAAAACATTTTTTATTAATGTAACAATATGCATTACAACAAATCATGACTGATGAATAAACAAAGAATACTGACAAACTTTTGACAAGAAACTGAATAGCTGACCATAAAAAATCAATGTTTGCTTAATTTTGACTCTTAAAAAAACATCTTTAACAGAAATAAGTAAAACGGTGCTCTCTAAAATTTTTTTTTAACACTTTAATTAAAAAGAATGTTTAATTAATGTTGACTTTAGTGCAACAACAAGCTTTAAGGGTTAGTTTACCCAAAATGTTTAATTCTTTCATCATTTACTCTCCCTCATGACGTTCCAAACCCATAAGACTTTGGTTAGACTTTAAAACACAAATTAAGATATTTTTTCCATTGAAAGTCCAGGTAAACAAAACTTAAAAGATTCAAAAAGGTTATAAAAGGCATTGCAAAATGAATCCATTTGATTTTAGCATATTAATGACCTTGGTTACATATTAATGACCTTAAGTTTTGGTTACCTGGACTTTTAATGGAGGGTCAGAAACCTCTCTGGTTTTCTTTAAAAATGTCTAAACTTGTGTTTAATCAAAGATTAACCAAAGTCTTATGGGTTTGGAATAACATGAGAGTGACAAACTGATGACAGAATTTACATTTTTAGGTGAACTATACCTTTAACTCAATCTCAAACAGCTTTTGCTTACATCAACAGAATTTTTGTGAAGTGAATGTAGTTTTGGTTTTAGATATTTGTGTCCAAGGGAAGGAAAATAATCAGCCTAACAATTAGGCACACGACACCTGGAAAGTTTTCAAGATCATCCATGACTATGGCTCCGTCTAGAATAATGCTGTGCAAGAAGACTCCAAATAGGGCTTGTGGAGGGAGAATCCTGATGAAAGAATTCTTGGGTGTGTCAATCACAGTCCTAATAAAAACAGGAACAGCAATATTAAAATTCTGGTTACATTACAAATTAAAATCAATATGTTTCGAGCAGCATGTTGATCAAGCGCTGAGAAGAATGCTTGCTTCAGGCTTTTGATTGTGATGCGATTTAAAATATGAGATGAAGATATTTTGAAGAACGATTGGAACTTTGGCACCATTGACTTCCATAGTATTTAAATTTTTTTCTACTATGGAAGTCAATGGTGCCAAACAACTGTTTGGTTCCAATCGTTCTTCAAAATATCTTCCTTTGTGTTCAGCAGAAGAAAGAAACTCATAAATGTTTGCAACAACTTGAGGGTGAGTAAATGATGACAGAATTTTCATTTTTGGGTGGAGTATCC
Source organism: Tiaroga cobitis (assembly GCA_030578255.1). NCBI lineage: Eukaryota > Metazoa > Chordata > Actinopteri > Cypriniformes > Leuciscidae > Tiaroga > Tiaroga cobitis. The sequence goes on from CM060593.1 coordinate 39,232,645, forward strand.
CTTTAACTCTGCATTGATCTCTGCAAGAAAAAAAAGTAAAATTTACATTGGGCTTTTGGTTAATGTGTAAAAGGGATAATTGTTTGGTTTGCATTAACATGTTGGGAATGATTTCTTGTTAAATTCATCTTTAATGCATTAAAGGTAGGGTATGGGATTTGCAAAACGGCCGGCAGATTTTGAAAATACCCAACTCAAAAGGTCCTACCTTCTTTCCTCCAACGCTGGCCCTGACTCCACCCACTCCACCCATTCGAAGAGGGGGGGGGGGGGGGGGGGTTATGGTACGACCGTTTGATTGACGCACTTACAGTCCAATGATTCTAGGTTGTCTTGGAAATGATTGGCTGGAGTTTTTCGAGTCCTGCCCGTTCCACAGATGATTAAATTGCTTAATTTTCATTTCAGTGCTTCTAACTCAGTGGCTGTAAGTGGGTTAGGAATAGGACTTCAAGTGATTTTGAAAAAATGGTCAAAAAAGAAAATCACATACCCCACCTTTAAATATCTTGAATGAACACAAACAGTTAGTGTGAAGGCATGGAATTTGACTAGTTCTGGTGCAGCTTACATGTTTTAAGTGACACTGCCACAAAAAAAAAACACAAAAAAAAAACACAATACTTACATTTCCATTGTATATCTCTTTCCATAAAACAAATCCTGCATGCAAATTAAGAAAATAATATTAATCTACATGTCTCATTCCACAAAACAAGCTCTGCAAATTAAGAAAATACTATAAACCTACTAAATTCTTACTATAAAGATTTATATATTTTTTAAATGACGTATCACTGTGTAGTGTTCAAATATTTTAATCTAAAAAAAGAAAGAGATAATATAAAATATAAGATCCCTGTTCAACACATCTAAACATCCAATTATAAATCAGTAGAGTAATCTTTAAAAAATTTCCTCAGTCTAATTTGTGCACACAATAAAAACATAAAAAATCTAAAACATAAAAAACTTTTCTTTATTGAATACATGCAGCCAAATATCAGTGACTTGCAAATGCTAGACTGCTAATTTCGATTAGCACAATCCAACAATATCAATAAAATAACCTCACATCCAATATCACCGTGTAACGCTAAGTTATTTAATCTGATTACTACACGATCAATTAAAGGGACACTCCACCCATTTGCATTAAGCTTTCCATTGTTAGAAACCCAGTCATACTATTGAATGGTCGTGCAACACTCTCTCATTTTCCCCTGAGACGAGAGAAATACGCCATTTACCTTTTTCACTTCCTCCTACAATGACGCAAAAATCGCAATTTTACGTCATTGTAGGAGGAATTGTAAGAGGGGGGGATTTCTGTAAAGACTACAAGCACTAGCTCCCACCCTTTCAAACCCGCTCATAGGGGGTTGGACCTAATGCGCTAACAGAGCTATCACAGATCAGTGCCAGTGCGTTTGATTTCACCGGCAGAAACTTTTTGAAAAACAGACAAATCATAGGAGATGTGTTGCTTTACAGCAGACGACTATGTCAGTGTGTGTTCTCAGTCGCCACTAGCTGCTAATAGAGTCGAGTCAGAAAGAGCCTTACCTCCAGGCAAATGCGTTTAGCGCTACTAGCACTGCTAGTTCCAGACGTTCCTGGCTGTTCGTCGTCATCATCTGACAAGGTAAATATCGACGGAATTGCGGTTTTCACAAGCGCGGGTCTCTTCAATTCTAATGGTGTGTTCACACCGAACGCGAATTTAATTATTTGCGCGAGTAGTTTACATACAAATAGGTTTGTTGACCTTACTGAGTTTAACTAAGTAACGACAACTTTTTAGCACGGAAAGTTATTAAACTTAATTGATTTAATTATCCTCTACTTGAAATAATTAGTATTGTGAAATTTACGAATGGTCATGCGCAGTTCTATATGTAGGAGGTGTCAATTCGCAATGGATTCTGAGGGGAGAAGCACATGGAAAGGTGAGTTGGTGCTTGTTTGTCAGTTTTTTGAGGACACAGCCATTGAAGCACTAAAACATCTGACGGTGTGCAGTCTACATTTCAATCAAGAAGATTTCGAACCCAACCCCTTATGGTGTGTTCACACCGAACGCGAATAGAGCGTCAAATACACGTCTATTGCATCTAGTTAGACGCTTGAACATTCACTCGCGTTAAAATTTTTCAACTTGCGCGGAAGACATTCGCGGCAAACGCGTCGCCCAATTCGCATCATTCGCAACGCCCGGCGTGAATGATGCGAATTGGGCGACGCGTTTGCCGCGAATGTCTTCCGCGCAAGTTGAAAAATTGTATTGTAGTTAACCCGTGCAAGTTGAAAAAACCTGTGCATTCCGCGCAAGTTGAAAAATTGTATTGTAGTTAACCCGTAGCCACTTTTTGCACAAGTCCAAATCTTTGTGTAATCTATGAAAACTTACTCCGAGTATTTTCCTTGTGCTGGCTGAACGTGCCGATAATAGTGCAAGTGCACACCATTTCGAAACAAAAACGAGGAGTAATTCAATAATTAGTTCGCAAAGTAACTCTTCACTAGAAATTGTGTGAAATGATTTTCAGGCGGTAGCGTAGAGGTGGGAGTGGGCTGTGAAGCTGAGCATTGCAATGCACTATGGGGATTGTTATCTACAATCCACAAGCACTAAAAAGTCATTTTCTGCCTTTTATCGGCCAAGAAGGACCCAAATTAGAAATTTATGCCACTATTCTACTACATATATGACCCACTTTCAATACATATTCATGTCTCCACCGGTGGAATTACCCAGCAATTCAGAAATAAAAAAACTGACAAACAAGCACCAACTCACCTTTCCATGTGCTTCTCCCCTCAGAATCCATTCCGAATTGACACCTCCTACATGTAGAACTGCGCATGACCATTCGTAAATTTCACAATACTAATTATTTCAAGTAGAGGATAATTGAATCAATTAAGTTTAGTAACTTTCCGTGCTAAAAAGTTGTCGTTACTTAGTTAAACTCAGTAAGGTCAACAAACCTATTCAAAATAAGTTATAATCACTAAATTTTATTAGTAAGATCATCAGTTACATTTTACAGTATCTATCTATCTATCTATCTATCTATCTATCTATCTATCTATCTATCTATCTATCTATCTATCTATCTGCTTTTGTATCATGGTAACACTTCCTTGTTTTATCTCTCGTCCTCTCTTCTGCTTTCCTCTCCTCACCTTCAGTACTTTAAAAATAAACAGTCTTTCTTGTTTTTTTAGAAATAGCTTGACATCTTGGCAGACCATGCGGACAGTTCTTAGTTATTCGTGTGTTTGTGTTTGTTCAGCTGCGATGGACACATGTGACGTCAGAGGAGCAAGAGAGGCACAGGGCCGCTCCGAGAACAAACGCTGATTAATGCGGATTAAACAACGGCTGACATTAGAATACACCAATGGAAAGACAAGCCAGACGAGGTGTTGAAACACCCTTCATTGTATCTGTAGCGGCAAGCAAGACGCAGAGAGTTTCTGACAGGTGCTTTTTTTATTTATTTACCCCACAATCTTCATGTCCTAAACTTGAATGCATTGTGCATCATTGTTCACATTTAAGTGCAGTGAAAAATAACACTAATAAAAACAAGAAATATAATTATAGCAAATAACATACAAAACAAAAGCAAAGCATATGTATGTCAAAAATTCAAAAATATTACACCAAGTACTTTGAATGAATATGAATATGAAATTTTACATATTAATTGCAAATTAGAGACATTATCTAAGCGAGCACATCATTATTTTCATGTAGCTAATTTGTTTCACTATCATAACAAATGTGTGCTTACCTCACTGCATTTAAAACTTTAACTATTTCTGTTGGACCATATAGGTGCACATAAACCTCTGCAGTATGACATCATTGTGTCTGCAACCTCATTGAATGTGGGGAATACAAAGGTACACCAATAACTGCAAAGGGTGATCATTTACAATGACCCTAGTTACCAAAAGACAAACTGCAAAACCTCTACAATGGTTTGTGAAAGTGTGTGCATATTTGCTTTTCTGTTAGACAATTTTGTCAAATTATGTAGACCAGCATCCTCAATTGTATTGTGGCACACATGCAGAGTATTGTGGGTGGGGGAACATCATACGTGATTCACTGAAAACCGATTAAAACATAAACCAAACCAACTCTCTCTTCTTCATCTGAACACTCTGCATCGTTGTGATTCCCATTCAAGGTTCTTGCCCTGTAGGTGACGACTGTGTATGTCTAATTCTCTCCTCTTTATCCTGATTGTTATTTTGGCCAAACGACTGTGTATGTCAGCATTGTCTAGTATCTCTGCGCTATTATCTTCCATCAGACGTAATGGGAGCCGCAGAGGAATTTCTTATGCACAAAGACTCATTTCCAGGGCCGTGGCTTTTAACAAGGCACACATTTTAACCAGTTTCCCATTCAATCACCCATGATCAAAGACAAAAGCAGCCCAACACGCTACCCTAACATAGTAATTACAGTACGGACACAAATGAGTCCAATACTTTTAATGATGGACTAGATTTAATGGATTTATTGGCGGGAGCAGTTTAGAGATTATGCAAGGAGTTTTTCAAGGAAGTCTGGACACAAGATAAGGATTTTTTTTGTCCCATACACTGATTATTGCTACGTGTGTCATGTATCCCATTTGTACTTTTATATTTAGTTTGCATTTTGCCCTGTTCTGATCCTGTTTCTAGTTTTCTAGTTCTTTTGGTTCCCCTAGTTTCTCCCTGATCATTTGTATCGGTGTCTAGTTAGTCTTGTCATCCCCTGTGTATTTAAAGGGATACTTCAGGATTTAGCATTAAGCTTTGTATTAGTAGGAAACCTGTAGTATTTTCAAATTACCATGCTTTCCACCCTCATATCCCCCTGAGACGAGAGATTTATGTATTTTTTTGTCTAGAAAAAATCCTCCGATGACGCAAAAATCTTCATTTTGCGTCATCGGAGGATTTTTTGGCCAGAGGCTAAAGACTGCAGTCAGTAGGGGCTGTCCCGCATGTTCTCAACCCGCCCATAGAGGGTGGGATCTCACTCACAGAATGTACACATAGTGTCAGACATCTTTTTTTGGAAGCTAAGCTAGCAGGCTCTTGTTCTGTGGAGAAAGCTGAGTAACTTAGTAGGAGAAAGCTGAGTAGTAGGGGTTACCATTCATCCTCTTTTTCCCTTTTGCTTTCTGCAGTCGCCATTCATTGTTTACATGCACACCTTTTGTTTCAATCTAACTGAATTCATTCCGATTGGTGAATCTGAATGTAGTGTTTACATGAATGCTAAACAAGTGATTGGTTGATGTGCGTTTTAACATTGCTAAGAAAATTCCCGCTCCTCCGTGAGAGATACGAGACCGGTGGGTCTCACAGGTGTCGCTAATCGCTAATCACACCTCAGTCTCGTCCTGCTCGCCACAGTAAACATAATGAATGGCGACTGTAGAACGCAAAAGCCGAATCCCGGACATTTTTTGGGCGATCTCGAAATCCCGGGCAGACTCATCACGGAGACTCACTAGTAGCCTAGACTTGTTGTTTAACTACTGCGCTCTGTTACCGGTAGGCGTGGCCTCCTAGGGAAGCAAAGCAAGTGCATTCTGGGAGTTGTTGTCTTTCATCCACATAAGCCAAAAATACATTTTCTGTCTTTTCTCAGTCTAGAAAGCACCAAATTCAAAAATAATCTCACATTTCTTCTACATAAATTACCCATTTTAAACACACATTCATCTTTCCAGAGGTGAAGTATCCCGTTAAGCCTCAGTGTTTGGTATGATAGTTGGTTAGTTGTTTTGTTACAAGGAAGGGTAAGGAAGGCAGCTTATTAAACAAAACAAAACAGGGAACACGAGAAGCCAGGAAACAAGAGGACAAAAAAACAAAGCAAGAATCCACCAAAAACAACTGACCAAATAGCAAACATTGGGGCTTAAATACATAGGGGATGACAAGACTAACTAGACCGGACTTGGGACCACAGGACATGGAACTGGAAGCATTGAGACCACAGACTTGGGGCCTCTGGGACCACTGGGCTTAAGAGGAGCTGTGGGGGACACCACCTCCTCAGGCACAAGGAGCTAGAAAACAAGTATCCACCAAACAGAAGACTAACTAGACACAGGTGCCAATTATCAGGGAGAAACGAAGGGAACCAAAAGAACTATAAAAGAACTACAAATCTAGAAACAGGAACAGAACAGGACAAAATGGAAACTGAACATAAAAGTCAAAATGGGAGACATGATGAAGTGTGTCTATACAATATGTTTAACTAATTTTTTTAATAGCTTTCATGCAGGATGATGAAGTGAGCGGACTCTTTTGACTTGGACCAGTTAGCAAACACCTATTAACCACCCAGAACACTCTAGAAACCACATAGCAATGTGCTAAAACCACTCAGGACCCCTTAGAAACGGCATAGCAACACCCTTGACGACCACTAACAACAACAGTCATGGTGAGTTTTGTATGGGCAAACCACTGCACACTATTCATATTTTTGTCAAAAAATGTACAAATCTAATTTAAATATAGTGCTGTCCTAGTATTTTTTACTATTTACTATTATAGTATGTATGAATATTTTGAGTTAGTTTTATTTTTACATTTTTAGTTTTCATTTTGAATTTTAAAACATTTTGTCTAAGTTTAAGTTTTAGTAATTTTGTTTTGTGCTTTTGTCATTTTTATAATTTTTTTTCAGTATTTGTTTGTCACTTTAGTACTTACACTTAAATGTATTTTATTTTAAGTTTATGGAAGTTTTTATATTTTATTCAAACTTTGTTTCACTTAAGAAAAACAAATTTGAATAGTCTTAGTTAGCAAAAACAACTGTACTATACAGGAGGGAAACTATATTTATTAGAAATGCTATTGTGTTATTATATACTCCATTAGGCTTAATATAAATGCTTTCTTGACCACATCAAGTACTTTAATGTGTTATAAGATTCTTTTTCTTATCAAGATTTTTATAGAAAGAGCACCAGCTTTATTAATAGCCATTAAATTTCTCTTAAATGCACCCTAGGCCTAGACTGACATTTCTACTTCTCTATCATCTCCATCTCCCTTAATCTCATGCCCTCCCTCTTTTCATCTCTAGTTCCTCTTCTATCTGTAATCTTACTTTCTCAGAAGCTTCTCTTTTCACAAACATAAGAGAGGGAAAAATCAATTTAGCCATGAGCAGCTTCCGGACTCCATTAATAAATGACGGTAGCGCAGTGCCTGTAAAAGCCTGGATTTTAGTTTGACCTCTAAATCGGATGCATTATGCATTGTAGCCTACTCTTTAAATGATCCCACCTCTAGATTAGATGATAACGGCAACGAACAAACTAGATTTGCATTTCTGTGTAAATCAAATACTGCATCATTTTTTTCTTTCAGCTGTTAATGAAAATCAATACAATGTGACGCTGACTTTGCAATGCATTTAGGGTGAAATGTTTCTTTTCTGTTTTCATACAGGTTTCCTAACCCCCCCCCCCCCCAACCCACTTGGTCAGTCAAACCGATAGTCCCGCCATTGGTTGAGAAAATGCGGCTGTGACGCTCTGGTCTGCAACAAGTACAGTAGGCCTACGTATGCACATCTTATCTAATGATGTTGCATAGTTAGATGCAAGAAAGAAAGGACCAATCACAGTTCAGTATACAAATAGTACAGTTGGTTACATTTTACTGGATCCCAGCAATCACAGTTCAACCATGTATTGCGTTTTAACTTTACCATCAGACTATATTTGGCCAGGTGGTTTGTAAAGAACAGATGTGGACCTCAGAGGCTATGTTTACTTATCTGAGGATTAAAAAGGAGATTTGATGACATGCTTTATTGGATTATCATTTTCTCAAGACTCAAGCATTTAATGATCCAAGAGCACCGGCAGCATCATCGTCATCCATTATCCTGAGATGTGCGGGTGTTGTTAATTCGTCATGGAGTCTGTGCTCTATAAATAGCCATCGTGTTGCGTAATACGCATGTCGGTGGCGAATCAATAGAGGATCTCCCGACAATCACTGGGGTTGCGTGTGTTGCATATGAAAAAGCTTTAAAGGCTGACCCTGGCTGCATTGTTGTGGATGATGATATATTGGTGAGCACAGAATGTGGCATGCAAATGCCTTTGAGCTGTTTGTCGGATTCAGATATAAAAAAAAAATTCAACTGCTTTTGCCTGTTGTTTTATTCATCTGATAAACACAGTCATGAAAGAATGTACTAGATGAACCCAATAAACCCAGTATTGGAAAAAAAGCACTAATGCTCTGTTCCAAAACCTTGTGAGCTGCCCACGGAGGCAGCATTTAAATGCATCGTAGGCGAGCTAGAGATGCTATTCCTTAAAGGGTTAGTTCACCCAAAAATGAAAATTATGTCATTAATGACTCGCCCTCATGTCGTTCCAAGCCCGTAAGACCTCCGTTCATCTTCGGAACACAGTTTAAGATATTTTAGATTTAGTCCGAGAGCTTTCTGTCCCTCCATTGAAAATGTATGTACGGTATACTGTCCTTGTCCAGAAAGGAAATAAAGACATCATCAAAGTAGTCCATGTGACATCAGTGGGTTAGTTAGAATGTTTTGAAGCATCGGAAATACATTTTGGTCCAAAAATAACAAAAAATATGACTTTATTCAGCATTGTATTCTCTTCCGGTTCTCTTGTCAATCCGCGTTCACGAGTCCGCAGTGACCCTAACTCCCTCAGACTGTAAACGCAGCTCGGGCGCACCAGATAACACGTCAGCAGCGTCTTACGTCAGCAGCGTCACTGCGGACTCGTGAACAGTATACCGTACATAGGTCTTACGGGCTTGGGGCGACATGAGGGTGAGTCATTAATGACATAATTTTCATTTTTGGGTGAACTAACCCTTGTCTTGTTTAGGTAAGATACTTTGTTTTAGTGAAATTATAAGACATGTATTCTTCACAGAGAAGGCAATCTCACAAGGCACAGTAAGAAATATTTACTATTAATGGTGCGGTTCAGTCATGCAGGGGTGACTTGAGATAACAAGAGGACCCTTGGCTACAGAATTACTACAGAATTAGGCCCCATACCCCCAATAATCAATGTCACTAGGCCATTAGTCAATACATAGACGTTTAAATATGTGCTTAATAAATTCAAATGACATAACTTTAGAAACTTTTCTTCCTGGGTTTTCCACCTTAAAAGTCCTTGATAACCTCAGATAAAATACAATTTTTGGAGAATGTTACTCTAAAACAGACATTAGTGTTTTTTGTTTATTTGTTTGTTTGTTAAAGGCCAGTTTTGAGAATGATTTGAGAATTTGAGTGTCGAAATTTCCTGTTCACACAGCAGCTAACAATAGACCTCAGACAGGGTAGCGCCATATTTAATGTTTGACAGGAATAAAAACGAGGCTGTGAGAGATAGAAGTGCGGTGCGTTCAATAGATTGGTTCCGTTCACAGCGTGGCTTCACTGAAAATGCAGATGTGAGTCCTGAAAATGTACGGATCTGAGTTTGGTTACAGAATGCTGTTGTCAATGCTGTAAACTCCCACTTATCTAGTTCAGTCATGAATCTCTTGAGGGCGCAGGCTGATAGGTCCTTTACATGCAATCTGCAAGCAATCACATCATTATTGTATGGCACAAGCTGATTGGTCTCTGTTGATCCTGCAGCCAATGAGATTGCTTGCTCAACATTTAAATAGTCTGCTTCAATGTTTGCTGCAAGCTAGTCCCTGAAACCCTCCACCTCCCCCAGCTCCACCTGCCTACATCTGCTACGGATTTTATGCATGTCTATTCACGCAGCAGCAGCAGATCTTACATGCTCACAGCAGTGTGTCTGTGTATCTATTAGCAGTAGCAAGTCCATACTTTCTCTGCAGCAGCTTAGCAGATCTAGTTCGCCAAGACCAAATATATTTAACATTGCCATATTCAGTGACATCAAGCAACATTCAAATGTGTACATTGTCATATCTGTTTCTAACAAGTTTGTATTTAAAGATAATTTTCCCAAGCATGTAAACTCACAGCCTTGTGGTAGTAGTTGTAGTCCTTATTTAGCAGCTTGCTAACAAATAAATTGCATACAAATGCATTTGCTGATAAAAATGCATTTGCTGAGGCAACTATGCTATTTTAAAGCCTGGATGCCAGCAGAACTAAAATGTTGTGGGCAGGGCTAAGTTCGGCTGGCAACCAGGCTTTAAAATAGCATAGTTGCCTTAGCAAATGCATTTTTATCAGCAAATGCATTTTTATGGTCTGGACTTGATCCGTTGTGGAGCAACTAGGCTCGAACCAGAGCTGTTTGGACCAATCAAATTTTCAGGGCGGGCTTTATATGATGATGGACCGATGATCAACAGTAACGTAATCATGCACGTCACCAAAGAGCGCTTGGGTTGAATTAGTTTACAACAAAGGTGGCTGCCGCTGGAGAATTGAGATTTGTAGATTTCGCCTGTTATAGAAGATGTTGACAGCGCATTCATTTTAAAAGAGGAACAGAGAACCGCGATCAAGGCATTTGTCGATCGGAAAGATGTTTTTGCCGTCCTTCCTACGGGATTCAACATCACTTGCTCCGTTGCTCTGTTTAGTTAGGTCTATCCAATTGAGTGTAGGTGTAGAGGCATTTTCTTTCCTGGTTCGGTTAAAACACGCCCCATAATCACAGCCCAATGGAGCAGTATCAGACTCACATTCTGACTAGAATCTGAGTATGACGACGTCAGTATTTGAGCTGTTTATGGAGTCTCATGACTCGTGTTTCAGGGGACTCGTACCTAAGCACACCTAGAAGTGCAATGCGGTATCAGGTGAGCTACCGAGCAAGTTTACTACATCAGAAAAGCCATGCATATAGAGCTGGTTATGTGATGCAAATTAAAAATGTATTAGTTTACAAATGCACAATGGTAAAAGTGTTTTGGGTTATAACAGTATTGTGCAAGGAACTGAATGAAAATAAATCTTTACTAATATAATATACACTGTAGGAATAAAAAAAGGAATAAAAGTTGGTGGTGTTTTACTGCCAATAGTGTTCATTCCAGCTGGAAACAGCAGGGAATTGTATGTATTGGCAAGTTTTTGGAAATAATATAGGTAGAGGCATGTTTTCCCAATGAGCCGATTGCACAGTTAGCTGACATTATTATGAAGTTGTAGAAAGTTAGGCAGCCCACTAGGTTTTGGAACAGAGCTTAAAGGCATGAGTCAGATGTTGTTTTGACAAAGCGTATCTGGCATCTGGTTGTGCAAATAGGCAATATCATCTACATTTCCTCTTTCGCTCTGCCTCATATAAACATATTTTTCTGCTGATTTTAAAGAATCTATTAGCTGTGTTACATAAAGTAAAAGTTACATAAAGTAAAAGAATCTGTTAATAAATGTGCCTTAATTTTGTTATACAATTCATTGGTTGTTCCACATCTGACCTATTGCATTGAGGCATGGGGAAGTGCAAACAAGACTTATATAGAACCTGTCTTTAAATTACAAAAACGTGTCATTCGCGTTGTAAATGGAAGTGATTATAGGGCCCACACAAATTCAATATTTATAAAGTTAAAAACTTAAAAATTTAATGACTTATTAGAATATAGTCTTCTAAAAATAATGTATTAAGCTCATTTGAAAACATTACCTGAAAATTTGCGAAATAGATTCATCAAGAGAGTTATTAAATTGAATTTAATTTAAGAGGAACTGAAGTCTTTCAGAAACCTGAGTTTAGAACAAAATTAAAGGAAAGATGTGTCTCAATACAGGGTGTCAGTCTGTGGAACAATCTAAATAGTGAAATTAAAACTTCAATATCTTTTTTTTTTTTGTTTTTAAGAAGAGTGTAAAAGCATTACTAATAGAAAAATATAATGCATCTATTTAGTAGGAAAATGATGTGTGTTGTAAGTGTACCTCCTTGGAATTGTAATTTGATTTGTGTTGATAAGGGGCAGATATTATAAGTTTATCTTCTTTTTGCTCCTTTTCATTTCTTTTCAAAAGAATGAAATTAAAAAAAATATGAATGAATATGAATGAAAGAAAGAAAGGCTGTCTGCATTGTCTTGCTGAAAGTCTTTGAATTTGTATGTATTGCTCACACTCTTTGAGCCATCATCTATTACCATGGCAATCGCACTCATCCGTTTCAATCATGTCTCGTCTTTCGGCTCCTGCTCATTGTATTTCCATTAATCAGCTGTACAGCTGGGAACTAAGAGGTTGTTTAAAGCGAAACTTCAGCCAAAAATGAACATTGTGGCATAATTGACTCGCTGTTCCAAACCTTAATGACCATCTTTCCTCCTGAGAATTTAGCAGAATGTCCAAGCTACTCTACTTTTAATTACTCACTCAAATAGTATAGAAAAGAGCAGTATGAGCAGCTAACAAAAATATGCTCTAAGAATATTTTGCTAATGTTCTGAAAACGTTATTTCTCTAAACCTTCAGTATTTTAAACGTTTAAATGTCCTTGGTTATGCACGTGTCTGGTTATCATTTTGGGGAACTTTATTTTTGAATGTTCTGAAAAAAGTAGTAAAATAGTAACATTTAAAAAATATTAGCCGAATATCCAATTTCAGAAAAAAAAATTCAATTGAATGATGAACAAATACAAATTTTGTGCTAACATTTTGAGAATGTTATTAAAGAACAGATAACTTTGAACAAATGTTCTTTTAATGTTACTGGAAGAACGTTTGTTCACAACTTTGAGAACCTTGCCAGAACGTTAGCCAAAGTTCTTCGGAGAACGTTCCCTGTTAGCTGGGTGGATACTTGTCATCTACTTTTGTGTTCCATGCAGAAAGTCAGTCGGGTTTGGAACGACATGAGGGTGAGTAATTGATGACAGAATATTAATTTTTGGCTGAACTGTTTTTTTTTTTTATTCCTCATTAAAGGTCCAGTGATTCTGCATTAAAAGGAGTTCCATAAGTGCTCCGGAATACAAAGAATGGCATAAATTAGTGAGAGACAAACTCACTCACAGCTGCTTCCACAATGGCCATCCAAAGCCCAGAAACACACCTCCTGACCTTCCTGTCTTCTTGCATTCGGTGTGCCGCAAAAGGTCAGGTTATTCCCCTTCTATGTCCTTGGCATTGGAGCATTGATGCCCAGAGCATTATGACAAAAAGATATTACACTTGAATGTCACTGCTCATTTGTAAGAGCAGTTGCCATGGTGACTTTGACATCACTGCTTCCAAACAGGATTGGAGTTTTCTAGCCGGAATTTGTGTTTGTGCTGATGATAGAGCCTGCACTTTAGACAAACAGGAAATATCCCTGTAGAAAGACTGACATGGATGGGACGTCTCCTGTGATGCTGGTAGACTTTAGAATCAAACATTAACAAATGAACTCGTCATTGAGAGTGCATGACCTAAATGTCTTTAAACTTTAACCTGTTTAAAGCCAAACTATTAAAAAGCCTGGGGTGTCTGCAGAGACCGTGTTTTTTTTACAGTGTGTTCAGGGGACAGGCAGCCAGCGGTTAGTGAGGAGATGTTTGCTGTATGTGACAAAAAATGTTTTGGCCTAAAAAACGCTTGACATTGCTTAGAGCACCTTTAAAAATGTAAGGGAACAACTTTTTTTTTTTTTTTTTACAGTGTAGGCTACTCCCTGTTTGAAAATTATAAATAAATAAAAAATGTTTCCTGAAAGTTCACTTTTTATGAAATCAGAATATTTAACCAAATTATTACTTCCTCACAAGAAGGAACATTTAGTAAATTCCTTGCAGCATAGACTGATCTGTGGTTTTGAATCGGCAAAGAAAGCCTATATTCTCCAACTTTGTGTTCTGTTATGGTGGAGTGATTTCATTTACACACGAAAAGTTCTCTTGAAATGGGAACCTCCTTGTTTAGGGGAATCACTGCTTGTTTAACATTAATTCTGTGATTTTGCTGGCGTGACGGTTATTTGATTGTTTGGAGGGCCTTTGGTAGGGATGATTGAGCAATGGTCTTCTAACATGATTGACAGGAGAACTGAAAAAGGCATGTTGACTGGCCTTTGGGGTCAAGGTGACCGGGCATCCCCATCTGCCAATGTCACCCGCCCTGGTGACCACACACAGACAGCAGAATTCAGCCTCCCCTCATCAGCATTCACTAAAACAGCCCTATGTGACCCTAGCACATTTCAGAGAATCCTGAGGCTGCTTTGTATTGTAAATATAATCATGGATAAAGGTTTTGCATGCACTCCGCTGGACATTGTGCCTTTGGTTCTGACCATTTTCACATTATAGTACAGCCTCTGGTGCATCGTTGCTGAACTGCATCAAACATGCTTCATCTATGTTGAACCGAGTCCCTAAGCTATAGTGTCGCTAGATAACTGTATTCATAATATGGATTGAGTTACTCTGGAGTACTCAGTGTACTGTGATGAGTTGAGATTGTTCTTTGATTGTCTGTTAAAGTCTTGAGAAATATCCACAGCTTGCACAATAGGAGACACATGGAAGAGAAATAAAGGATAGAAATCCATCCATCCACCCATGCATGCACAAATTCATTAATTTGGGTGCTTACAGCAGGGAAAAGCAGCAAAGGTCTCTGTTTTGAAGGAGACAGAAGTGTTTGTGCTTTAAGAGTTGGAATAATGAGAAGGGGCCGGGGAGATTTCATGTTAATCTGACCTCGATCGGAACAGTGGGGAAATTTGTCAGAATGCCAGTAGGCTTGTTATGAGGTGTAAATGTCTTGCAACCGGTATGCTCTGAAAAAATAAATGTCATGGCAAAGTATGTGACCTCTTTGGCGACATCAAAGCATGCATCTGAAAGCAAAGCAACAGTCTTTCTTTCACAACTCCAATAGAAAATTTTAATTATTTTTTAGCTTATTGGTTACAGTGGTTGCTAGCACATTAAAGCTAATATATGTAATAGAAAAAGAGGCCAAAAGCTCTGTGTATACAAGAGAAGAAACCGTTGTTGAGAAATGTTACACACATTGTATACTGTAAAGTTTGGCAAGACTCTCTTCCAGTAAACATCTAACGCATCTTAGCCTGCTAGCACCCCACACCATTTCATCTCAGGCTAAGCTCAAACAGATACTGGCGAACTTTGTAGCAGGAAATGAAAACTGCATTTTTAAAAGAGGTGGGTAAGTTTAGGTGCATCTGGTTTCAATGGATTGTCCTTCTGCCATGAATACTAATTTAATTTCAGTGCTGAGACAAACTCTAATTTCAAACTCCAGCTCTAATTTTTCGGAGTTTTTTCCTTCCAGTAAGGTCAGTCAGACCTTTTCTTAACTGCTTCCATGAGTTACTTTGAAATGTTTTTCACTAGTAACTTTTCTTTCTCTCCTAAAATGGTGTTGCAGGTAACAGAGCTGGTGCTTGACCGAACCTCTCTCAGCATTAGCCCAAACAATTGCATATTACTGCCTAAAAAAATAAAATAAGAAGAGGTTGCATCACTTTCTTAGTTTACAAGTCCTAGTTTTGAAACCTTGCGTAATGTAGTTCAGCAACTTTATGGCATCACAAGCTAGCTTTGATGTAATATGGTCTGAAGTTATTTAAATTCATAGCAATCAGCTCACACACAATATCTGTAAATAAAATCATTTTAGTGGCAGCACCACAACAAATAGGTATTTTCTGCAATTTTAATAGATGAAAAGACATACTTCACCTTTAATCCAAATGTTTTCAGCCCAAAACAACCTTCTGTAGAAATGTGCATAATATGGCCAGATTTGATAGAGCTCTGTTGGTGGATATGGGGTAAAGTTTTACTATTTAAAAGCCATTTATGATCCTCTCCCAGTTTCCCTTCATCTCCTAACTTCATAAAGTATAAAACTGGCAAATACATTAGCTGGTGTCCAGTGCTGATTTGAGACATGTGTGGATGGAATGCAGCAGAATGTGGCGTGCTTTCCTCTCTAAGCACAGCAGGTCCAGAAAACCTCGAGCCGTATACAGTATGACCAGGCCTGGCCTCTGCTGCCGTCTGATTTGAGTCAACTGTCTCCTTTTTACCTCACACCCTTCCTTTTTTTCCTTCTCTGCCCCCTACACACGGTATCT